>CM061749.1:356587615-357005424 GCA_030979885.1 Lolium multiflorum | reverse complement strand
AATATTAGACCTTTGAGCTCGTCTGCTTCAAACAAGGATTGGCCTGGTTAACGCGCGGACCATCTATCTAACACCGAATAGAATACGTGTGGCCTTCGTCCTGACTCAGACGACTGCGCGAGCCAACACCCACACCATGCCGTGAGCAACACCACTGCCTTTCACAAACAGAAGGTTCACACTCCCCTCCTCATTTCCCCTTCCCAACTGTATAGGCTACAGCAGACAAAAGCTCTGCCCAATTAGAAATTGTTTAAACTGCCGAAAGGAGTATAATTAATCTGGACTAAACGCTAACTAAACTAAGCATAAAAAGCCCCCTCCAACAGATTTTTTTAGATAAAGGAGCATAAGCTCCAGCCTCTGCATCAATTGATGCACACGGCCTTTTATTAAGAATCACGAAGTATCGAGTATGAGAACGAAAGTTAAAAAAAGAGATATTACATTCAAGGATCCGACAAGGTTGCGACATGAATCAACCAACGGAAGCAACGACACCTAAATAGGCTAGCCATACTCTATCCTATTACTGTGTCGCCATCCAGTAGCCCGGTAATAGAAATCCTGCGTAACCATCAGCAGCTTGTTGCAGCCAGTATCCATATCCTTGCGCTGATCCTCCGGTAGCAGGAAAGCCCATAACTGTATCCAATGCACAGCTCGATGAATAACCTGCAAAAAGTTAGTGCCCTTCGGATTATTAAAAATCATATCATTTCTGGTATTCCATACTGTCCAGCATATAGCAGATATACCAATCCTAATTTTATTTTTATCTTTCTTCGGAACTCCATACAACCAGTTCCCAAACATATTATTGATACTCATTGGTGGCGGAATGTTATATGCAAAGTAGATCATCCTCCAAATGATAGTAGTAAAAGGACAAGCAAGGAACAAATGCTCAACAGTTTCATTTGCATCACAGAAGCAACACTTTTGAGACCCTGTCCATCTACGTTTTGCCAAATTGTCCTTGGTAAGTAAAACCTTGTTGTTAAGAAACCACATGAAAATCTTAATCTTTAAAGGAATTTTCAGTTTCCATAAATATTTGCGCAGAAATCTAGTATGTCCATTCATATAATCAAGATACATAGATTTAACTGTGAACAATCCAGAATCTGTAAGCTTCCATACAAATTTATCAGGTTCATCTGTAAGGTTGATGGTAATTAATCGTTGACACAAATGTAACCACTCAGTATATTTGTGATTATTTAGGCCTCTCCTAAAGGTAATATTTAATGGAGTTTGAGCCAGCACTGTAGATACCAAAACATCTCTATGCTGAACTATATTATAAAGAGAGGGGTATTGTTGTGCTAAAGGGGCATCCCCTAGCAAGACATCTTCCCAAAAACGTACCGAACAACCATCACCAATTTTGAAAAACCCTCTACTAAAAAAATCAGATTTCACTTTCATCAGCCCTTTCCAAAAAGGTGAATCTGTAGGTTTAGCCTCAACTTGCGCTAAAGTTTTAGAATGTAGATACTTGTTGTGTAGAATTTCTTGCCACATACCTTGTTCAGTAAGGATTTTGAATAACCATTTACTAAGTAAGCACTTGTTTTTTAATTCCAAAACTTCAATACCCAGGCCCCCCTGATCTTTCGGCCTACAAAGCATGTTCCATTTAGAGAGTCTATATCTTTTCTTTTGTTCATCCGATTGCCAGAAAAAATTGGATCTATAGAAGTCTAATCTTTTCCTAACCCCCACTGGGATTTCCATGAAAGATAACATGAACATTGGTAAACTTGTTAAGACCGAATTAATGAGAACCAATCTATCCCCATAAGAAAGCATTTTACTCCGCCAGCATCCTAGTTTTGAAGCAAAACGACTCTCAACCGGATTCCATTCAGCATTTCTCAAAATTCGGTGATGAATAGGAATACCAAGATATTTAAAAGGTAGAGCTCCTGCTTCACAACCAAAAATTTGCATATATTGATCTTCGGTATCCTTTGCTTTACCGAAACAAAATATCTCGCTCTTATGAAAATTAATTTTTAACCCGGAGAGTTGCTCAAACAGACACAATATCAACTTCATATTAAGTGCTTTGGCAATGTCATGTTCCATAAATAAAATTGTGTCATCAGCATATTGTAATATTGAAATACCGCCATCAACCAGATGAGATAAAAGCCCCCCTATTTGTCCCGCTTCCTTAGCCCTAGCAATAAGAATGGCTAGCATATCCGCAACAATATTAAAGAGAATTGGAGATAAAGGATCTCCTTGTCTCAAACCTTTCCTAGTCTGGAAATTGTGGCCAATATCATCATTCACCCTAATTCCCACACTCCCTCCTTGAACATACTGTTTAATCCGATTACACCATATTTCATCAAACCCCTTCATACGGAAAACTTGTTGTAAAAAGGGCCATTTTACCTTGTCATATGCCTTTTCAAAATCAATTTTAAAAAGAACACCATCTAGTTTTTTTCTATGTAATTCATGTATAGACTCATGAAGAACAACTACTCCCTCCAGAATATGTCTACCCGGCATAAACGCAGTCTGAGTAGGTTTAATCACATTATGCGCTACCTCAGAAATACGAATGGTGGCAACTTTAGTAAAAATCTTAAAAATCACATTAAGTAGACAAATAGGACGGTATTGTTGAATTTGTGTCGCATTATCCTTTTTTGGGAGCAAAGTAACAACCCCAAAATTTAACCGATGCAAAGGTAATTCTCCTCTTTGGAAAGAAATAAAAAGTGCCATTAAATCAAATTTTACTACTTCCCAAAAAGTTTGATAGAATTCCGCCGGAAAACCATCTGGTCCTGGCGCTTTATTATGCTTCATCTGTGAAATCGCCTCATAAACTTCCTCGAATGAGTAGTCTTTGATCAGAGTCTCATTTTCTGCCGCAGAAACTTGAGGAATATCATCAATTCTATCCTCTACCATTACTACTGTACTGTGTTGCGGCTCACCAAAAAGTTTTTTGTAGTATTCAGTAATATAAGTTTTAAGATTTGCATCCCCAACAATCGTCCCCTCTTCTTGTTCAAGTTGAAAAATTTTCTTCTTCCTATGTTTCCCATTAGCGATTAAGTGGAAGTATTTCGTGTTATTGCCCCCTTCTTGCACATGTTTAACTTTCGCTCTTTGTGCCCATTTTGTTTCTTCAGACCTTCTAAGTTTATTCAAGTTATCATTAGCCAATTTTAATTTATCCCTCTCAATAGTAGATAGAGGGCATGTCTCTGCCTTAATGTCTAGGGCTTCAATAATTTATCCCTCTCAATAGTAGATTTGCCCCCTCCAACAGATCAACCAAGTGATTTAGGCTTGTACTTTTATAGACCTTAAGTTTTAAAACAGAGTAAATCTTCGAAGGGATATCGTGGTATCATTTAATCTCAGGCATCCTATCGCCACACAGCCAACCTAAAAGTGCATATAGCCGCCATGTGTGGTTTTGGTAATTAATGACAATTCCAATAGACTAATGTTTGTATTTAGTTATATTTATAAGAGTTATCCATAAGCAATGCTTGAAAAATATGTTGGCTTCAAGCTTGCAATATGAAGCAAATAAAGAAGATCAATTGTCAAGTATAAGACGAAGATGAAGTGAGCCCTCATATGCATCTTCAAGACATCAACATAATGAAGAAAGAAAAAATAAGGTGCGAGTTCAAGATAAGCCATCTCGAAGAGATCATAAGCTTGACACTTGCCATCCATTTAGTGATCATTGATATTTGAAGATGCCTCGAACAAGCTCTCCCATAGTGGAGTATGGGGAGCAATCCGCAAGACTTTATTAAGCAAGAAAAAACACAATCAAGAAAGGTGTTCCATCTTGTTGCGATCAAGATCGTCATCATCTAGCTCAAGTGGAATGCGAAAGGTTAAGGCTTGTTCTTGATGTGGTTTCTTTCTTACCGGTCTCTTGGTTTAGTTGGGATACCGGTTTATAGGATAGTGGTCGTTCTATTGAGGGTTCTCGAGTGAGTAACTCGATTGGATCGTTCGGATATAGCTCAAACATTTGCATTCTTACATCATCGTTGTTGGTTGTTATTTGGATCTTATCCATGTGGTGTTTTTGGGCTTGTGGTTATTGCCATGAATATCTCTAGTTCATCAAAAATGGGTTCCGCATGAATCACTTATTGCATTTTCGATAATGGGGTTTTTATCGGTTTTTAGTATTGAGAGGTTTCACTCCAAAATAATAGAAAAAACTCCCCCACTTAATTTTGTGGGTTAGATCTTGTTGTCCTCTTTGCAACATAATTTGTTTTGTCTCAATCGAAGTTTCCAAGCAAAGAAAAAGTAAAGGGCTTTGGCTGCTATGTGCAGGCCATCACTTCCGCCCTTGATGGGTCGGCACTACCGCCTGGCCCATGTTGGCGCTACCAGCTCGCGCCGCACAACATTGCCTGGCCGAGCCGCATAACACTGCTGGACTGCACCGCGCGGCACTACTGGATCTTTCTGCTCCCAGGCAGCGCGCGCCCGCCTCTCACTCGCCTGCACGCTTGCATCGCTAGCCCCGCTCGCCGCTTCCCTCGCGTGCACCACATGTCGCATGCTTGCCGTTTGTTTCTTTTGTTGGCCGCTCGCGTGGTTTGGCTAGTAGTACCACACGTCCCTGGCTGGTACTACCAGGCCAAGCCGGTTTTTGGCCCCGAAATTTAGGAGCCCCTATTTATAGCATGTTTCTCTCTCTTTAGATGGTTTTTTTCCTCTCTCTCAAGCTCGTCTCCACCATTGTTTTTGACATTTTGTGATTCTTTCATCTATTTGAGAGAAAGTTTGAGTAGATCTAAAGCCACATTTCGACCAAACCAAATCGTCTATTTGTGAGTTAATCTTTGAGATCTAGATCTTGGAGAATTTGGTGTTCCCCTATTTATTCTTCCTATTTTATGCCTCCAATAGTTTTTGTAGATTTGTTAGAATTTGGGAGAAGGTTTTTGAGCATCTTAGTGGTTTTCTTGCCATTTCATTTGGTGCATCGGTTTGATTTCTCCACGGTGTTTCATGGAAGTGAAAGTAAGAAGGTTCTTACTCTTCGATTCTTTGGAACCCTAGAAGGCTTAGTGGTCTTAGTGATGTTCTTAGGGCCTCCAATTAAGTTGTGGAGATTCCTCAAGCTTTGTGAGGCTTTTGTGGCGAATTTCCTGGGAGGCTCCAATTAAGTTGTGGGAGTCGCCCCAAGCTTTGTGTGGGTTTGGTGACCACCCTAAAGGTTTCATAGTGGATCGAGAACTTCCCTTTTGGTGGGAAGGCTCGAGGAGAATACAGTGAAACCTTCGTGGCGTTTGGGGAGTCATGTACCTCCACACCGCTCCAACGGAGAGTAGCAATCACAAGAGTGTAAACTTTGGGATACATCATCGTCTCCGCGTCACCTCGATTATTCATATACTCGAACTCTTGTCTTATGCACTTTACTTTGTGATAGCATTCGTGTTTGAAGTTATATATATATCTTGATATCACATAGTTAGGTGAACCCTATTTATATAGGTTTTGGGCTTGACAAAGTAGACGCTAGTTTTATTTCGAATTTGTTAAGCCCATCTCGTAAAAGTTTTTAAACCGCCTATTCACCCTCCATATAGGCTGTATCCGTGTACTTTCACCGCCATACCACCTCCAGCTACCGCCAAACCCACACCCATCATTGCCAAACCCATCCCCATTGCCGGATCTTCCCGCCGCTGCTCCCCTCCACCCATCCCCATCGCCGTTCACTTAAATCCTAAAATAGATTGTGCAAATGGATAACTAGTTTTGGGGTATCGGAGGATCTGGCGGCCACCGTTTAGAGGAGCAAAAGTTTGCTCCGCCGTTTGCTTTATGGGATTGGTTAGAGATGCCCGAAAGAAACGAAAAAAAAACAGATGATGCAATCTATATCTCTTATAAAGAAAAACCCCACTATAGAGTCATTTAAGTTGTCTATCACAACATGCAACCTATCCACATCATCCATTGTATTAGCCATCCAATTGTCCATGTCATCCCCCACTAACATTCATTAATACTCTACATGCAAGCCACATCATCTATTTTTTAAGCCATCGAATTATCCATATCATTAACTTTTAGCCGCCAACTATATAAGCATTTCAAGTCAGTTTTTTTTAAGTTAGCCTCTTGACTATTTACCCCAATTGAATCCTGCATGTTCCTACAAATAACATCCTATTCCAATCAACTTATATCCTTTTGTTTTTTACAAAATAGAGTTATCGGAGAAATTCCCGCTGCAACGCGCGGGGTATCCTTCTAGTTGCAAAAGTAATTATCCCCTCCCGTTCTCGGGCTGGTGTAGCATTTCTGGTTCTGCTTCGCGGCACGCAAAGCCTGCCATGGCCACGACACATCCAGAACGCCCTTCGCAAGAGGCGCAGCTTGCAGCCAGTAGGCCATGCTGGCGTGCGTGTAGGCAAGCAAGAGGCGCCGGGTTTGCACGCGAGCTACCTATGCTTGTGCCTAGATCATGCTTGCGTGTTACTGTTGTTGGCTTGCGTGCGCTGCTCGATCTATTAGCCAACTGATCGAGGCGTGCACAACGTGAACATGGCGGGCTCCTTGGCTACTGCATCCAGCACAATGCCGCTACGGCCGACCATGGTGACGAACACCTCCAACAGGATCAGCGCCATGGTCTTCGCATGGTGCTCATGACTACCTCAAGTTTTTTGATAAAGGACGCTTCATTACTCAAAAATTCAAGCATTACACCCATCCTCTGCATAACTAAGATGCACACAGCCGTTCAAGTATCAAGTCTGAACAAAAAATAAAAGATCGATCGAAAGAGCCAAACTAGACTATGCTACATTGGCTTCAATCCGCCTAATATGCAGCCACCCATGTCGGAAAATAAACTCCTTGACCGTGTTCTCCAACCGTGTAGACACCTCCATAAAAAGGTCTCGGTCCTCCAAGCGATGAAGTGGCGACCATGAACGGAGCAAAGCCGTACATCGGTAAATGACCTGCATGAGAGAAGAATTCTTGTCATTGAAAACCTTGTCATTTCTACATAGCCAAAGCGTCCAAACGACTGCAATCACGCCCACTCTGATAAGTGTTTTGTACCTAGTATCTACCCCATTTAGCCAATTTCCAAAAATATTTGCAACACTACGAGGCGGGTATAAGGTAGAACCCATCTGAATGATTGACCATATAGATATAGCAAACATACAGTTGAAGAAAAGATGTTTTATTGTCTCATCTTGATAACAGAAAACACATTTCTTATAACCGTGCCAGTTGCGTTTAACAAGGTTGTCTTTGGTTAAAATCACACCGCGACGAAGGTACCATGGAAAAACGTTTCTTTTCAGTGGTATCTTCATCTTCCAAATGTACTTATTATTGATAACCAGTTGACTAGGATTGGTAAGCACCCTATACAATGAATTAACAGAGAAAACACCGTTCTTGGTGAGGCTCCATCGGAATTCATCACTCCCCTCAAATAATTGTATTGAAGCTAACTTCTGTAGAAATTCATTCCAACTAATCAAACGGGGGCCAATTAGATCACGCCTAAACGTCATGGAGCGAGGAGAGGTTTCCATAACCTTTTGCAAGGTATCTCCCTTATAACGAACAATATTGTACAAAGCTGGATATTGTTCCCGAAGAGTAGTTGTTCCCAACCATCTATCTTCCCAGAACCTAATCTCCGCCCCATTCCTTATGAAGAACGAACCAAAAGGGAAAAAGTGCTTCTTAGTTGCGATAATGCTAGCCCAAAAGTGAGAGTCTCCAGGTTTCCAAAATATCTGAGATAACGCTTTTGAGCCCACATACTTTTTCCTTAAAAGTTGTTGCTATATTCCATCCTCAGTTAATAACCTGGCCAACCATTTTCCTAGCAAAGTCTTGTTCTTAACTTCAAGATCATGGACACCGAGTCCACCTTGATCTTTTAGACGTCATACAACACTCCATGTAGTTAACCGATATTTCTTCTTCTCGCTGTCCCCTTGCCAAAAAAATCTTGAACGTAGATAATCTAATCTTTTCAAGATTCCTTTGGGTAGATGGAAGAAAGATATCATATAGAGTACCATATTTGTAAGTACTACATTTATGAGCACTAATCTCCCCCCAAAGGACATCAATTTTCCTTTCCAACTACTTAAACGCTAAGTCTTTCCTCGACGAGTTTCCACTCCGCCAACGTCAGTCTCCGATAATAAATCGGAATACCAAGATAGTTGATCGGAAAGGAGCCGAGACGACATCCAAACAAGTCGGTGATACGCGTGATGCACACGTCCGTTGGGAACCCCAAGAGGAAGGTGTGATGCGCAGCAAAAGTTTTCCTCGAGAAAGAAACCGGGTTGTCAAACCAGAGACCAAGAAGCACGTGAAGGTTGTTGGTGGAGGAGTGTAGTGCGGCGCAATGATACGTCTCCGACGTATCGATAATTTCTTATGTTCCATGCTACATTATTGATGATATCTACATGTTTTATGCACATTATATGTCATATTTACGCATTTTAGGCACTAACCTATTAACAAGATGCGAAGAGCCATTCTTTGTTCTATTTTTTGGTTTCAGAAATCCTAGTAAGGAAATATTCTCGGAATTGGACGAAATCAACGCCCTATTTTTGCACGAAGCTTCCAGAAGACCGAGGGGGAAGGAAGTGGGGCCACGGCGCCGCCACACTAGGGCGGCGCGGCCCAGGCCTTGGCCGCGCGCCCTGGTGTGTGGGGCCCTCGTGTGCCCCCCGCGTTGCCTTTCCGCCTACTTAAAGTCTTCGTCGCGAAACCCTCGTCTGAGAGCCACGATACGAAAACCTTCCGAGAGCCGCCGCCGCGAATCCCATCTCGGGGATTCAGGAGATCGCCTCCGGCACCCTGCCGGAGAGGAATCATCTCCGGAGGACTCTTCATCGCCATGATCGCCTCCGGAGTGATGAGTGAGTAGTTCACCCCTGGACTATGGGTCCATAGCGGTAGCTAGTCGTCTTCTCCTAATTGTGCTTCATTGTTGGATCTTGTGAGCTGCCTAACATGATCAAGATCATCTATCTGTAATACTATATGTTGTGTTTGTCGGGATCCGATGGATAGAGAATACTATGTTATGGTGATTATCAATCTATTACCTATGTGTTGTTTATGATCTTGCATGCTCTCCGTTATTAGTAGAGGCTCTGGCCAAGTTTTTACTCTTAACTCCAAGAGGAGTATTTATGCTCGATAGTGGGTTCATGCCTCCATTAAATGTGGGACAGTGACAGAAAGTTCTAAGGTTGTGGATGTGCTGTTGCCACTAGGGATAAAACATTGATGCTATGTCTAAGGATGTAGTTGTTGATTACATTACGCACCATACTTAATGCAATTGTGTTGCTTGCAATACTGGAAAGGGTTCGGATGATAACTTTGAAGGTGGACTTTTAAGCATAGATGCATGTTGGATAGCGGTCTATGTACTTTGTCGTAATGCCAGATTAAATCTCACTATATTTATCATATCATGTATATGCATTGTTATGCCCTTTTCTATTTGTCAATTGCCCGACTGTAATTTGTTCACCCAACATGCTTTTATCTTATGGGAGAGACACCTCTAGTGAACTGTGGACCCAGGTCCTATTCTTTACATCGCATACAATCTACTGCAATACTTGTTTTCTGTTTTCTTCGCAAACAATCATCTTCCACACAATACGGTTAATCCTTTGTTACAGCAAGCCGGTGAGATTGACAACCTCACTGTTTCGTTGGGGCAAAGTACTTTGGTTGTGTTGTGCAGGTTCCACGTTGCGCGGAATCCCTGGTGTTGTGCCGCATCATATTTCGCCACCATCAACCTTCAACGTGCTTCTTGACTCCTACGGTCCGATTAAACCTTGGTTTCTTCTGAGGGAAACTTGCCACTGTGCGCATCATACCTTCCTCTTGGGGTTCCCAACGGACGTGTACATCTACGCGCATCAAGCAAATTCTGCGCCGTTCTTGGGGAGATCAAGACACGCTGCAAGGGGAGTCTCCACTTCCCAATCTCTTTACTTTGTTTTTGTCTTGCTTTATTTTATTACTACTTTGTTTGCTGCACCTAAACAAAACACAAAAAAATTAGTTGTTAGTTTTACTTTATTTACTGTCTTGCTCTCTATATCAAAAACACAAAAATTAGTTACTTGCATTTAGTTTACTTTTGTTATCATGTCTAGCTCTGTACTTGTTACTTCTTCACCTGAGGAATTAGTTTTTACTTTTAAACAAGGGGATGAGGAAAGTTTTAAAGATGCTTGGTCCAGGATTTTTACTTCTTATCGTAAAGCTGAACCTCAAATGACTCTAAGTTTGCTCCTTAGTAATTTTTATTTTGGTCTTATGATTCGCTATAGATATGCCTTGGATGTTGTAGTGGGAGGAGATTTCCTTCATTGTAATGGGGATCAAGCTTTTAATGCCATAAAGAAGTTGGTTGCATCACATGATTCAGCTAATAACTTTGATTCAGCCCTTATTAGCATTTATAATAGATTAAACACTCTTGAGACAAGGGCATCTTGCTTGAATGAAAATTATAGATATGTTCGTAACCGTCTTGATCAAGTTTTAGTGAACTCTGAACCTTCATTATGGGATCCTACTGTTAAAATTGTTATCGGTGACCAAACTCTTCATGCCAATTGTGATATTATGTCTGAATTTTGCTTAATGCCTAAGAGTATTCATGAATCTTTGCAACTTTGGGGATTCGTTGAAGGGGAGAAGGAATAACTCTTATTGATAAATCTGTTATAATCCTAGAGGAATAGCTGCGGGTGTGCATACAACCATTCTTGGTAGAACAATATCCATTGATTATCTTGTTATTGAATGTGCATGAACAGGACAAATCACACTCGGAAGATCCCTGCTGAAACTATTGGGGGCGGTCATAGATATGGGAGAAGGCACCCTAAAGTTCACCTCTACACCCTGGGGTAGACATGTATTCCCTAAACCAAAGAGTAAGAAAAAGAACAAGAAAGGTAAGGGTAAGGCCCAAGGTAATGTTGATGCCTCATCTCTTGATAATACTTGAATTACACTTTGCACGCCTAGCTGAAAGGCGTTAAGAAAAGCGCTTATGGGAGACAACCCATGTTTTTACTACAGTACTTTGTTTTATATTTGAGTCTTGGAAGTTTTTACTACTGTAGCAACCTCTCCTTATCATGTTTTTGTGCCAAGTAAAGTTTCTATGCTAAAGTTGATGTTATATTTGGGATCGCTGCGCAGAAACAGCATTGCTGTCTGTCATGAATTCTGGCATAAGTCTCTGTAGAAAATTGAAAAAATCTGCAAAATTACGAGCGTGATCCTCAGATATGTACGCAACTTTCATTAGTTATGAGTTTTTCCATTTGAGCAAGTCTAGTGCCCCTTTCAGGTTCGTCTTTACGGACTGTTCTGTTTTTGGCAGATTCTGCCTTTTATTTCGCATTGCCGTATTTGCTATGTTGGATGAATTCTTTGATCCATTAATGTCCAGTAGCTTTGTGAAATGTCCAGAAGTGTTAAGAATGATTGTGTCACCTCTGAATATGTGAATTTTTAATTGTGCACTAACCCTCTAATGAGTTTGCTTGAAGTTTGGTGTGAAGGAAGTTTCAAGGGTCAAGAGAGGAGTATGATATACTATGATCAAGAGGAGTGAAAGCTCTAAGCTTGGGGATGCCCCGTGGTTCATCCCTGCATATTTTAAGAAGACTCAAGCGTCTAAGCTTGGGGATGCCCAAGGCATCCTTCTTCATCGACAACATCATCAGGTTCCTCCCCTGAAACTATATTTTTATTCGGTCACATCTTATGTTCTTTACTTGGAGCGTCAGTTTGTTTGTTTTTGTTTTTGTTTTTGTTTGAATAAAATGGATCCTAGCATTCACTGTATGGGAGAGAGACACGCTCCGCTGTTGCATATGGACAAATATGTCCTTAGGCTTTACTCATAATGTTCAAGGCGAAGGTTGAAATTTCTTCGTTAAATTGTTATATGGTTGGAATCGGGAAATGCTACATGTAGTAATTCTAAAATGTCTTGGATAATGTGATACTTGGCATTGTTGTGCTCATGTTTAAGCTCTTGCATCATATACTTTGCACCCATTAATGAAGAAATACATAGAGCTTGCTAAAATTTGGTTTGCATATTTGGTCTCTCTAAGGTCTAGATAATTTCTAGTATTGAGTTTTGAACAACAAGGAAGACGGTGTAGAGTCTTATAATGTTTACAATATGTCTTTTATGTGAGTTTTGCTGCACCGGTTCATCCTTGAGTTTGCTTCAAATAACCTTGCTAGCATAAACCTTGTATCGAGAGGAATACTTCTCATGCATCCAAATCCTTGAGCCAACCACTATGCCATTCGTGTCCACAATACCTACCTACTACATGGTATTTCTCCGCCATTCCAAAGTAAATTGCTTGAGTGCTACCTTTAAATTTCCATCATTCACCTTTGCAATATATAGCTCATGGGACAAAATAGCCTTAAAAACTATTGTGGTATTGAATATGTACTTATGCACTTTATCTCTTATTAAGTTGCTTGTTGTGCGATAACCATGCTTATGGGGCCATCAACTATTCTTTGTTGAATATCATGTGAGTTGCTATGCATGTCCGTCTTGTCTGAAAGAGATCTACCACCTTAATGGTTGGAGCATGCATATTGTTAGAGAAGAACATTGGGCCGCTAACTAAAGCCATGAATCATGGTGGAAGTTTCAGTTTTGGACATATTTCCTCAATCTCATATGAGAACATTAAAGTTGCCACATGCTTATGCATTAAGAGGAGTCCATTATCGGTTGTCCATGTTGTCCCGGTATGGATGTCTAAGTTGAGAATAATCAAGCGAGAAATCCAAAATCGAGCTTTCTCCTTAGTACAGGCGGCATGGAGGTACCCATTGTGACACTTGGTTAAAACATGTGTATTGCGATGATCCGGTAGTCCAAGCTGATTAGGACAAGGTGCGGGCACTATTAGTATACTATGCATGAGGCTTGCAACTTGTAAGATATAATTTACATAACTCATATGCTTTATTACTACCGTTGACAAAATTGTTTCATGTTTTCAAAATAAAAGCTCTAGCACAAATATAGCAATCGTGCTTTCCTTTTTGAAGGACCTTTCTTTTACTTTTATGTGAGTCAGTTTACCTATCTCTCTCCACCTTAAGAAGCAAACACTTGTGTGACTGCATTGATTCCTACATACTTGCATATTGCACTTGTTATATTACTTTATATTGACACTCTCCATGAGATATACATGTTATAAGTTGAAAGCAACTGCTGAAACTTAATCTTTCTTTGTGTTGCTTAAATACCTTTACTTTGATTTATTGCTTTATGAGTTAACTCTTATGCAAGACTTATTGATGCTTGTCTTGAAGTACTATTCATGAAAAGTCTTTGCTTTATGATTCATTTGTTTACTCATGTCATTACCATTGTTTTGATCGCTGCATTCATTACATATGTTTACAATAGTATGATCAAGGTTATGATGGCATGTCACTCCAGAAATTATCCTTGTTATCGTTTGCCTGCTCGGGACGAGCAGAACTTTGGGGATGCACGTCTCGACGTATCGATAATTTCTTATGTTCCATGCTACATTATTGATGATATCTACATGTTTTATGCACATTATATGTCATATTTACGCATTTTCCGGCACTAACCTATTAACAAGATGCCGAAGAGCCATTCTTTTTCTGCTGTTTTTGGTTTCAGAAATCCTAGTAAGGAAATATTCTCGGAATTGGACGAAATCAACGCCCGGGGTCCTATTTTTGCACGAAGCTTCGAGAAGACCGAGGGGAAAGGAAGTGGGGCCACGGTGCCGCCACACTGGGCGGCGCGGCCCAGGTGCTGGCCGCGCGGCCCTGGTGTGTGGGGCCCTCGTGGCCCCAGTGTTGCCTTTCGCCTACTTAAAGTCTTCGTCGCGAACCCCTCTGTCAGAGGCCACGATATGGAAAACCTTCCAGAGACGCCGCCGCCGCGAATCCCATCTCGGGGGATTCGGAGATCGCCTCCGGCACCCTGAGGGGAATCATCTCCGGAGGACTCTTCATCGCCATGATCGCCTCCGGAGTGATGAGTGAGTAGTTCACCCCTGGACTATGGGTCATAGCAGTAGCTAGATGGTCGTCTTCTCCTAATTGTGCTTCATTGTTGGATCTTGTGAGCTGCCTAACATGATCAAGATCATCTATCTGTAATACTATATGTTGTTTCGGGATCGATGGATAGAGAATACTATGTTATGATTATCAATCTATTACCTATGTGTTGTTTATGATCTTGCATGCTCTCCGTTATTAGTAGAGGCTCTGGCCAAGTTTTTACTCTTAACTCCAAGAGGGAGTATTTATGCTCGATAGTGGGTTCATGCCTCCATTAAATCTGGGACAGTGACAGAAAGTTCTAAGGTTGTGGATGTGCTGTTGCCACTAGGGATAAAACATTGATGCTATGTCTAAGGATGTAGTTGTTGATTACATTACGCACATACTTAATGCAATTATGTTGCTTGCAACTTAATATTGGAAGGGGTTTGGATGATAACCTGAAGGTGGACTTTTTAGGCATAGATGCATGCTGGATAGCGGTCTATGTACTTTGTCGTAATGCCCGATTAAATCTCACTATATTTATCATATCATGTATATGCATTGTTATGCCCTTTTCTATTTGTCAATTGCCCGATGTAATTTGTTCACCCAACATGCTTTTATCTTATGGGAGAGACACCTCTAGTGAACGGTTAATCCTTTGTTACAATAGGTGAGATTGACAACCTCATCGCTTCGTTGGGGCAAGTACTTGTGTTGTATGTGTTCCACGTTGGCCGGAATCACGGTGTTGCGCCGCATCATATTTCGCCACCATCAACCTTCAACGTGCTTTCTCCTACGGTCGATTAAACCTTGGTTTCTTCCGAGGGAAACTTGCCCTTTGCGCATCATACCTTCCTCTTGGGTTCCCAACGGACGTGTACATCTACGCGCATCACAACACCAGTGAAATCGGCGTCAACGTGGAACTCACAACACAATCAAGATACTTTGCCCCAACGTAATAGTGAGGTTGTCAATCTCACCGGCTTGTTGAAAACAAATGATTAAACGTATCGAGTGGAAGATGATGTTTGTTTGCAAGAACAGTAAAGAACAATGATTGCAGAGATTGTATTCAGATGTCAAAGAATGGACCGGGGTCCACAGTTCACTAGTGGTGTCTCTCCAATAAGATAACTAATATGCTGGGTGAACAAATTACAGGTGGGCAATTGACAAATAAAGATTCAATACATATCAATGATGATTACTGATGGCGTGTAACTCACACGTTCGTTGGGAACCCCAAGAGGAAGGTATGATGCGCACAGTAGCAAGTTTTCCCTCAGAAAGAAACCAAGGTTTAATCGAACAGGAGGAGCCAAGAAGCACGTTGAAGGTTGATGGTCGCGAAATGTGATGCGGCGCAACACCGGGATTCGGCGCCAACTAGGAACCTGCACAACACAACCCAAGTACTTTGTCCCAACGAAACAAGTGAGGTTGTCAATCTCACGGCTTCTTAACAACAGGATTAAACGTATCGAGTGGAAGATGTTTGCAAAGAAAACAGTAAACACAATTGCAGTAGATTGTATGCTATGTAAAGAATAGGACCGGGGTCCACAGTTCACTAGAGGTGTCTCTCCCATAAGATAAAGCATGTTGGGTGAACAAATTACAGTCGGGCAATTGACAAATAGAGAAAGGCATAACAATGCATATACATGATATGATAAATATAGTGAGATTTAATTGGGCATTACGACAAAATACATAGACCGCCATCCAACTGCATCTATGCCTAAAAAGTCCACCTTCAGGTTATCATCCGAACCCCCTCCAGTATTAAGTTGCAAAGCAACAGACAATTGCATTAAGTATGGTGCGTAATGTAATCAACAACTACATCCTTAGACATAGCATCAATGTTTTATCCCTAGTGGCAACAGCACATCCACAACCTTAGAACTTTCTGTCACTGTCCCAGATTCAATGGAGGCATGAACCCACTATCGAGCATAAATACTCCCTCTTGGGTTAAGAGCAAAAACTTGGCCAGAGCCTCTACTAATAACGGAGAGCATGCAAGATCATAAACAACACATAAACAATAGATTGATAATCACCATAATCATAGTACTCTCTATCCATCGGATCCCGACAAACACAACATATAGTATTACAGATAGATGATCTTGATCATGTTAGGCAGCTCACAAGATCCAACAATGAAGCACAACAAGGAGAAGACGACCATCTACTACTGCTATGGACCCATGGTCCAGGGGTGAACTACTCATCACTCCGGAAGCGACCATGGCGGTGTAGAGTCCTCAGGAGATGAATCCCCTCTCGGCAGGGTGCGGAGGCGATCTCAATCCCGAGATGGGATTCGGCGGCGTCTCAAGGTTTTCGTATCGTGGCTCGATGCGGGGTTTCGCGACGGAGGCTTTAAGTAGGCGGAGGGTCAACGCGAGGGGCCACACGAGGGGCAGGGGATAGTCGGCGCGGCCAGGGCGCGCGGCCACCTGGCCTCCTCGTGGCCCCACTTCGTTAGGTCTTCGGTTCCGGAAGCTTCGTGCAAAAATAGGACCCTGGGCAAAAGTTTCGTCCAATTCCGAGAAATTTCTTTACTAGGATTTCTGAAACCAAAAACAGCAGAAAAAGCAACTGGCTCTTCGGCATCTTGTTAATAGGTTAGTTCAGAAAATGCATAAATATGACATATAATGTGCATAAAACATGTAGGTATCATCAATAAAGTAGCATGGAACATAAGAAATTATCGATACGTTGGAGACGTATCAGCATCCCCAAGCTTAGTTCTGCTCGTCCCGAGCAGGTAAAACGATAACAAAGATAATTTCTGAAGTGACATGCCATCATAATCTTGATCATACTATTTGTAAACATATGTAATGAATGCAGCGATCAAAGCAAAGGTAATGACATGAGTAAACAACTGAATCATAAAGCAAAGACTTTTCATGAATAGTACTTCAAGACAAGCATCAATAAGTCTTGCATAAGAGTTAACTCATAAAGCAATAAATCAAAGTAAAGGTGTTGAAGCAACACATAGGAAGATTAAGTTTCAGCGGTTGCTTTCAACTTATAACATGTATATCTCATGGATATTGTCAACATAAAGTAGTATAATAAGTGCAATATGCAAGTATGTAGGAATCAATGCACAGTTCACACAAGTGTTTGCTTCTTAAGGTGGAAGGAGATAGGTAAACTGACTCAACAATAAAAGTAAAAGAATGGTCCTTCAAAGAGGAAAGCATCGATTGCTGTATTTGTGCTAGAGCTTTTATTTTGAAAACATGAAACAATTTTGTCAACGGTAGTAATAAAGCATATGAGTTATGAAAATTATATCTTACAAGTTGCAAGCCTCACGCATAGTATACTAATAGTGCCCGCACCTCGTCCTACTTAACTTGGACTACCGGGTCTTCGCATGCCATGTTTCAACCAAGTGTCACAAAGGGGTACCTCCATGCCGCCTGTACAAAGGTCTAAGGAGAATGCTCGCATTTTGGATTTCTCGCTTTTGATTATTCTCAACTTAGACATCCATACCGGGACAACATGGACAACAGATAATGGACTCCTCTTAAATGCATAAGCATGTAGCAATGATTATTATTCTCATATGAGATTGAGGATATATGTCCAAAACTGAAACTTCAACCATGATTCATGGCTTTAGTTAGCGGCCCAATGTTCTTCTCTAACAATTTTGCATGCTCCAACCACTAAAATGATAGATCCTTCAGACAAGACGGACATGCATAGCAACTCACATGATATTCAACAATAGTTGATGGCGTTCCCCAGAAGCATGGTTATCGCACAACAAGCAACTTAATAAAATATAAAGTGCATAAGTACATATTCAATACTACGATAGTTTTTAAGGCTATTTTGTCCCATGAGCTATATATTGCAAAGGTGGATGATGGAATTTTAAAGGTAGCACTCAAGCAATTTACTTTGGAATGGCGGAGAAATACCATGTAGTAGGTAGGTATGGTGGACACAAATGGCATAGTAGTTGGCTCAAGGATTTTGGATGCATGAGAAGTATTCCCTCTCGATACAAGGTTTAGGCTAGCAAGGTTATTTGAAGCAAACTCAAGGATGAACAAGTGCAGCAAGACTCACATAAAAGACATATTGTAAACATTATAAGACTCTACACTGTCTTCCTTGTTGTTCAAAACTCAATACTAGATATTATCTAGACCTTAGAGAAACCAAATATGCAAATCAAATTTTAGCAAGCTCTATGTATTTCTTCATTAATGGGTGCAAAGCATATGATGCAAGAGCTTAAACATGAGCACAACAATTGCCAAGTATCACATTATCCAAGACATTTTAGAATTACTACATGTAGCATTTTCCAATTCCAACCATATAACAATTTAACGAAGAAGAAACTTCGCCTTGAACATTATGAGTAAAGCCTAAGGACACATGTGTCCATATGCAACAGCGGAGCGTGTCTCTCTCCCACAAAGTGAATGCTAGGATCCATCTTATTCAAACAAAAACAAAAACAAAAACAAACCGACGCTCCAAGTAAAGAACACAAGATGTGATTGAATAAAAATATAGTTTCAGGGGAGGAACCTGATGATGTTGTCGATGAAGAAGGGGATGCCTTGGGCATCCCCAAGCTTAGACGCTTGAGTCTTCTTAAAATATGCAGGGGTGAACCACGGGGCATCCCCAAGCTTAGAGCTTTCACTCCTCTTGATCATAGTATATCATTCTCCTCTCTTGACCCTTGAAAACTTCCTTCACACCAAACTTCAAGCAAACTCATTAGAGGGTTAGTGCATCATTAATAATTCACTCATTCAGAGGTGACACAATCATTATTTTCACTTCTGAACATTGCATAATGCTACTGGACATTAATGGATCAAAGAAATAAATCCAACATAGCAAAAAGAGCAATGCGAAATAAAAGGCAGAATCTGTCAAAAACAGAACAGTCCGTAAAGACGAATTTAGAAATGGCACCATACTTGCTCAAATGGAAAAACTCAAAACTAATGAAAGTTGCGTACATATCTGAGGATCACGCTCGTAAATTGGCAGATTTTTTCGAATTTTCTACAGAGAATTGTGCCCAGATTCGTGACAGACAGCAATGCTGTTTCTGCGGATCCCAAATATAACATCAACTTTAACATAGAAACTTTACTTGGCACAAAAACATGATAAGGAGAGGTTGCTACAGTAAACAACTTCCAAGACTCAACAAAAAAAATTGCTGTAGGTAAAAACATGGGTTGTCTCCCATAAGCGCTTTTCTTTAACGCCTTTCAGCTAGGCGCAGAAAGTGCAAATCAAGTAACATCGAGAGTAGAAGCATCAACATCATAACTTGTTCTAATAATAGAATCAAAAGGCAACTTCATTCTCTTTCTAGGGAAGTGTTCCATACCTTTATTGAGAGGAAATTGATATTTAATATTACCTTCCCTCATATCAATAACAGCACCAACGGTTCGAAGAAAAGGTCTTCCCAACACAATAGGACAAGATGCATTGCATTCGATATCCAAGACAACAAAATCAACGGGGACAAGGTTATTGTTAACCGTAATATGCACATTATCAATCCTCCCCAAAGGTTTCTTTTTAACATTATCGGCAAGATTAACATCCAAATAACAATTCTTCAATGGTGGCAAGTCAAGCATATCATAAATCTTTTTAGGCATAACAGAAATACTTGCACCAAGATCACATAAAGCATTACATTCAAAGTCATTGAATTTCATTTTAATGATGGGCTCCCAACCATCTTCTAACTTTCTAGGAATAGAAGTTTCAAGTTTTAGTTTCTCTTCTCTAGCTTTTATGAGAGCATTTGTAATATGTTTTGTAAAGGCTAAATTTATAGCACTAGCATTAGGACTTTTAGCAAGTTTTTGTAAGAACTTTATAACTTCAGAGATGTGGCAATCATCAAAATCTAAATCATTATGAGCTACAGCAATGGGATCATTGTTCCCAAGGTTGGAAAAATTTCAGCAGTTTTATCACAAGCAGTTTCAGCAGTTTTAGCAATTTCAGGCAGTTTTGTTCGCTTTGCACTAGGAGTAGAAACATTGCCAACACCAATTATATTACCATTGATAGTAGGAGGTGCAGCAACATGTGGAGAATTAGCATTACTAGTGGTGGTAATAGTCCAAACTTTAGCTACATTATTCTTTTTAGCTAGTTTTTCATTTTCTTCTCTATCCCACCTAGCACGCAATTCAGCCATTAATCTTATATTCTCATTAATTCTAACTTGGATGGCATTTGCTGTAGTAGTAATCTTATTATCAATATCATTATTAGGCATAACTTTCAATTTTAAAAGATTAACATCAGAGGCAAGTCTATCAACTCTAGAAGCAATAGTATCAATTTTATCAAGCTTTTCCTCAACAGATTTGTTAAAAGCAGTTTGTGTACTAATAAATTCTTTAAGCATGGCTTCAAGACCAGGGGGTACACTCCTATTATTATTGTAAGAATTCCCATAAGAATTACCATAACCATTACCATTAGCAGAAGGATATGGCCTATAGTTATTACCAGAGTTGTTCCTATAAGCATTGTTGTTGAAATTATTATTTTTAATGAAATTCACATCAACATTTTCTTCTTGAGCAACCAATGAAGCTAAAGGAACATTATTTGGATCAACATTAGATCTACCATTCACAAGCATAGACATAATCACATCAATCTTATCACTCAAGGAAGAGGTTTCTTCAACAGAATTTACCTTCTTACCTTGTGGAGCTCTTTCCGTGTGCCATTCAGAGTAATTTATCATCATATCATCAAGAAGTTTTGTAGCCGCCCCCAATGTGATGGACATAAAGGTACCTCCAGCAGCTGAATCCAATAAATTCCGCGAAGAAAAATTTAGTCCTGCATAGAAGGTTTGGATGATCATCCAAGTAGTCAGTCCATGGGTTGGGCAATTCTTTACCAAAGTTTTCATTCTCTCCCAAGCTTGAGCAACATGTTCAGTATCTAATTGCTTAAAATTCATTATGCTACTTCTCAAAGATATAATTTTAGCGGGAGGATAATATCTACCAATAAAAGCATCCTTGCATTTAGTCCATGAATCAATACTATTCTTAGGCAAAGATAGCAACCAATCTTTAGCTCTTCCTCTTAATGAGAAAGGAAACACTTTCAATTTAATAATATCACCATCTACATCTTTATACTTTTGCATTTCACAAAGTTCAACAAAATTATTGAGATGGGCAGCAGCATCATCAGAACTAACACCAGAAAATTGTTCTCTCATAACCAAATTCAGTAAAGCAGGTTTAATTTCAAAGAATTCTGCTGTAGTAGCAGGTGGAGCAATAGGTGTGCATAGGAAATCATTATTATTTGCATTTGTGAAGTCACACAACTTAGTATTTTCATGGTTGGCCATTTTAGCAACAGTAAATAAAACAAACTAGATAAAGTAAATGCAAGTAACTAATTTTTTTGTGTTTTCGATATGGAGAGCAAGACAGTAAATAAAGTAAAACTAGCAACTAATTTTTTTGTGTTTTGTTTAAGTGCAGCAAACAAAGTAGTAAATAAAATAAAGCAAGACAAAAACAAAGTAAAGAGATTGAGAAGTGGAGACTCCCCTTGCAGCGTGTCTTGATCTCCCGGCAACGGCGCCGAAAAGAGCTTGATGGCGTGTAACTCACACGTTCGTTGGGAACCCCAAGAGGAAGGTATGATGCGCACAGTAGCAAGTTTTCCCTCAGAAAGAAACCAAGGTTTAATCGAACCAGGAGGAGCCAAGAAGCACGTTGAAGGTTGATGGTCGCGAAATGTGATGCGGCGCAACACAGGGATTCCGGCGCCAACTAGGAACGCACAACACAACCAAGTACTTTGTCCCAACGAAGCAGTGAGGTTGTCAATCTCACCGGCTTGCTGTAACAAAGGATTAAACGTATCGAGTGGAAGATGTTTGCAAAGACAGTAAACACAATTGCGGTAGATTGTATGCTATGTAAAGAATAGGACCGGGGTCCACAGTTCACTAGAGGTGTCTCTCCCATAAGATAAAGCATGTTGGGTGAACAAATTACAATCGGGCAATTGACAAATAGAGAAAGGCATAACAATGCATATACATGATATGATAAATATAGTGAGATTTAATTGGGCATTACGACAAAATACATAGACCGCCATCCAACTGCATCTATGCCTAAAAAGTCCACCTTCAGGTTATCATCCGAACCCCCTCCAGTATTAAGTTGCAAAGCAACAGACAATTGCATTAAGTATGGTGCGTAATGTAATCAACAACTACATCCTTAGACATAGCATCAATGTTTTATCCCTAGTGGCAACAGCACATCCACAACCTTAGAACTTTCTGTCACCCAGATTCAATGGAGGCATGAACCCACTATCGAGCATAAATACTCCCTCTTGGAGTTAAGAGCAAAAACTTGGCCAGAGCCTCTACTAATAATGGAGAGCATGCAAGATCATAAACAACACATAAACAATAGATTGATAATCACCATAATCATAGTACTCTCTATCCATCGGATCCCGACAAACACAACATATAGTATTACAGATAGATGATCTTGATCATGTTAGGCAGCTCACAAGATCCAACAATGAAGCACAACAAGGAGAAGACGACCATCTAGCTACTGCTATGGACCCATGGTCCAGGGGTGGACTACTCACTCATCACTCCGGAGGCGACCATGGCGGTGTAGAGTCCTCCAGAGATGAATCCCCTCTCCGCAGGGTGCCGGAGGCGATCTCCGAATCCCCCGAGATGGGAGGCGGCGGCGCATCTCTGTAAGGTTTTCCGTATCGTGGCTCCCTGCACCGGGGTTGCGACGGAAGCTTTAAGTAGGCGAGGGTCAACGCGAGGCCACACGAGGGGCCCAGGGATAGGTCGGCGCGGCCAGGGCTTGGGCCGCGCCGGCCACCCCCTGGCCTCCTCGTGGCCCCACTTCGTTAGGTCTTCGGTCTTCTGGAAGCTTCGTGCAAAAATAGGACCCTGGGCGAAAGTTTCGTCCAATTCCGAGAATATTTTTACATTTCTGAAACCAAAAACAGAAAAAAGAATCGGCTCTTCGGCATCTTGTTAATAGGTTAGTTCCGAAAATGCATAAATATGACATATAATGTGCATAAAACATGTAGGTATCATCAATAAAGTAGCATGGAACATAAGAAATTATCGATACGTTGGAGACGTATCAATTACTATGAGATTTAATCAGGGGATTACAACAAAGTACATAGACCGCTATCCAGCATGCATCTATGCCTAAATAATCCACCTTCGGTTAGCATCCGCACCCCTCCAGTATTAAGTTGTAAACAACAGATAATTGCATTAAGTATGGTGCGTAATGTAATCAACACAAATATCCTTAGACAAAGCATCGATGTTTTATCCCTAGTAGCAACAACACATCCACAACCTTAGAACTTTCTCACTGTCCCAGATTCAATGGAGGCATGAACCCACTATCGAGCATAAATACCCTCTTGGAGTTACAAGTATCAACTTGGCCAGAGCCTCTACTAGCAACGGAGAGCATGCAAGAACATAAACAACACATATATGATAGATTGATAATCAACTTGACATAATATTCTATATTCATCGGATCCCACCAAACACAACATGTAGCATTACAAATAGATGATCTTGATCATGTTAGGCAGCTCACAAGATCTAAACAATGATAGCACAAGCGGAGAAGGCAACCATCTAGCTACTGCTATGGACCCATAGTCCAAGGATGAACTACTCACGCATCAATCCGGAGGCGGGCATGATGATGTAGAGCCCTCCTGTGATGATTCCCCTCTCCGGGGATGCCGAGGCGATCTCCTGAATCCCCGAGATGGGATTGGCGGCAACGGCGTCTCTGGAAGGTTTTCCGTATCGTGGCTCTCGGTACAGGGGTTTTCGCGACGAAGGCTTTAAGTAGGCGGAAGGGTAGGTCAAGAGGCGGTGCGAGGGGCCCACACCATAGGGCAGCGCGGGTCCCTCCCTGGCCACGCCGGCGTATGGTGCCGGGCCCTCGTGGCCCCTCTTCGTAACCCCTCCGGTCTTGTGGAAGCTCTGGAAAATAAGACCCCGGGCGTTGATTTCGTCCAACCCGAGAATATTTCCTTTGTAGGATTTCTGAAACCAAAAACAGCAGAACAAAGAATCGGCACGTCGGCATCTTGTTAGTAGGTTAGTGCCGGAAAATGTATAATAATGATGTAAAGTATGTATAAAACATGCAAGTATTGTTATAAAAGTAGCAGGGAACATAAGAAATTATAGATACGTTGGAGACGTATCAGTCGGCATAAAGGTTGGTGTCGTCATTGGCCTCACCGAAAAAGAACAATTCGCTTTTATGGAAATTAATTTTGAGACCCGACAATTGCTCGAAAGCCGTTAGAATTAACTTCAGATTTCGAGATTTTTCCAAGTCGTGTTCCATAAAAAGAATTGTGTCATCGGCGTATTGAAGGATAGATAATCCGCCATCCACAAGATGAGGTACTACCCCTTCAATTATAATAGCAAGCATATCCGTCACAATGTTAAATAACATTGGAGAAAGAGGATCACCTTGCCTCAAAACTTTCTTTGTCTGGAAGTAACGACCAATATCATCATTGACTTTAATAGCCACACTTCCATCGAAAACAAAGTTATTTATAAGAGCGAGCCACTCATCTGAAAAACCTTTCATCATGAGTGTTTGTTGAAGAAAAGACCATTTAACTTTATCATAAGCTTTCTCAAAGTCGATCTTGAGAATAACACCATCCAGTTTTTTCCGATGCATCTCATGAACTGTTTCATGCAAAGTGACAACACCATCTAGGATGTGTCTACCTTGCATGAACGCAGTCTGGGACGGACAGACGACATGTTCTGCCACTAAATTAAGTCTAATCATAGTGACTTTGGTAAAGATTTTAAAACACAAATTAAGCAAACATACAGGTCTGAACTGTTGAATCCGTTCCGCATCATTGATTTTTGGTAAAAGAATAATCTCACCAAAATTTATACAAAACAAATCCAGTTGACCCGCATGGAGCACCCCGAAGAGTTCCAATAAATCATGCTTTATAATATCCCCGAAAGATTGATAAAATTCTGCAGGAAACCCATCAGGTCCTGGAGCCTTATTGTGCTCCATGTGGAAAACCGCTTTTCTTATCTCCTCCTCAGAATAAGGAGCCACAAAAAAGCATTTTCCTCTGGAGTCACTTGGGGAATATCGGCAATCCTGGATTCATCCATGGATATATCAGATTTCTCGGGTGCGCCAAACAAATCTTTATAATATGATGTAATATAAGACTTGAGCTGCTCATGGCCTTCGATCACGCCCTCCTCTTGTACAGGAGAATGAATGAGTTTCTTTCTATGTCGACCATTAGCGACACTATGAAAGTACCTCGTGTTCGAATCTTCTTCCAACAGGAATTGTGCCTTAGATCTCTGGTACCATTTGAGTTTCTCCTCGCGAAGTAAGCCGGCCAACTTCGCATTATATTGACTTTCGAGTTCAATCTCATTCGTTGTCAATGGTCTTACCTCAGCAATAGCCTCCAGATCATCAATATTAGATGACAGGCTGAGCTTCTCTTTTTTTAGCTGCCCAGTCATATGTCTAGACCACCCTCCAAGGTATCTATGTACTGAACGTAGTTTGTTATTTCACCTTAAGATGGGGGTGTTCCCAGCGATAGGATTATTCCAAATAAATTTAATCATATCCGAGAATCCTTCCATGCATAACCATCCCAACTTGACTACCTCAAGTTGTCGGCCACCCGCGATGGCCCAGTGTTGCTCTCAGCCCACCGCCTGCCAATCCGCGGAGCACGACAAGGGATGGTGCTCGTCGCGCTGCATGAGATTCCGGACTGACACACGACAACAAGGGTCGTGCTTCAAGTTTTATACTTCTACCGTTGGCTAGTGGTACTGAGTGGTCATCTTCTTCTTCTGTTCCGGTAGGTTCCTGCTGCGTCGTCGATCCCATGTGATGTGCCCTACTATTCCAGGTGAAAGCCGCCGGCATGGCTCCCCGGAGGGAGGCAGGGCAACATCCGCACGCAAAAAGGGAGGGTAGCAGAGTGCCGCCAAAGCGCCTCACTGGCATGGAGCTTCCGTCCTCCCTGGACATCGAGGCGAGCGGGCAAGGAATCCTGGGCCACGCGGATGGCGGCAGAAACATAAACAGAGGAAGCGGAGACGATCACCGATATCAATAATCTCCAGGCATTTTTCTGTAAAAACTCTAGCTCGCAGCCACTGTTAGAGCGGTCCCACACCTCGGCATCCGTAAATATTACTTCTCTGAATACAAGGACCAGAACGAAGTCATGGTACCCAAAGACTAATACAGTTCAGGCATCGCCACAACTCAAGATTTAACAACTTGGACACGACCCACGGACTCTCACTAGTAGAAAACCTCTCATCCATCTAAGCCATTGGTACCGGTTCCCTTACGAACCGGTACCAATGGGGTCATCTGTACCGGTTCAAGGGCTCTGGCGGGCGAGGACATTTGGTACCGGTTCGTGAGGAGCTTTCGTACCGGTTCGTGTTAGGAACCGGTACGAAACGTCTTCGCCCAAAATTCAGACGCGTGGTGGGGCCCGGGCTGGACCTTTGGTACCGGTTCGTAACACGAACCGGTACCGAAGGGTACCCGGCTATATCAAATCGCCCAGATCCCTTCCCGAGCCCCTGCAGCTCTCATTTTTCTCTTCTCCCTCACACTCTAAATTTTGCTCCACCTCTCACACTCCAATAATCTTCATTTTTCTCCACCATTTTAACAAGATTAACGGCACCCATCTATCTAAGGGTTAGCAATATCATCCTTCCTTCCGGCGTTCCTAATTTAGCTAATTTCTTTGGTAGTTTTAACTCGTACTATTTTGTAGTGCAAGCAAGGTGTTCGATGAAATGCCTAAGTTAGTGATTTTATTTTTTTATATGCAATTTGAGCTGAAATTATGGTATGTTTTGTAGGTTTTAATTAGTATCATCCCCGTCCTTACCGCCGTCGATCGCCAGCGTCGTCCCCTAGCCGGCACGGTACCACCTCGGTGAGCCCCTCTTCTTTTATAAAAAACAATTAGTTTTATGTGATGAACTTGAATATTAATTAAGTTGGTCACTCATATATCCATGATGTTGTGTACTTAATGATTTTTGATATACATATAAAATGCAGATGAGTCGACAATGGATGTACGGTGACCGGTGCCATCCCGAGTTCATTACTGGCATGCATTATTTTCTCAACGTGGCTGAGGCAAACAGGCGGTCGAATGGTTTCATGTATTGTCCATGTAGTTCCTGTAAGAATATGAAGGATTACCCTACCTCGAAGACCCTTCACATCCACCTGCTGGAGAATGGTTTCATGCCCAGCTATAATTGTTGGACCAAGCACGGAGAAAGAGGGGTTATATTGGAAGACAACGAAGAAGAAGAGGATAGTGACAACTATCCCTTATTCACTGAAGACGGTGGTAGTAGAATGGGGGAAGACGAAGCTGAAGAAGAGCCCATTTTCGATGAGCCGATTTTTGATGACCCGGATGACGATTTGGGTCGGGCCATTCTTGATGCGAAGATGAACTGCGGAAATGAAAAGGAGAGGTTGAAGTTGGAGAAAATGTTAGAGGATCACAACAAACTGTTGTACCCAAATTGCGAAAATGGTCAGAAAAAGCTGGGTACCACGCTGGAATTGCTGCAGTGGAAGGCAGAGAATGGTACTTCTGACAAGGGATTTGAAAAGTTGCTGAAAATAATAAAGAAGATGCTTCCAGGGGAGAACGTGTTGCCCTCTAGCACGTACGAAGCAAAGAAGGTTGTCTGCCCTCTAGGATTAGAGGTGCAGAAGATACATGCATGCATCAATGACTGCATCCTCTACCGCGGGGAGTACGAGAATTTGAATGCATGCCCGGTATGTAGTGCATTGAGGTATAAGATCAGGCGAGATGACCCTGGCGATGTTGAGGGTGAGTCCACCCCCAGGAAGAGGGTTCCTGCGAAGGTGATGTGGTATGCTCCTATAATACCACGGTTGAAACGTTTGTTCCAGAACAAAGAGCATGCCAAGTTGTTGCGATGGCACAAAGAGGACCGTAAGAAAGATGTGATGCTGAGACACCCCGCTGACGGGTCGCAGTGGAGAAAAATCGACAGAGAGTTCAAGTCATTTTCAGATGACGCAAGGAACTTAAGATTTGGTCTAAGTACAGATGGCTTTAATCCTTTCGGGGAGCAGAGCTCCAGTCATAGCACCTGGCCAGTGACTCTATGTATCTATAACCTTCCTCCTTGGTTGTGCATGAAGCGGAAGTTCATTATGATGCCAGTGCTCATCCAGGGCCCGAAGCAACCCGGCAACGACATTGATGTGTACCTGAGGCCATTGGTTGAAGAACTTTTAGAGTTGTGGCGTGTCGAAGGTGTACCTGTGTGGGATGAGCACGAACAAAAGGAATTTAACCTACGAGCGTTGTTATTTGTAACCATCAATGATTGGCCTGCTCTTGGTAACATTTCAGGACAGTCAAACAAGGGATACAATGCATGCACACACTGTTTAGGTGAGACTGATAGTAATTATTTGGGAAACAAGAATGTGTACCTGGGGCATCGTCGATTTCTTCCAAAACAACATCACGTCAGAAAGAGAGGAAAGCATTTCGGAGGTGAGGCAGATAACCGAACGAAGCCTACCCGCCCTAATGGGGAAGTTATATATGATATGGTCAAGGATTTAAAAGTGATCTTTGGAAAGGGTCCCGGCGGACAATCTGTTCCGCATGATGTTGACGGACACGTACCCATGTGGAAGAAGAAGTCGATATTTTGGGAGCTACCCTACTGGAAATTCTTAGAGGTTCACTCTGCAATCGACGTGATGCACGTGACGAAAAATCTTTGCGTGAACCTGCTAAACTTCTTGGGCGTGTATGGGAAGACAAAAGATACACCGGAAGCACGGCAGGACCAGCAAAGTATCCACGAAGGAAACAACCTGAATCCAGAGAAGTATCAAGGTCCTGCCAGCTATGCTCTTACCAAAGAGGAGAAGGAGATCTTTTTTGAAGTCCTGAGTAGCATCAAGGTCCCGTCTGGCTTCTCGTCGAATATAAAGGGAATAATAAACATGTCGGAGAAAAAGTTTCAAAACCTAAAGTCTCATGACTGCCACGTGATTATGACACAATTACTTCCGGTTGCATTGAGGGGGCTTCTGCCGGAAAATGTTCGAGTACCCATTGTGAAGCTATGTGCGTTCCTCAATGCAATTTCTCAGAAGGTGATCAATCCACTTACTCTACAAAATTTACAGAAGGATGTGGTCCAATGTCTAGTCAGCTTCGAGTTGGTGTTCCCACCATCCTTCTTCAATATTATGACACATCTCCTAGTTCACCTGGTCGAAGAGATTGGCGTTCTCGGTCCTGTATTTCTACACAACATGTTCCCCTTTGAGAGATTCATGGGAGTCTTAAAGAAGTACGTTCATAACCGTGCTAGGCCAGAAGGAAGCATCTCCAAGGGCTATGGAACAGAGGAGGTCATTGAGTTTTGTGTTGACTTTATTCCTGACCTTAAGCCGATCGGTGTTCCTGAATCGCGCTATGAGGGGAGACTGCGTGGAAAAGGCACGCTAGGAAAGAAATCAGCAACGTGTATGGACGGACATTCTTTCACTCAAGCACACTACACAGTTCTACTTAATTCCATCTTGGTGGCTCCGTACAAAGAGGAACACAAGGAGATCTTACGCTCTAAATACCCGGAGCAACGTGAAGATTGGATTGATGGAGAACACATGAAGACTTTCGGCGGTTGGTTGCAAACACGTCTCATGAATGTCACCGATGACGAGCAGCTGTACTTGTTGGCCAAGCAACCATCTTCTACTATATCGACTTTTCAAGGGTACGAGATTAATGGGAACACATTTTACACTTTCGCCCAAGACAAAAAGAGCACCAACCAAAACAGTGGTGTCCGCTTTGATGCAGAAGATGGCAATGGGAACAAGGTCACATATTATGGATACATAGAGGAGATATGGGAACTTGACTATGGACCTAATTTCAAGGTCCCTTTGTTCCGGTGTAAATGGTTCAACCTGAAAGACGGGGTACAGGTAGACCCGCAGTACGGAATGACTACAGTGGATTTCAAGAATCTTGGGTACGACACCGAACCATTCGTCCTAGCCAGTGAAGTGGCTCAGGTTTTTTATGTGAAGGATATGTCTAGCAAACCGAAAAAAAGAAAAGAAAGGCAAGAGGACTGATGACCCATAGGGGATCGCAACAGTCTTCGAGGGAAGTATTACCCAATTTATTGATTCGACACAAGGGGAGACAAAGAATACTTGAAAGCCTTAACAGCGGAGTTGTCAATTCAGCTGCACCTGGAAACAGACTTGCTCGCAAGAGTTTATCGGTAGTCTATGGCAGTGGAAATAGCGAAATAACAGAGGTGAAATAAAGACAGCAGTAGTGATTATAGTAAACAGCAGGATTAAAATACTGTAGGCACGGGGACGGATTTAACGGGCGTTGCATGGATGAGAGAAACTCATGTAACAATCAAAGCAGGGGCATTTGCAGATAATAATAAAACGGTATCCAAGTACTAATCAATCAATAGGCATGTGTTCCATATATAGTCGTACGTGCTCGCAATGAGAAACTTGCACAACATCTTCTGTCCTACCAGCCGGTGGCAGGCCTCTAGGGAAACTACTGGATATTAAGGTACTCCTTTTAATAGAGTACCGGAGCAAAGCATTAACACTCCGTGAACACATGTGATCCTCACATCACTACCATCCCCTCCGGTTGTCCCGATTTCTGTCACTTCGGGGCCATTGGTTCCGGACAGCGACATGTGTATACAACTTATAGGTAAGATCATAAACAACGAATATCTTCATGAATAAATAACATGTTCAGATCTGAGATCATGGCACTCGGGCCCTAGTGACAAGCATTAAGCATAACAAGTTGCAACAATATCATAAAAGTGACATCTACGGATACTAGGCACTATGCCCTAACAATCTTATGACTATTACATGACCAATCTCATCCAATCCCTACCATCCCCTTCAGCCTACAGCGGGGGAATTACTCACACATGGATGGGGGAAACATTGCTGGTTGATGGAGAGGCGTTGGCGGTGATGGCGGTGAAGATCTCCTCCAATTCCCCGTCCCGGCGGAGTGCCAGAACGGAGACTTCTGGCTCCGCGACGGAGTTTCGCGATGTGGCGGCTCTCTGGAGGGTTTCTGGCGATGTTTACTTCCCCCCGTGCGTTTTTAGGTCGAACCCGATAAGTAGTCCAAAGGCCGGAGGCCGGCCGAGGGGGCCAGACCATAGGGCCGCGCGGGCCCCCCCTGGGCCGCGCCGCCCTATGGTGTGGGGCCCTCGGGCCTCCACCTCCTCCGCCCTTCTGGCTCCGTCAATATTTTGGTAAAATAGGGCCATCTGAAGAAATTCCGAGGATTTTCCCGAAAGTTGGATTTCTGCACAAAAACGAGACACGAGCAGTTCTGTGAAAACAGCGTTAGTCCGTGTTAGTTGTATCCAAAATACACAAATTAGAGGCAAAACAATAGCAAAAGTGTTCGGGAAAGTAGATACGTTTTGGACGTATCAACTCCCCCAAGCTTAGCTTATTGCTTGTCCTCAAGCAATTCAGTTAACAACTGAGCGATAAAAGAACTTTCACGAACACATTTGCTCATATGATGTATATATTCTCATGCTATGGCTAATACTTAAGCAGTTCATAATGAGATACATGCAAATAAGATCATCCAACAGCTATGTCAATCATGGAGAAGTACCAACAATTAATAATAAGCACCATGAATCATGTATATAAGCAGGATTGCAATGTTCATAAGAGAATATGATAAAGTGGTATCTCGCTTGCCTGTATTTGATCGGCAAAACATAAATGCCGAGGCACCTCTTGAGTTCATAGAAAGACTAGAAATAGTGATTGTCAAAGATAAAAGCATCAAAGTTATACCACAATTAATCATATTTTGAGACAAGCATATTATACTAAGAATGACAGTTGTGCTCTCAAGACAGTGCTCAAAGAAAGAATGGAGACACAACATAAAAGTAAAAGATTGACCCTTCGCAGAGGGAAGCAGGGATTAACATGCGCTAGAGCTTTTCATTTGTAAAGCAGAGTAAAATTATTTTGAGAGGTGTTTGTTGTTGTCAACGAATGGTAATGGGTACACTAACTACCTCATCAACCGGACTCACAAGAGCGGCTCCCATTTTATTTATTTTTGGTTGGCACTCCTTCCAACCTTTCTTTCACAAACCATGGCTAACCGAATCCTCGGGTGCCTGCCAACAATCACATACCATGAAGGAGTGCCTTTTTATTTAAGTTTTATTATGATGATGACACTCCCCCAACCTTTGCTTACACAAGCCATGGCTAACCGAATCCTTCGGGTGCCGTCCAACAATCACAAACCATGGAGGAGTGTCTATTTAAGTTAATTAATTTGGGACTGGGAATCCCATTGCCAGCTCTTTTTGCAAAATTATTGGATAAGCGGATGTGCCACTAGTCCATATGAGAGTCCGTCAAAAGTAAATGACAAGGTTGAAAGTTAAACACCACATACTTCCTCATGAGCTATGAAACATTAACACAAATTGAGAAGCATTTTGAAAGTTTTAAAGGTAGCGCATGAGAATTTACTTGGAATGGTTTGAAATGCCATGCATAGGTATTTATGGTGGACACTTTGGAACAACTTGGTTTTCAGGTGTTTGGAAGCACGAGCGGCGTCACCGCTCAGTACAAGTGAAGGCTAGCAAAAGACTAGGGAGCGACAAATCAAGAGAGCAGTAACTGTCATAATCATGCTTGCGGCAAAATAAATTAACGGAGGCATAAAAGTGATACAATAACTCTGAAGCAATATAAATCATCGAGGCTTAATTGACTTTTTGTTCAGTCATATGCATGCGTGAGCATGTGCCAAGTCGATATAAATGAATTATTCAGAGGAGGATACCACAATGCCATACTTACTTATGAATAAAACAATGCAAGCAAACATCCATGACATGCTACTCATATTAATAAATTGAAACTAAACATGAGAGATCATGAGCTACTAGACTTTCTCAAATAACATATACCTCACATGAACCAACTAAGCATGCTCATATGGATGAGTATATGTACAAAAATGAAAACAAATAGAGTTCATACCAGCCTCTCACCACAATCAGATTGTCGTAGATCGTCATTATTGCCTTTTCACTTGTGTAGCTTGGATAATATAAAATGAAAACCACGCTCCAGCCACCGAAGACCATTGAACTCATGATGAACTTTACAAACTAAAGAAGAACAGCAAATATTTTTGGTGTTTTCGAATTAGAAACAAGAACAAAAGAAAACAAGCAAACAAAGCAAAATCTTTTTGGGTTTTCTTATAGCAAACTAATGATAGCAAATAAAGCAAACTAAGAGCAAGGTACCAAATAAACAAATGGTGAAGAGAAACAACAGAAATATTTTTGGTCTTTTTGTGTTTTAGGAAAGAAACAAAGTGAAAACAAAAGAATGCAAACTAACAGAAACACAGAAAAGCAGGATGACAGAAATCTGCCAAATCCTGACAGCAGTACAGAAATCGAATTTAACAAAAATCTTCCATTGCTCAGACCAAAAAGTGTTCAACTAATGAAAGTTAGATAACAACCTGGGGAACATGCTCAAAAATTGGCAACTCAAAATAACGTTCTGGCTGTGCGTACGAATTTTTTTGGTAACAGCCCAGAATCTGTTTTTGGACAGCACTTCCCCAAATATCATCTCCCTCTCATTAGAAAACCACTCTAGAGACTAAACAAGTATGTACAAGTATCCAGCAATCATAATATGCAAAGAATGAGTGATGCCGGTATACCTCCCCAAGCTTAGGCTTTTGGCCTAAGTGGAGTTCATTCCCACGGTCCCCATGAAGTGGTGTCTTCGTAATATGACGAAGAACGACCCGGTTCCATGTATGTGCTGGAGGAAACGTCGGGGTACGTGACGGTGTAGTCGTAGGAGGGCTCGGCGTTCTCGGAGTCATGTTGCTGGTGGAATTCTTGTATCTTCATATGCTCTTCCACCACCTCCTTTGTTAGCGACCATGATTGCCTGTCAATATTAAACAAACCCTGCTGGGGAAGAGGGATTTCTTTCTCGTTCCCATCAGCAAACAACATTTTATAGACAATATTATCTATGGTGGAGTTAGTAGTAACAAAATGATGGCTCTTCATAGCAGCAATATCTAGCTTCCTAGGGGTTAATGGTACATCATTAGAATCAAGAGGAATATCTAGATGTGTTAGAATGCGCAGTGCAATAGTTCCTCCAAAAATAGGTCCCCTGCTAGACAGGCGGCGAGCAATAAGAGAACCAAGATGATAAGGTGTCTCTCCAGTAAGTGCAACATTCAAGAAAGCAAGATGGTAGCTAGAAATGTTACTAGTATTTTCTCTACCCAAAATGCTAGTACCAACGTAATATGCGAAATACTTAATAGCGGGGAGTTGAATGTTTCTTATCTTCCCTCGCTGGATGGTGCGGCAATCATCCCCGGTGATCCCTCGGTATAGCTCCAACAAGTCCCGGGGGTTGTCATCAATCCTTCTTGCTGTACCTACAGGGGCAATACCCAATGCAAAACAAAATTCCTCCAATTTCATGGTAACAGGAATATCATAAATCTTGAATGCGACTGTCGGCTCATATTCCGTGTTGTGGAACTTGAAGCTCTCAACGAAAATCTTGGTGAGCCTGTAATATTGTCCCCTCTCGTCTCCCACGTAGGTGGCTAGGCCTGCCCTGTTGACGAGGGTGAAGAAGTCATCCATTAACCCTGCATTGGTTAGAAACTCATAACAAGGGAAGGATGAAGCATTAGGGGCCCCTTGGTCCTCCTCGGGCGCGAAGCTAGGCGCGATGACATCCTCATTGTAGGATCGCCTAATTTGAGTGGACGCCCTTGAGGGCCTACCGGTGCTGGTTGTTGCTTTCTTGAACAACTCTCCAAACTTGAATTTCTTCATCTTCCCCTTCTGAAATTTTCAACAATCATTATAAAATTTGATTTCAAGGTGTGTAATTGAAGGGAACTACTATAGGAACTTGCTAGAGTGCTAAACATGCATCAAAACTAATTTCTACCACTTAGAACAAGCATGCAAGCTCACTAAACATGTTACATACAGCAGCAAAATATTCAAGATATACTCAACCAAATGAAATTCTAATTGGACAATCAAAGGAGTCACATACCAAGGAGTAAATGTGCCAAATTTCAGACAGAAATCTGGGCTGAGCAAGGAGATCGAAAAATCGCGAGTTCTTGAGCAGAAACACGAGTGAGAGAAACTTGGTACGAGTTTTTTCGGGAGAGAGAAGGTGCTGGGAGGAAGAGATGGTGTAGTGGGGCAAGGGGTGGCCCACACCACATGGTGGCGCGGCCCCCTTGCTGGCCGCGCCGCCCTATGGTGTGGCACCCTCGGTGCCCCACAGGTCATTCTCTGGTGCTCCCAGGTGCCTCGTCGAAAAATAGGACCAACGGTATAATTTTTGTAATTTTTAGAGAACTTTGAAAAATGCACATTTCTGGGTATTAAATTAATGATTACTGCGCAGGAAAATGATTTCTAAAATCTTAAATGACTAAAGCATATTGCAAAATAAAAGTGCTACAGCAAGTAAAATAAGTGAAAGGAGAGAGAAAGAAAGAAGTGTTGTTTAGCTCTTTTATGCAATAAAATATACTTGTTAACAAGGTTGATCAAGTCTTGCTACCAAATAAATTTTATATGACATAAGAAGAAATAAACCTCAAATCAATCATGTTACCTTATATTGAATTGATATGGATCCAATCACAAGAGTTTGATATTCTTCTTTAGGCTCATATATAGGACAATCAATGGATCCCACTTTGATAGTTTTCACATTAAAAATTGTATTGACTCCACATACTTTATCAATCCTCTTGGGAAAATAGACAGTGTGTTCCTTATCATCAACATTGAAAGTAACCATGCCTTTATTGCAATCAATAACAGCCCCTGCAGTATTAAGAAAGGGTCTTCCAAGAATAATGGACATATTATCATCTTCAGGCATTTCCAACACAACAAAATCAGTTAATATCAAGCAATGCTGAGTAACTTGAACAAGAACATTTTCACATAAACCAACAGGAATAGCAGTAGATTTATCAGCCATTTGCAAAGATATATCAGTTGGTATCAATTTATCTAAATCAAGTCTCTTATAAAGAGAAAAAGGCATTACACTAACACCTGCTCCCAAATCACATAGAGCAGTTCTAACATAATTATTCTTGATGGAACAAGGAATAGTTGGTATACCTGGGTCGCCCAACTTCTTTGGAATCTTACCATTGAAGGAGTAATTAGCAAGCATAGTTGAAATTTCCTCATTGGGGACTTTCCTTTTGTTAGTAACAATATCTTTCATATACTTTGAATAAGGAGGCAATTTAATAGCATCAGTCAAAGGGATTTGCAGAAATAAAGGTTTCATCCAATCACAAAATTTATTATAATGTTCCTCCTCCTTTGATTTTAGTTTCTTAGAAGGAAAAGGCATTTGCTTTTGAACCCAAGGTTCTCTTTCATTACCATGCTTCTCAGTAATAAAATCTTCTTTAGTATACTTTTTATTTTTAGCATGCTTTTCAGGTTCTTTTTCAATTTCTTCTTTATCAGGAGTATCATCCTTATCATTATCTTTATCATGTTCATTACCACTTTCAGTTTCAGCATCAGAAATAGAAATACTATTAGGATCATTAACAAGTTCAGAGGATTCTACAACATTCTTATGTTTCTTTTTCTTTTTCTTAGATGGAGCACTAGTTTTAATTAGTTGAGAATCTTGTTCAATTCTTTTAGGATGCCCTTCAGGATATAGAGGATCCTGGGTAGAAACACCACCTCTAGTTGTTACTTCACAAGCATGTTTTTCTTTAGAATTATTTCCTAACAAGTCATTTTGCACTTTAGTAAGTTGATCAATTTGAGTTTGAACCATTTGAAAATGTTTAACAAGTATCTTAACATCATTGGAGGTTCTCTCCACAATACCATGCAATTCACTAATAGCTCGGGAATTTTCCATTAAATGATTCTCTACCCTCATATTAAAGTTTTCTTGCTTAACAATATAATTATCAAATTCATCTAAGCATTGAGCAGGAGATTTTGAATACGGAATATCCTCTCTAGTAAAGTGTTGAAGCGAGTGTACCTCAATCATGGATGAAGGGGGAATTGTCTCACATATATCTTCTATAGGAGGTAAGTTCTTCACATCTTCAGGTTTAATACCCTTCTCTTTAAGAGACTTCTTAGCTTCCCTCATATCTTCATCATTTAATTTAATCATACCCCTCTTCTTCACTATCGGTGTCGGGGTTGGTTCAGGTGTAGACCAATCATCATGATTCCGGCCTATTTTAGCCAATAATTCTTCAGCGTCGTCTGGAGTTCTTTTCCTGAAAACACAACCAGCACAACTATCCAGGTATGCCCTAGACTCAATAGTTAGTCCACTATAAAATATATCAAGTAAATCATGCTTTTCCAAATCATGGTCAGGCTGAGCTCTAATAAGAGAGCAAAATCTAGCCCAAGCCTCAGGCAATTTCTCTCCATCTTCCTGGTCAAAATTATAAATTCTCTGCAAAGCAGCATGTTGAGCACTAGCGGGAAAGTATTTTCGGAAGAAAACATCAAGCAATTCTTTTGGACTTTTAATAGAACCAGGAGGCAAATTATTATACCAAGTTTTAGCATCATCCTTTAATGAGAAAGGGAAAATTTTAGCAACAAAATAAGTACGCATCTTAATATCATCGAAAACAAGCCACTAAGAGTAGATAACTCAGTCATGTGTTCAACAAGCACTTTCTTTTTCAGTACCACAAAAGGGTGTTTTCTCAACAATAGCTATATGAGATAGATCAAGAGAAAATCATAATCTTTATCCCTAATGTTTATAGGAGATGTGGCAAATTTAGGATCAGGAGATGGTGTATATCTAACAGCATGTTCTGCAAGCAACTTTTTAATTTTTCTTGCATCAGTAGTAGCCTTGCATTTTTCAATAAAATCATTATCAAGCTCTACATAATCCTCATCAAGATCATCACTAGAATATTCAAGACTCAGGTGAATTAACAGGTGTAGTAGCATTAGGAGTTTCAGTATTTTCAATTTGTCTAGACTTAGCAATTGTAGCATCTAGAAAAGATCCCAATGAACCACTATCATCAAGCACAGCAGAAACATTATCAATATTATGAGAATTTTCAGATTCAGCAGAAGTACCAGCACGCGAAGCATGTGGCGGTGAAACAAGTTTATCAATCACAGATGGTGAATCAAGAGCAGCAGAGGTACTCAGAGTTGTACCTTTTCTTGTAGTGGATGGTAATATGGCGATCTTAGTATCGCGAGGTTTACCCATAATGGAGAATTTGCAGCGAACAATATCAATCCAAGTGAACTTCCAAATAAAGCTATGCTCCCGGCAACGGCGCCAGAAAATAGTCTTGATGACCCACAAGTATAGGGGATCGCAAGTCTTCGAGGGAAGTATTACCCAATTTATTGATTCGACACAAGGGGAGACAAAGAATACTTGAAAGCCTTAACAGCGGAGTTGTCAATTCAGCTGCACCTGGAAACGACTTGCTCGCAAGAGTTTATCAAGAGTAACAGTTCTATGAGTGGAAATAGCGAAATAACAAGAGCGGTGAAATAAAGACAGCAGTAGTGATTATAGTAAACAGCAGGATTAAAATACTGTAGGCACGGGACAGATTTAACGGGCGTTGCATGGATGAGAGAAACTCATGTAACAATCAAAGAGGGCATTTGCAGATAATAATAAAACGGTATCCAAGTACTAATCAATCAATAGGCATGTGTTCCATATATAGTCGTACGTGCTCGCAATGAGAAACTTGCACAACATCTTCTGTCCTACCAGCCGGTGGCAGCCGGGCCTCTAGGGAAACTACGGATATTAAGGTACTCCTTTAATAGAGTACCGGAGCAAAGCATTAACACTCCGTGAACACATGTGATCCTCACATCACTACCATCCCCTCCGTTGCCCTCTGTCACTTCGGGGCCATTGGTTCCGGACAGCGACATGTGTATACAACTTATAGGTAAGATCATAAACAACGAATATCTTCATGAATAAATAACATGTTCAGATCTGAGATCATGGCACTCGGGCCCTAGTGACAAGCATTAAGCATAACAAGTTGCAACAATATCATAAAAGTGACATCTACGGATACTAGGCACTATGCCCTAACAATCTTATGACTATTACATGACCAATCATCCAATCCCTACCATCCCCTTCAGCCTACAGCGGGGGAATTACTCACACATGGATGGGGGAAACATTGCTGGTTGATGGAGAGGCGCTGTGATGGCGGTGAAGATCTCCTCCATTCCCCGTCCGCGAGTGCCGAACGGAGACTGCCCCCCGCGACGGAGTTTCGCGATGTGGCGGCTCTCGGAGGGTTTCTGGCGATGTCCACTTCCCTGTGTTTAGGTCGAACCCGATAAGTAGTCAAAGGGGGCGCGGAGGCCGGCCGAGGGGCCACACCATAGGGCCGCGCGGCCCCCCCGGCCGCGCCGCCTTATGGTGTGGGGCCCTCGGGCTCCACCTCCTTCGCCCTTCTGGCTCCGTCAATATTTTGGTAAAATAGGGCCATCTGAAGAAATTCCGAGGATTTTCCCGAAAGTTGGATTTCTACAAAAACGAGACACCAGAGCAGCATTCGCTTGAAAACAGCGTTAGTCCGTGTTAGTTGTATCCAAAATACACAAATTAGAGGCAAAACAATAGCAAAAGTGTTCGAAAAGTAGATCGAAAGGACAAAGGACATACGATGAGCCAAAGCGGCACATAGTTCTTTCAGGAAAAAGAAACATCGTGGGAGTAGAGGACAAGACAGACATGTCAGAAGATTATAATAAGTTTGACGATATTCCACCCTTCAAGGTAAAAATTGACCCAAGCATCATCTTAAACAATGAAGATTGTCCATGGTTGCGTCGCAGTAAGAAGAAAGGGAAACGGGCGAAGAAAACTCAGAAGACTAGAGCAGATGGAGTATAACTTGTGTATCTCAATATGGAAATCACTTTTGTGTAATGATGTTACTGTATGTAAGATATTAACAATGGAGATGGTTGGCTTGTTTTACTAGTTAAGTCACGGGCTTGCAGGGAAATTTTTCCGAGGCGGAACTTCCGAATATGCCATATATAGGGCATGTGCACCAAGGGCATATTCGAGAAGTTCCGCCACGGGAGATTTCCCAACCCTTTCCCCAACATTGTTAGAGGAGATGGAGTCTTCCACGGGCTTGCAGGGAAATTTTTCCGAGGCGGAACTTCCGAAGATGCCATAGGGCGTGTGCACCAAGGGCATCTTCGAGAAGTTCCGCCACGGGAGATTTCCCAACCCTTTCCCCAACATTGTTAGAGGAGATGAAGTCTTCCACGGGCTTGCAGGGAAATTTTTCCGAGGCGGAACTTCCGAAGATGCCATAGGGCGTGTGCACCAAGGGCATCTTCGACAAGTTCCGCCACGGGAGATTTCCCAACCCTTTCCCCATCCATGGTGATGAAACTCTCCATCCATGTTGGCTTGTTGAGCTGCTTCCCATGGTCTATCGATGCTCCTTTTATAGGCAGAGCGTCCTTATCCTGCCGACAGCTTTAGTACCGGTTGCAGACACCAACCGGTACTAAAGGTTACCCACGCGTCCTTATCCCACCGACAGGGCGTCGTGCGCTACATACTTTATCTCATCGAGCAGGGCGTCCTTATCCCGCCGACAGCTTTAGTACCGGTTGCACCCACCAACCGGTACTAAAGGTTTGCCTCGATCTGTCTTCCCGCCTATTTTCTTCCCGCGCTTTCCACCGGTTCCCGCCTCTGTCTTCCCGCCATTTTTTCACTATATATATGTAGGCTTGGCCACCATTTACATATCACATCTAGACTCATCATTCTCTCCCATGGCTTCCATCGCAATATCTCTAACCCCCCGGGAGGCGGAGGCGCTTTGCGCCTCGAACTACCCCTGCCCGCCGGGCTACCGCGTCCCGACCGGCTGGTTGCTAAGCGTCGGAGGCGTACCGGTCCCTCCAGTCCCTCTAGGTGTGGCGCGCGAGATGGCCATCACGAACCACTACTACTTCGAGCTCACGCCAGAGCAGCGGAGGAATCCCCAGTGGCATCCCGACTACAGCCCGACTTGGGAAAGCTTCTTCATCAATCGGCGTGAGAGGGCGCTTGCCAGGCACGAGGAGGGCGGCCCGCCTCCTTCGAACTTCAACGAGGCCGGCCGTCGGCTGTGGTGGCGCGGCCGGACTCTCCAGGGCGTCATGGCCTACCGTGGCCCCCGCCTGCGCTACCCTCAGTCCCAGCCCACGCGTGCTCACCCGCCGACGTTCGAGTACCGCGACCCCGAGCGACGATGATGACGGCGACTACGACGACTACAGTGGCGACTACTACAGGGCTAGGCACGAGTATGACTGAATGACTCCAACAGTAGAATTTGGCCATGTATCTTTAATTTTCAGTTAAGCTATGTACTTTTAATTCGAGTTCAATCGTAATAAAATTTTATTCCCGCCCTTTCTTTCTCGCCTTTTTTCTCCCACGCGCGGCGTCGTGGCGGGAAAGTTTCCCGCGCGACGTCAAGGAAACTTTCCCACGCGGACGGCGTCGTGGCGGGAGTAAAGAAAAGAAGTAGAAAAGATATAGAAAATAAATAAAAAAAGAAATAGAAAAGAAACAGAAAAGAAAAGGAAAAGAAATAGAAATATAAAAAAATAGAAAAGAAAGAAACAAAAAGAAAAGAAAAAGAAAAGCAATAGAAAAAATAAATAGAAAAGAAAAGAAAAGAAAAAGAAACATAAAAATGTAGAAACAAAAGAAAAAGAAAAGAAAAGGAAAAGAAGTAGAAATAGAAAAAATAGAAAAGAAAAGAAATAGAAAAGAAAAAAAAAAAGAAAAACAATAGAAAAATAAATAGAATAGAAAATAAAAAGAAAAGAAAAGAAAAGAAAAGAAACAGGAAAGAAAAAGAAAAGAAAAAGAAACAGCGAAAGAAACAACAAAAGAAACAACAAAAGAAAAAGAAAAAGAAAAAAACCCTTTGGTACCGGTTGGTACCACTCAACCGTACAAAAGACCTTTCGACGGTTGGTGGTACCAACCGGTACCAAAGGCCCTCTCCCCGTGTTATGACTTAGGCGCGTGGCAAAACTTTGCCAATTTCAACACTCGCCGCGCGCAGAGACATCGCCCGAGCTCGCCGTCGCCCTCTCCCCGAGCTCGCGTCGCCCGCGCCATCGCCCCAGCTACTGCCGTAGCCACCGCCGTCGCCATCGCCGAAGCTCCACGCGCCGCCGCCGTTGTCGTTCGCAGCAGCAGGCCACCGTGTCGCCCGCCGCTCCACCTCTCCCCGCGCCGGCAACCGAGGTGAGCACCCCCTCCTCTCCCTCCTCGCCTCGCCTCCCTAGCGTCGCCTCCTAGCCGCGCGCCTCGCCGGGAGGAGCCCGCGCGCGCGTCGACTGCCGCGTCGCGGGCCGGCCTCCCCTCACGCACGCCCGCTGCGTGTTCGAGGAAATGCCGCGCCGCGCCTCCTTCCCTGCCGCCTGCGCTGGCACGGTAAGACGGGGAACACGCCGCTCCGTGTTCGAGGACGACGACGCCCAGCCTCGCGCGCTGCTTTTGGCCCTCGCCGCCCCGTGCCTTGCCGGCGTCTTCGCGGGGTCGCCCAACGGCACCATGGACGCGGCCGTGAGCGCCGATGGGGCGCGTCCACGACCACCGATGCTCCCCGATCCTCCGTGTCCCCCTTTTTCGCGCGCTAGAATGTACCCGATGCTCGCCTCTCTTGAGCAGCGACACCAGCGACACCACCGAGAACACCGCCGCCGTGGCCGCTCTCCGCCTGCGATAGGTGCCCGACGCCACGTGGGAGGGTGGTGCGGTCCGCAGCCTTGCCGTCCACCGCCATAGTGTTTTCCATTTTGGGCCATCGGATAAAATTTTGTTTGGCATATTCATTTCAAAAGGAGGGCATATGTGTTTGTATTTCACATGATTATGCTATTAATTGCTTTCTTCATTTTGCAGTGACATTGAGGTATGGAGGACGGCACCTTCGTCCGAGATGAGGAGGGGGAAGAAGCGGTGCAGCAATTGATCTATGAGAGTGCCCGTGGTCCGCAACCCGACGATGGAGATGACAACGATTTCCAAGACTTTCTGAATGATTTCGGCGAGGGACTTGAGTCTGAACAAATTAGAAGAGACAACGAAGTGTCCATCACAAACTCCGGCGAGGTGTATATCTATGTATCAATTAGTCTATATGTTCATCCCTAGATGCATTCATTTATTTGTATTGCACTTATTAACAAATAATTTTTTCTTTTAGCCTTCTGGATCATCGAGCAAGTCTGTTAGATCAAAACGAGGCCCGACGCGGGTGCTAAAGGGCGAGGGCAGGTTAGCCCTCACGGCATTCAAGGATAATGGTGAACCAGTGGAGCCCAAGGAGTTTTGCCGCAAATTTACAAGTCAATCCGGAGTTATTGTTAGGGACCATGTACCGATCAGCATTCAAGAGTGGCATAAGCCGAAGAACCCGGAGAGTGGTGCTAGTTATGTCAACGACGCGATGAAAAAATTACTTTGGGACACGCTCATGACAAAGTTCAGCCTACCGGAAGACATGACGGAAGGCCAGAAGAATAAAGTCAAGGAATGGACATGGAAGAAGATGGCCATACAATTCCAGACCTTCAAGAAAAATTTATGGGACAAATATAAGAATGAAGATCCAGTATTCGATGATACTCTAGTGAAGATAAAAGATCACTGGGCCGCATTTAAGGACTATAAGAAATCGTCTACTTTTGTGTCCCGATCGAAGAAAAATACCGAAAATGCTGCAAAGAAGAAACTTCCGCATCATTTGGGGTCAGGTGGCTACAAGAGTGCCATTCCGAAGTGGACAGCGTTTGAGAATAAACTGATGGATCATGGAATCGCTCCACAGACATGGGACTGGCCCGAACGGTCCAAGTTCTGGTTGTTCGCTCATGGGGCAGGGTTGGACCCAAAGACAGGGCTGATCGTTGCGAAGGGAAAATGGAAGGAAAAAATTGAGGATATCGTACCGAAGCTTGTAGATGCAATTGAAAAGGTCAGAAAGGGAGAGTACATTCCCGATCGAGAGAATGACGAGCTGACACTCGCTCTGGGGAACCCTGAACATGTTGGACGGGTACGAGCTCGCCCAGGTCTCACCATGAAGGAAGCGTGGCCGGACAGCGCTGACACTTATAGAAGCCGTTCGCGAAAGAAGAAGAAGGACGCCGACATTGTAACGGAATTGTTAACTAGGGTGGAGGCTCTTGAGAGAAATCAGAGGGCACCTGACCAGCCGCTGTTTCTACAGGATCCACAAGCCGATGCTGCCCCATCTCAGCGAAGAAGCAGTGTCGGTTCCTCGCATCTTGACGGATGTGGAGGAAGCTACCCCGTGGATTATGTCACGGAGAAGACAGATTGCGAGCTACATATGTTATTCAGGACCGCGTCCGTTAAGGTGGCGGTCGGCTATGTGTACCCAAGTGAAGATGGAGCAATGCACCATCATATGCCCATTCCACCTGGTTGTGTTCGTGTCGGGGTGGATGAAGTTGTTTCGGGTTTTGAAAAAGTGGAGCTTGATATTCCTAGAGGTGAAGATGAGAGGACACTGGCCGATGTCAAGCACGGTTTCGCCCTATGGCCGAAGAAGTACGTCGTCCTTTTGCAAAGGCCACCGACTCCTACACATGAGCAGCAAATGCCATCGACTCCTCCTGGTGGCAGTCCTGGTGAGCAGCCAAGTCCACACCTACCTGAGAGGGACCCCAGCGTGAGTCCACCATCTCGAGATCCTCCGCGTAAGACAGCGTCCGTTAAGCGGAACGGTACGCCGCCTAGGAAGAAAGCTAGAAAGGAGAAACAACTGCCGCCTACTGAGAAGTTACCTTGGGAAAAAACTCCAGAGGAAAGAGCGGAGGCCGTTCAGGCCGAGGTGAAGAAATTTTTTGCACCAAAAGTGCCAGAGATACCTTTCGAGAAGACACTAGATCCGGTGAAAGTTGTGCGTACCGTTGAGAATCTATATGACCCTGTACCATCGCCGCCATCTGACTATAGGCGTTCTATTGAAAGGTCGTATGACAAGATGATCGAGGCGACAAAACCCGTTAAATCGGGTATCAGGGAGATAAAAGGGATACACCAAGTCTACCAGCTCGGACAACAACCCGTTCAATCGGTCGAGCCTCTCAAGGTGTTTGACGGGAAGCCCGTTCAAAGTTCTCGACAAGACACAACCGATTACGCCTTGGCTGAACGAGCATATCAATTTGTTCAAGGGAAAGATTTGGTCGAGAATCTCAGGAAGCTACCAACACGTATGCGTAACTTGCATTCGTGGTACCTTGATGCCTCAAAGAAAGGGATCGAGACTATCATGGTGCGAGTTAGGGAAGAGCACTACTTCCAGGAATACTGTGTGAACGTTGACTTCAACGAGCTTTTCCAGTTATACAATCTCCGGGCCCTCGACAAATCTATCATCAGTTCCTATTGTCTGTAAGTGATTTATTTAATTTGAGAAGTCTTTAGCTCAGCTCGTTCATTGTCTGCAGATTATAATCCTTTGTGCGCTATATTATGCAGATCGAAGATACACGAATGCAAAAGGGATGAAATCACGCACATTGGGTTCATTGACCCGCACACAATGCATGTTAAAACCATAGAAGATCCCGTCTATAACAAGGATACACCGGAGACTTTGCTAAGGTTTTTGAAGCGACAACGTGACAAAAACCTAATAATTTGGCCTTACAACTTCCAGTGAGTCTTACTGTCTTATAACACATTATATTTTGCTCACCGTATGTCAAAATTTTAACTAATGACTTATATATATGACACTACATATTTAAACGTGCGTAGGTTTCACTTTATTCTTCTCGTCATCAATATGCAAATTGGAGAAGTTGAAGTCTTTGACTCACTAAGCAAAGAACCGGAACTATACTTGTCTTGTTATTTAATGCTCAAAAGGTAATTTTAATTGTTATCGGTTTGTTTCGTTAATTTCCTGCTATGAACTAATTGATAACTCTTTTATGCATTTTCTTTTGTCGGGCAGCGTATGGGCAACTTTCATCAAGGAAGATACCTCCCATGAATGGCCACAGAGGCTGCGATGGAAGGCGAAAGTAAGTAGTACTACCTAGGTCCACACACCTTTAATTATCATACTTGACTATTGTTTGATTGACTTATATTCTTGTAAAGAAATGCCCGCAACAACCACAAGGGACTGATCTCTGTGGATTCTACGTTTGCGAGTACATCCACAGAATTGTCAGCGAGAGAATGAATAATGCAAGAAATAAAGAGGTACGAAAACAATATTCACAAATTTGTTTTCTTATCATAAGTTGTGCTGAGTTTCAGTAATAGTTGTTTCATTGTGGTTTGAATATATATATACACACACACACATATCTCATGTACTCATTTGTATCTTATTCTTTTATAGTTGGCAAGAAAGCGGAACAAGCTCTCAATCGATGACCGCTTCATAGCAATAGGCGAGGAATTGGCGGGATTCTTCCTTCGGGACGTCATACCACCATTCGCAGAGTTCCACTATGAATGAAGATGTACATGTTACATATATAGTTGGCTCGAAGAGTACCACTATGCTACATGTAATATATAGAGTACGCCTCGGAGAGTACCACTACTATGCATGAAGATCGATCTTCATGCATAGTGCTTCTTAATTTGCGATCTTATGCAATTACATGTGTGTTATATTATATGCACCAACTTGCTATGCATCATATTGATCTTCATGTACTACCTAAACCCAAACACGTTTCTGGGGCATCGACGCGATATGAAACAAACCGATATCCCTAAACCCCTCCAAAAACCCTAAAACTTCAATTCTCTGCCGCGGCAGAGGCAAATTCCTGCCGCGGGTGGGAACCTTTGGTACCGGTTCGTATTACCAACCGGTACCAAAGCTCCTTGGCCCTGAGCTCTCCCGGGCGCCCACGTGGAGGCGCCATTAATACCGGTTCGTAAGCAACCGGTACGAAAGGGGGGGGGGGCCTTTAGTGCCGGATAATTTATACCGGTTGAGAAACCGGTGCGAATGGCCCTTACGAACCGGTATAGATGAGCGTTTTTCTACTAGTGTCTCGACTCTATTCACGCACATCATAAGCGCGTGCGCGCACACACGCACCGCTAGCTCTATGGCGTTTATTCGGAAAAGGGAAACTTATAGAGCGGTGTACAGTTGTGTGCCATATATCAACGGCAACAGTTGTGTGACATATATCAGCGGCAACAGTTATGTGACATATATCAACGGCGAGTGGATGCAGGGCGACACACACTTATTTATCCATGGGCGCCGTATTTTTATATATACTTGATCGAAGCATGGTAGCCGGATCCTGCGACTATGGTTTGAAAAGGCACGGCAGGATAGCCACGCCGGTGTAAGGAGGGTCGGTTGTGTAACGTCTGCATGCACACAAGGTGTGTAAGTATAAATAAAATATAGCTCATCCCCCGGACCGGTTTCTACCGGAACTGGGATTCAATGGCGCCTCCACGTGGGCGCCCAGGAGAGCTCAGGGCCAAGGAGCTTTGGTACCGGTTGGTAATACGAACCGGTACCAAAGGTTCCCACCCACGGCAGGGAATTTGCCCGAATCTCTGCCGCGGCAGAGAATTGAAGTTTTAGGGTTTTTGGAGGGGTTTAGGGATATCGGTTTGTTTCATATCGCGTCGATGCACCAGAAACGTGTTTGGGTTTAGGTAGTACATGAAGATCAATATGATGCATAGCAAGTTGGTGCATATAATATAACACACATGTAATTGCATAAGATCGCAAATTAAGAAGCACTATGCATGAAGATCGATCTTCATGCATAGTAGTGGTACTCTCCGAGCCGTACTCTATATATTACATGTAGCATAGTGGTACTCTTCGAGCCAACTATATATGTAACATGTACATCTTCATTCATAGTGGAACTCTGCGAATGGTGGTATGACGTCCCGAAGGAAGAATCCCGCCAATTCCTCGCCTATTGCTATGAAGCGGTCATCGATTGAGAGCTTGTTCCGCTTTGTTGCCAACTATAAAAGAATAAGATACAAATGAGTACATGAGATATGTGTGTGTGTGTATATATATATATATATATTCAAACCACAATGAAACAACTATTACTGAAACTCAGCACAACTTATGATAAGAAAACAAATTTGTGAATATTGTTTTCGTACCTCTTTATTTCTTGCATTATTCATTCTCTCGCTGACAATTCTGTGGATGTACTCGCAAACGTAGAATCCACAGAGATCAGTCCCTTGTGGTTGTTGCGGGCATTTCTTTACAAGAATATAAGTCAATCAAACAATAGTCAAGTATGATAATTAAAGGTGTGTGGACCTAGGTAGTACTACTTACTTTCGCCTTCCATCGCAGCCTCTGTGGCCATTCATGGGAGGTATCTTCCTTGATGAAAGTTGCCCATACGCTGCCCGACAAAAGAAAATGCATAAAAGAGTTATCAATTAGTTCATAGCAGGAAATTAACGAAACAAACCGATAACAATTAAAATTACCTTTTGAGCATTAAATAACAAGACAAGTATAGTTCCGGTTCTTTGCTTAGTGAGTCAAAGACTTCAACTTCTCCAATTTGCATATTGATGACGAGAAGAATAAAGTGAAACCTACGCACGTTTAAATATGTAGTGTCATATATATAAGTCATTAGTTAAAATTTTGACATACGGTGAGCAAAATATAATGTGTTATAAGACAGTAAGACTCACTGGAAGTTGTAAGGCCAAATTATTAGGTTTTTGTCACGTTGTCGCTTCAAAAACCTTAGCAAAGTCTCCGGTGTATCCTTGTTATAGACGGGATCTTCTATGGTTTTAACATGCATTGTGTGCGGGTCAATGAACCCAATGTGCGTGATTTCATCCCTTTTGCATTCGTGTATCTTCGATCTGCATAATATAGCGCACAAAGGATTATAATCTGCAGACAATGAACGAGCTGAGCTAAAGACTTCTCAAATTAAATAAATCACTTACAGACAATAGGAACTGATGATAGATTTGTCGAGGGCCCGGAGATTGTATAACTGGAAAAGCTCGTTGAAGTCAACGTTCACACAGTATTCCTGGAAGTAGTGCTCTTCCCTAACTCGCACCATGATAGTCTCGATCCCTTTCTTTGAGGCATCAAGGTACCACGAATGCAAGTTACGCATACGTGTTGGTAGCTTCCTGAGATTCTCGACCAAATCTTTCCCTTGAACAAATTGATATGCTCGTTCAGCCAAGGCGTAATCGGTTGTGTCTTGTCGAGAACTTTGAACGGGCTTCCCGTCAAACACCTTGAGAGGCTCGACCGATTGAACGGGTTGTTGTCCGAGCTGGTAGACTTGGTGTATCCCTTTTATCTCCCTGATACCCGATTTAACGGGTTTTGTCGCCTCGATCATCTTGTCATACGACCTTTCAATAGAACGCCTATAGTCAGATGGCGGCGATGGTACAGGGTCATATAGATTCTCAACGGTACGCACAACTTTCACCGGATCTAGTGTCTTCTCGAAAGGTATCTCTGGCAAAAAAATTTCTTCACCTCGGCCTGAACGGCCTCCGCTCTTTCCTCTGGAGTTTTTTCCCAAGGTAACTTCTCAGTAGGCGGCAGTTGTTTCTCCTTTCTAGCTTTCTTCCTAGGCGGCGTACCGTTCCGCTTAACGGACGCTGTCTTACGCGGAGGATCTCGAGATGGTGGACTCACGCTGGGGTCCCTCTCAGGTAGGTGTGGACTTGGCTGCTCACCAGGACTGCCACCAGGAGGAGTCGATGGCATTTGCTGCTCATGTGTAGGAGTCGGTGGCCTTTGCAAAAGGACGACGTACTTCTTCGGCCATAGGGCGAAACCGTGCTTGACATCGGCCAGTGTCCTCTCATCTTCACCTCTAGGAATATCAAGCTCCACTTTTTCAAACCCGAAACAACTTCATCCACCCCGACACGAACACAACCAGGTGGAATGGGCATATGATGGTGCATTGCTCCATCTTCACTTGGGTACACATAGCCGACCGCCACCTTAACGGACGCGGTCCTGAATAACATATGTAGCTCGCAATCTGTCTTCTCCGTGACATAATCCACGGGGTAGCTTCCTCCACATCCGTCAAGATGCGAGGAACCGACACTGCTTCTTCGCTGAGATGGGGCAGCATCGGCTTGTGGATCCTGTAGAAACAGCGGCTGGTCAGGTGCCCTCTGATTTCTCTCAAGAGCCTCCACCCTAGTTAACAATTCCGTTACAATGTCGGCGTCCTTCTTCTTCTTTCGCGAACGGCTTCTATAAGTGTCAGCGCTGTCCGGCCACGCTTCCTTCATGGTGAGACCTGGGCGAGCTCGTACCCGTCCAACATGTTCAGGGTTCCCCAGAGCGAGTGTCAGCTCGTCATTCTCTCGATCGGGAATGTACTCTCCCTTTCTGACCTTTTCAATTGCATCTACAAGCTTCGGTACGATATCCTCAATTTTTTCCTTCCATTTTCCCTTCGCAACGATCAGCCCTGTCTTTGGGTCCAACCCTGCCCCATGAGCGAACAACCAGAACTTGGACCGTTCGGGCCAGTCCCATGTCTGTGGAACGATTCCATGATCCATCAGTTTATTCTCAAACGTGTCCACTTCGGAATGGCACTCTTGTAGCCACCTGACCCCAAATGATGCGGAAGTTTCTTCTTTGCAGCATTTTCGGTATTTTTCTTCGATCGGGACACAAAAGTAGACGATTTCTTATAGTCCTTAAATGCGGCCCAGTGATCTTTTATCTTCACTAGAGTATCATCGAATACTGGATCTTCATTCTTATATTTGTCCCATAAATTTTTCTTGAAGGTCTGGAATTGTATGGCCATCTTCTTCCATGTCCATTCCTTGACTTTATTCTTCTGGCCTTCCGTCATGTCTTCCGGTAGGCTGAACTTTGTCATGAGCGTGTCCCAAAGTAATTTTTTCATCGCGTCGTTGACATAACTAGCACCACTCTCCGGGTTCTTCGGCTTATGCCACTCTTGAATGCTGATCGGTACATGGTCCCTAACAATAACTCCGGATTGACTTGTAAATTTGCGGCAAAACTCCTTGGGCTCCACTGGTTCACCATTATCCTTGAATGCCGTGAGGGCTAACCTGCCCTCGCCCTTTAGCACCCGCGCGGGCCTCGTTTTGATCTAACAGACTTGCTCGATGATCCAGAAGGCTAAAAGAAAAAATTATTTGTTAATAAGTGCAATACAAATAAATGAATGCATCTAGGGATGAACATATAGACTAATTGATACATAGATATACACCTCGCCGGAGTTTGTGATGGACACTTCGTTGTCTCTTCTAATTTGTTCAGACTCAAGTCCCTCGCCGAAATCATTCAGAAAGTCTTGGAAATCGTTGTCATCTCCATCGTCGGGTTCCGGACCACGGGCACTCTCATAGATCAATTGCTGCACCGCTTCTTCCCCCTCCTCATCTCGGACGAAGGTGCCGTCCTCCATACCTCAATGTCACTGCAAAATGAAGAAAGCAATTAATAGCATAATCATGTGAAATACAAACACATATGCCCTCCTTTTGAAATGAATATGCCAAACAAAATTTTATCCGATGGCCCAAAATGGAAAACACTATGGCGGTGGACGGCAAGGCTGCGGACGCACCACCCTCCCCACTGTGGCGTCGGGCACCTATCGCAGCGGAGAGCGGCCACGGCGGCGGTGTTCTCGGTGGTGTCGCTGGTGCCGCTGCTCAAGGGAGGCGAGCATCGGGTACATTCTAGCGCGCGAAAAAAGGGGGACACGGAGGATCGGGGAGCATCGGTGGTCGTGGACGCGCCCCATCTGGCGCTCACGGCCGCGTCCATGGTGCCGTTGGGCGACCCCGCGAAGACGCAGGCAAGGCACGGGCGGCGAGGGCCAAAAGCGCGCGCGAGGCTGGGCGTCGTCGTCCTCGAACACGGAGGCGAGCGTGTTCCCCGTCTTACCGCGCCAGCGCAGGCGGCAGGGAAGGAGGCGGCGGCGCGGCATTTCCTCGAACACGCTGCGGGCGTGCGTGAGGGGAGGCCGGCTGCGACCGCGGCGGCGCGGCGCCGACGCGCGCGCGGGCTCCTCCCGGCGAGGCGCGCGGCGGCCAGGGAGGCGACGCTAGGGAGGCGAGGCGAGGAGGGAGAGGGGTGCTCACCTCGGTTGCCGGCGCGGGAGAGGTGGGAGCGGCGGGCGACACGGCGGCTCGCTGCGCGGCAACGACACGGCGCGGCGCGTGGAGCTGCGATGGCGGCGGCGGTGCACGGCAGTAGCTGTGGGACGATGGCGCGGGCGACGCGAGCTCGGGGAGAGGCGACGCGAGCTCGGCGATCTCTCTGCGGCGGTGGGTTGAAATTTGGCAAGTTTTGCCACGCCTAAGTCATAACACAGGGTAGGGCCTTTGAGGATTTGGGACCACCAACCCAGACGAAATGTCTTTTTATGGCTGACAACCTAAGCACCAGGGGTTTTTTCTTTTTCTTTTTTTTGTTGTTTCTTTTGTTGTTTCTTTCTGTTTCTTTTTCTTTTCTTTTTCTTTCCTGTTTCTTTTCTTTTCTTTTTCTCGTTTCTTTTTCTTTTCTTTCTATTTATTTTTCTATTGTTTTTCTTTTTTTCTTTCTTCTTTTTTTTCTTTTCTATTTTTTTCTATTTCTATTTCTTTTCCTTTTCTTTTCTTTTTCTTTTCCTTTTTTTTTTTTTTTTTTAATTTTTTTTTTCTTTTTTTTTTTTTTCTATTTATTTTTTTCTATTGCTTTTCTTTTTCTTTTCTTTCATTTCTTTTCTTTCTATTTTTTTATATTTCTATTTCTTTTCCTTTTCTTCTGCTTTTTCTATTTCTTTTTTATTTATTTTCTATATCTTTCTACTTCTTTCTTTACTCCCTACGACGCCGTCCGCGTAGGAAAGTTTCCCGCCCGACGTCGGGAAACTTTCCCGCTCACGACGCGTGGGAGAAAAAAAGGCGGGAAAGAAAGGGGGAATAAAATTTTATTACGATTGAACTCGAATTAAAAGTACATAGCTTAACTGAAAATTAAAGATACATGGCCAAATTCTACTGTTGGAGTCATTCAGTCATACTCGTGCCTAGCCCTGTAGTAGTCGCCACTGTAGTCGTCGTAGTCGCCGTCATCATCGTCGCTGGCATCGGGGTCGCGGTACTCGAACGTCGGCGGGTGAGCACGCGTGGGCTGGGACTGAGGGTAGCGCAGGCGGGGGCCACGGTAGGCCATGACGCCCTGGAGAGTCCGGCCGCGCCACCACAGCCGACGGCCGGCCTCGTTGAAGTTCGGAGGAGGCGGGCCGCCCTCCTCGTGCCTGGCAAGCGCCCTCTCACGCCGATTGATGAAGAAGCTTTCCCAAGTCGGGCTGTAGTCGGGATGCCACTGGGGATTCCTCCGCTGCTCTGGCGTGAGCTCGAAGTAGTAGTGGTTCGTGATGGCCATCTCGCGCGCCACACCTAGAGGGACTGGAGGGACCGGTACGCCTCCGACGCTTAGCAACCAGCCGGTCGGGACGCGGTAGCCCGGCGGGCAGGGGTAGTTCGAGGCGCAAAGCGCCTCCGCCTCCCGGGGGGTTAGAGATATTGCGATGGAAGCCATGGGAGAGAATGATGAGTCTAGATGTGATATGTAAATGGTGGCCAAGCCTACATATATATAGTGAAAAAATGGCGGGAAGACAGAGGCGGGAACCGGTGGAAAGCGCGGGAAGAAAATAGGCGGGAAGACAGATCGAGGCAAACCTTTAGTACCGGTTGGTGGGTGCAACCGGTACTAAAGTTGTCGGGATAAGGACGCCTGCTCGATGAGATAAAGTATGTAGCGCACGACGCCTGTCGGTGGGATAGGATGGGTAACTTTAGTACCGGTTGGTGTCCAACCGGTACTAAAGCTGTCGGCAGGATAGGACGCTCTGCCTATAAAAGGAGCATCGATAGACCATGGGAAGCAGCTCAACAAGCCAACATGGATGGAGAGTTTCATCACCATGGATGGGGAAAGGGTTGGGAAATCTCCCGTGGCGGAACTTGTCGAAGATGCCCTTGGTGCACACGCCCTATGGCATCTTCGGAAGTTCCGCCTCGGAAAAATTTCCCTGCAAGCCCGTGGAAGACTTCATCTCCTCTAACAATGTTGGGGAAAGGGTTGGAAATCTTCGTGGCGGAACTTCTCGAAGATGCTCTTGGTGCACTATGGCATCTTCGGAAGTTCCGCCTTGTTTCCCTGCAAGCCCGTGGAAGACTCCATCTCCTCTAACAATGTTGGGGAAAGGGTTGGGAAATCTCCCGTGGCGGAACTTCTCGAATATGCCCTTGGTGCACATGCCCTATATATGGCATATTCGGAAGTTCCGCCTCGGAAAAATTTCCCTGCAAGCCCGTGACTTAACTAGTAAAACAAGCCAACCATCTCCATTGTTAATATCTTACATACAGTAACATCATTACACAAAAGTGATTTCCATATTGAGATACACAAGTTATACTCCATCTGCTCTAGTCTTCTGAGTTTTCTTCGCCCGTTTCCCTTTCTTCTTACTGCGACGCAACCATGGACAATCTTCATTGTTTAAGATGATGCTTGGGTCAATTTTTACCTTGAAGGGTGGAATATCGTCAAACTTATTATAATCTTCTGACATGTCTGTCTTGTCCTCTACTCCCACGATGTTTCTTTTTCCTGAAAGAACTATGTGCCGCTTTGGCTCATCGTATGATGTGTCCTCTTGCCTTTCTTTTCTTTTTTTTCGGTTTGCTAGACATATCCTTCACATAAAAAACCTGAGCCACTTCACTAGCTAGGACGAATGGTTCGGTGTCGTACCCAAGATTCTTGAAATCCACTGTAGTCATTCCGTACTGCGGGTCTACCTGTACCCCGTCTTTCAGGTTGAACCATTTACACCGGAACAAAGGGACCTTGAAATTAGGTCCATAGTCAAGTTCCCATATCTCCTCTATGTATCCATAATATGTGACCTTGTTCCCATTGCCATCTTCTGCATCAAAGCGGACACCACTGTTTTGGTTGGTGCTCTTTTTGTCTTGGGCGAAAGTGTAAAATGTGTTCCCATTAATCTCGTACCCTTGAAAAGTCGATATAGTAGAAGATGGTTGCTTGGCCAACAAGTACAGCTGCTCGTCATCGGTGACATTCATGAGACGTGTTTGCAACCAACCGCCGAAAGTCTTCATGTGTTCTCCATCAATCCAATCTTCACGTTGCTCCGGGTATTTAGAGCGTAAGATCTCCTTGTGTTCCTCTTTGTACGGAGCCACCAAGATGGAATTAAGTAGAACTGTGTAGTGTGCTTGAGTGAAAGAATGTCCGTCCATACACGTTGTTGATTTCTTTCCTAGCGTGCCTTTTCCACGCAGTCTCCCCTCATAGCGCGATTCAGGAACACCGATCGGCTTAAGGTCAGGAATAAAGTCAACACAAAACTCAATGACCTCCTCTGTTCCATAGCCCTTGGAGATGCTTCCTTCTGGCCTAGCACGGTTATGAACGTACTTCTTTAAGACTCCCATGAATCTCTCAAAGGGGAACATGTTGTGTAGAAATACAGGACCGAGAACGCCAATCTCTTCGACCAGGTGAACTAGGAGATGTGTCATAATATTGAAGAAGGATGGTGGGAACACCAACTCGAAGCTGACTAGACATTGGACCACATCCTTCTGTAAATTTTGTAGAGTAAGTGGATTGATCACCTTCTGAGAAATTGCATTGAGGAACGCACATAGCTTCACAATGGGTACTCGAACATTTTCCGGCAGAAGCCCCCTCAATGCAACCGGAAGTAATTGTGTCATAATCACGTGGCAGTCATGAGACTTTAGGTTTTGAAACTTTTTCTCCGACATGTTTATTATTCCCTTTATATTCGACGAGAAGCCAGACGGGACCTTGATGCTACTCAGGACTTCAAAAAAGATCTCCTTCTCCTCTTTGGTAAGAGCATAGCTGGCAGGACCTTGATACTTCTCTGGATTCAGGTTGTTTCCTTCGTGGATACTTTGCTGGTCCTGCCGTGCTTCCGGTGTATCTTTTGTCTTCCCATACACGCCCAAGAAGTTTAGCAGGTTCACGCAAAGATTTTTCGTCACGTGCATCACGTCGATTGCAGAGTGAACCTCTAAGAATTTCCAGTAGGGTAGCTCCCAAAATATCGACTTCTTCTTCCACATGGGTACGTGTCCGTCAACATCATGCGGAACAGATTGTCCGCCGGGACCCTTTCCAAAGATCACTTTTAAATCCTTGACCATATCATATATAACTTCCCCATTAGGGCGGGTAGGCTTCGTTCGGTTATCTGCCTCACCTCCGAAATGCTTTCCTCTCTTTCTGACGTGATGTTGTTTTGGAAGAAATCGACGATGCCCCAGGTACACATTCTTGTTTCCCAAATAATTACTATCAGTCTCACCTAAACAGTGTGTGCATGCATTGTATCCCTTGTTTGACTGCCCTGAAATGTTACCAAGAGCAGGCCAATCATTGATGGTTACAAATAACAACGCTCGTAGGTTAAATTCCTTTTGTTCGTGCTCATCCCACACAGGTACACCTTCGACACGCCACAACTCTAAAAGTTCTTCAACCAATGGCCTCAGGTACACATCAATGTCGTTGCCGGGTTGCTTCGGGCCCTGGATGAGCACTGGCATCATAATGAACTTCCGCTTCATGCACAACCAAGGAGGAAGGTTATAGATACATAGAGTCACTGGCCAGGTGCTATGACTGGAGCTCTGCTCCCCGAAAGGATTAAAGCCATCTGTACTTAGACCAAATCTTAAGTTCCTTGCGTCATCTGAAAATGACTTGAACTCTCTGTCGATTTTTCTCCACTGCGACCCGTCAGCGGGGTGTCTCAGCATCACATCTTTCTTACGGTCCTCTTTGTGCCATCGCAACAACTTGGCATGCTCTTTGTTCTGGAACAAACGTTTCAACCGTGGTATTATAGGAGCATACCACATCACCTTCGCAGGAACCCTCTTCCTGGGGGTGGACTCACCCTCAACATCGCCAGGGTCATCTCGCCTGATCTTATACCTCAATGCACTACATACCGGGCATGCATTCAAATTCTCGTACTCCCCGCGGTAGAGGATGCAGTCATTGATGCATGCATGTATCTTCTGCACCTCTAATCCTAGAGGGCAGACAACCTTCTTTGCTTCGTACGTGCTAGAGGGCAACACGTTCTCCCCTGGAAGCATCTTCTTTATTATTTTCAGCAACTTTTCAAATCCCTTGTCAGAAGTACCATTCTCTGCCTTCCACTGCAGCAATTCCAGCGTGGTACCCAGCTTTTTCTGACCATTTTCGCAATTTGGGTACAACAGTTTGTTGTGATCCTCTAACATTTTCTCCAACTTCAACCTCTCCTTTTCATTTCCGCAGTTCATCTTCGCATCAAGAATGGCCCGACCCAAATCGTCATCCGGGTCATCAAAAATCGGCTCATCGAAAATGGGCTCTTCTTCAGCTTCGTCTTCCCCCATTCTACTACCACCGTCTTCAGTGAATAAGGGATAGTTGTCACTATCCTCTTCTTCTTCGTTGTCTTCCAATATAACCCCTCTTTCTCCGTGCTTGGTCCAACAATTATAGCTGGGCATGAAACCATTCTCCAGCAGGTGGATGTGAAGGGTCTTCGAGGTAGGATAATCCTTCATATTCTTACAGGAACTACATGGACAATACATGAAACCATTCGACCGCCTGTTTGCCTCAGCCACGTTGAGAAAATAATGCATGCCAGTAATGAACTCGGGATGGCACCGGTCACCGTACATCCATTGTCGACTCATCTGCATTTTATATGTATATCAAAAATCATTAAGTACACAACATCATGGATATATGAGTGACCAACTTAATTAATATTCAAGTTCATCACATAAAACTAATTGTTTTTTATAAAAAAGAAGGGGCTCACCGAGGTGGTACCGTGCCGGCTAGGGGACGACGCTGGCGATCGACGGCGGTAAGGACGGGGATGATACTAATTAAAACCTACAAAACATACCATAATTTCAGCTCAAATTGCATATAAAAAATAAAATCACTAACTTAGGCATTTCATCGAACACCTTGCTTGCACTACAAAATAGTACGAGTTAAAACTACCAAAGAAATTAGCTAAATTAGGAACGCCGGAAGGAAGGATGATATTGCTAACCCTTAGATAGATGGGTGCCGTTAATCTTGTTAAAATGGTGGAGAAAAATGAAGATTATTGGAGTGTGAGAGGTGGAGAAAAATTTAGAGTGTGAGGGAGAAGAGAAAAATGAGAGCCTGCAGGGGCTCGGGAAGGGATTCGGGCGATTTGATATAGCCGGGTACCCTTTGGTACCGGTTCGTGTTACGAACCGGTACCAAAGGTCCAGCCCGGGCCCCACCACGCTGCCTGAATTTTGGGAAGACGCCGCATCGGCTCTAACACGAACCCTGGCACGGTGCTCCTCACGAACCGTACTAAATGTCCTCGCCCGCCAGAGTTTGAACCGATAGAGGATTTATTGGTATCGGGTTCGTAGGAACCGTACCAATGGCTTAGATGGATGAGGGGTTTTCTACTAGTGTAACTCGTCATTTCCAAACGGAGCTGGAACATCCTCCAAGTTTGCTTCTCTTTTTTTCGGAACGTCATAAGGATGGACCGCAGATTATCAATGAAGCTAAAGGAAAAAAATGAGAGAGAGTTGTTGATATGTACCGTAGGTTTGAGCGAGGGCTCTGGCGGCGAGGGCGTCGTGTGCTACGAACGCGAGCGAGACCAGGATCACGAACACGAACACGGCCAAGGTTCTAGAGGAGAAAGCCATGGTAGCGTCTGTTCTTCTGTTGTTAGGCTTGCATACTCCATTTATATAGGCGCGCTGGTCTGTGGACCGTGCGTGGACCGGTCAGAATAAAACGCTGGAAAGTAGCACTCCAAAACTGTGCAAGCTGTGGCGGCCAGAATTTTCCAGCAAAAGTCAGCCTCCAAAACCGTTTCGGTCATGCGCTTTCATTTTTTTTTTGACCATTAGGACTTGGTCGGACGGCCGACGCAAACAGATGTAAAGTAACGTTTGCATCTGGATAGTAAAAAAATGGATTTGCACCCGAGCTCAGCGGTCCGAGGCAACCTGCTATGGCTGTCCGCGGGAATGCGGCCCAAATTTGCGCCGCCAAAGCGTCGGGATGGACGCTAGGTGGACACCTTGTAATCCTAGCTGGGCCCTCATGCCAGGGACAACGAAATCGAACAACCTTCATATGTGTCCCCCTCCCCTTCTTTTGCAGCCCTAGGGCACAACACCGTAGTAGCCCATGTCTCTTCGTGCCACGCATCATCGAAGTACAGGATCAGAGCTGAGGTACTAGAGAGGACTAGCCCGCATTGCTCGCATCCTTGTTGATCGCCCATCTGTTGGGAGCGTCTACCGTCCTCGACAACCAGGACTAGTTCGTTCAATTGCTCGGTATGATCCAGACCATGCTGAATGACGTCTCTTCCGCTTTGTAGTCGCCGCTAGGGGGAGCGAGGAAGGTCTCGCAGAGATGGTGAAGTTTTATCCAGACTCGTGGCTACTCCACCATGGCGGTTAGGTGGACAAGGGTTGGGGAAAGGGTGTATCGTTGGTGCAAGGGCCAAGGGGTCGCACACCACCAGCTCCGGAAAGACGACTATGTATCTATCATGGTGCTCGAGAGCTGTGTCGAGGCGGACGCGGCTGTCGCAGATGTCCTGGACGAGTCAGCCGCTGGCGCGGGCACGGAGGGAGGACAAGAGAAGTCACGAAAGGGGCAAAGGAGGGGTGAGTCGGGGCAGCGGGGTAGAAGACTTTGCATTGATATTCGAAGAAGTCGAGGACGGGCGGGGGGTGGAGCTTGCGCAGCTGCTGGAGGAAGGAAGTAGAAGGAGTAGTCGGCGACAAGGCGACGGAAGGAGACCCACATAGTGGATGCATGGATAAGGACGATTGGATTTGGGAGGCGGAGGAAGATGTCTGCCAGGATCTCGCCAGGGATCGGCGGCGTTTCCATCGTTGCACTTCAGGTTCTCTAACTTGCAAGAGCAAAGTCTTAGGTGAACAGTACCTCTAACTTGGGCTCATTTTCTACCGTTGGATTTAAATCTGACGGTTTGGATCATTCTCTACAGGACAATGACCAGTTCTAGTGAACATGGGAAGCTATGGTGTAGTAAAATACATGAAAAGTGTTTCCTCTCGATTGGATTGATCTGGATCCTTCAATTATAATCAGAATGTTGTGATGGCAAGTTAGAGTATTGTAGCTTGGTAACTTGTCTTTAGCAAGTTAGAGAATCCGCGCCACCATCTCTGGCCTTTATCGGATCCCGTCGTGGAGGTGAAGAAGGAGAGCAGATTGCTGTTTTTGGTAGCGGCGGCGGCTACTGTTGTGTACTGTCATGTGCGGGAGGGGGAGTAGAGCAGGGGAGGTCCTGTCCACTGGCCTGGTCGGCACGGACGGACCACCGCACACCCAGGCGCTAGATGTTGGGCCTGCCCATTTCCCCCTTTTTTGTTTTCTCGTTTTTTTTCCATCTCTTCTTTGTGTTTTTTTTTAATTCGAATAATTTTGAATTTGAACAATTCTTGAATCTGAACAATTTTCGAATTTAAATATTTTCAAATTTGAACAATTTTCATTTTGAACACTTTTCAAATTGGATTTTTTAAAATTTTGAACATTTTTCGGATTTGAACATTTTTCTATCATATTTGAATTTTTGAATAATTTCGAATTTAATTTTCTTTTGAATCTAAACAGTTTTTGAACCTGACTATTTTCAAATTTGAACAATTTTCAATTTGCACAATTTTATAATTTGGGAACTTTTCAAATTTGAACAATTTTTAAAGATGAACATTTTTCGGATTCAAACTTTTTTCTAACATGCACATTTTTCAATATTGAAGCTTTTTCAAAAAAAAAATTTAATTTGAACAATTTTAAATCAGCATATTTTTAAAATCTGCACATTTTCAAATTTAATATTTCTGAAATTTTAAATCTTAAAGCAGGAAAAGAAAACAAAAAAGAAAATGAAATAAAAAAGAAACTTAGAAAAAAGGGAACAAAAATTGGCAACACCTAACCGCGCCGGCCCGTACCGCCCGCGAGGTGTGCGGCATGCAGTACGCACTGACCTGGTCGGTTTATAGGTACAACGGGTTTCCCTATACTCCGTCCGCGTGCATGCGGGAGTAGCGCACGCGCACAGTGTTCCCTCACGAGCCTTCATGTTGCGCCAACTCAGCCGCCAAAGAAAGGTCTTCTTTGTTTTTTTCCTATTGACTTTTCTGGGAAAAAATTGGATTTGCAAAAACTCAGATTATAAACTATATTCAAAATTGAAAATTTTCAAATTTGAAGTAATTGTACAAATCCAAATTTTGCTCAAATTTAAAATTTTCTAAAAAATCAAAATTTGCTGAAATTTGAAACTTTCTTTTGTTTGAAATTTTCTTTAATTTGAAATTTGTTGTAATTTGAAATTTGCTTGAAGTTTGAAATTTGCTTAAATTTGAAATTTACATAAATTTAAAATTTGCTCAAATTTGAAATCTTCTCAATGTACAAATATGTTCAGATTTGAAAACTGTTCAAATTGAAAAATTGTTCAAATAAAAAATGTTCAAACAATAAGAAACATAAAAAAGCAAAAAACCGAAGAAAATGTACTAGAACCGAAGAACCAAAAAAATCCAACCCAAAACCGGAAAAACCGCGAGCGTGCAGCAACGAACGAGAAAGAATGAACGAACGAACGAAATGGGCCGGCCCAATATGCAACCGCGCGCGGGCGACACATGCTAACACCCGCTAATGAACGGGAAATAGGTATTTCAAGGTACCATGGCAGAACAGAGAACAGCACCATCACCGAATTCTCTAAAAAAAAGGCCGGTCTTCGTGAAGGTCCAAAAATCTCTCCGCATGCAACACGTGGTGCGTTGTGGTACCAGAATTTTGGTGGCAAGTGGTCTCCCTGCCCGCCAAGTGTCGCAAGGAGGAAGCGAGGTGGGATAGGAGAGGGGAGAGAAGGACAGGTGATGGTCCAGTTTTCTCTTTATTTTTTAGATTTTTTTTTCAAAATGAAATATCTTGCGAACCGTAATTCCAAATTATGATCAGTTTTCACTTTTGAGATCCTCGCGTTGCGATCTTCAAAACTAGATCCCATGTTGATAGGTTTCGAGATTTTTTTTCGTGCTTCCAATACTATTGTGGTTATAATCGTGGTGTGTACCTAACTGTACTCGTGCTTCAACTGATAAGTACTTCTGTTTTTAGTGTATCTGATGCAGTTTTTCCCTTTACTCAATAATTGTACTTACTTCCGTGCCCTAATGTACCTGTGATTTTGTACTAGTACTTCCTCGTGTGTGCAACTGTACCTCGTGTGTGTGACTATATTTGTGTCTGTACATGCTCGTGTGCATGACTGTATCTGTACTCGCTCGTGTGTGCAGTTGTACTTACATGTACTCACTCGTGTGTGCAGCTGTACTTCTGTAGCTATATTTTCTCGTGTGTATATTTGTACTCGGTTGTTTATTGAGTTGTACTCGTCCTTCGAGGTACTCGTGCTCTCTATGCAACTGTACTCATGCATTGAACACAATTGTACTCGAGTGTCTACTGAGCTGTACTTGTACTCCTTCGCTCACTCTCGAAACTAACTAGCTTTTATAAGGGAGTTATGAGTTGATTTCTGGCAAAGTACGAGCGAAGCTAGCTAGCGTACTGTTGCCTACCAAAACCCACCGGCGAGCAGTGGTTAAGCAACACGAAGAGCCGGGAGGCTTCCAAGGCGGCAGCGGGCCCTGGTCCCTCGACGTCGTCCCACAAATGCTCCGGCACACGTCCTGGCAGTTGCAAGGACGTGCCACCTGACCTATACCTGGTCAGGAAGGTGTTGGATTGCTTCGATTAGTTTCCTGCATGGCAGACACGTAAACATTAAATACGAGCCCTATCGGCTCTCAAGTTGCCCTGCGGATCGGCTCAAAGAGCCGATCGCCCCATGGTTCATGTTGGATTTTCAATGACATGGGGATCCTGCTTGATCATAACAAAGCTAAACCAATCTACGACAGTTTAGGGTTTTCACCGTATGATCGGAACATCCTACGCGTAGTTGAGCCTAATAGACACGAAAGATAATGGAAAACTAACCCTAAAAGAGGCCTAAAAACCAACATTAAGTTAATTCCCGGAACATCCCTCTTAGGACTAACAAACCACACCTAACGCACTACCGGATCGTTCAACCCGTTTGCAAGGCCTAACTATACGGATATTAAACTAATCCTTGAAGAACAAGGAGCAACTATAACAGATCGGATCTACTAAGTAACGAACAAGCAAGATGCTGCGCTTACACCTGGATAGGTGTAAGGGCAGCTAGATATTGAGGGACGGCATAGGTAAGCAGATATGCATAAGAAAAGCATCTATGCAAGCCCCAAAACATCTACGATAAATAGTGCTACTCGCCATCAACAACGCTTCAGCACGAGCAACACAAGGTAAACGAATAAACGTTGTGCTGCCTAGATCGCAAGATGCGATCTAGGCAGCATGGTGCTTACCCGGGAGAAACCCTCGAGAAGGGGTGGCGATGCGCCTGATTTGTGTTTGTTGTGAACGTGATTGTCCTCCTTTTCGATAACCCTAGATACATATTTATAGTCCAAGGGACTTTCTAATTCGGGCGTGCACCTAACCGTGCACGGGTCAAACTCTATCTTTTAATCTAAACTAAGATGCGATCTACTATATTACATATACACGGGCAATTAAGCCCAAATTCCTCGCACAAGGCCGCTTCAAAGATGCTCCACGTGTGTATCCTTCAAGCCCATCTTCACTTACGGCCCATCTCCTGATTTGGCCAAAATCCGGTGATAACACATGCCCCTGGTTTTGGTAATGATAATTTCAAAACCATTCTATTTTTCCTTCGATGGGTCATGTCGTGCAAGGGTAACCGTCGCAGATTCTTCATCATTACGCCTGCCTTCTCAACTTCTCTCGCACGACTTGGTTTGGCACCACATCCTCGAAACTGCTTAAGCATTAAATCTCTGCTATATCCCATTTTATTTAGCCACTTCTTGCAGTTCCCGTCTTCGTCTCTTCCGCATTAGCACTCAAAAGCCCTCCTCTCGCCACCATGTCTTCCTCTTCTTCCTCCTCTTCGTCGTTCTCTCGTCCAGTCCCCCCTCCGAGAGCCGACACCGGAGTGGGACCCACAGGAGGCCCACGCGGCCAACATCCGCCGCGCGCTATAGCCGACGGGGATGAGTCGAGCCACGACTTCTCCGTCTGGTCGGAGGACGACAAGTCCTCGACCGACGGGGAGAGCGACCTCCGTTTCCTCGCAACGGGGAGTCGGAGGAGGAGAGCGACGACGATCGCTTCTCCTGGGGCGATTTCACCTCCTCCGAGGAGGTGAAGGAGGAAGAAGAGGAGGAGGACGACACCTCCTCCGACGAGCCGCCGGCCAGCGCCTCTGCCCTTGGCCGGCAACCTTGCGACTTCGACAGCGACGACGACGCCGACGAGGAAGACGAGGACAATGAGGGTCTGCCGGCGGTCGCTACAGCAGCGACGACGAGCCGGCCAGCACCGCCGACAGCGGCGATGACGACGACGAGGGCAGCCACGGCCCCTAGATAGGATCTTTAGCGTAGAGCTAGGAGTAGTAGATGGGGCAATGTATCCCCTAGTAATTCCTTTTGAGAGCAATCAGCTCCTTTCATGTAAGAAATCTGATTATCAATGAAGAAATTCCCCCAATTTGACTTTGTCGATTTCTTCCATATTGATTTAGCCGATTCTCCCTTATCTTGTCTTTGCCGATTGTCACCTTGGTCGATGCTCAATGAGCCGATGGCAATGCATCAGTTTTTTACCATGAATTGCAAGACAGGTTAGTCCAATTATCCCCTCAGATGGTAACTTGCAATCCTTAAAATTCAGATCCAAACTTCCAACCGAACAGGTCCAGCCCACAGCCTTGAGACCCCTAGATTTTGGACTCCAAATCCTCCGATCGTGATGTTCGACCTGACGGCAAAACTCCTGAATTAACGCCTCCAGGAAAGCTTTAGGACCGTAGCTGAAACAACTTGACGTTGAAGCTGATACATCTGTATAACAGGTACCATTTGCTCACAACTCTTCTTGCGATGCTCTGTTTCCTTAACAAACTGGCCCAGAGCCTATCAATGGTGATGGCTCCCTCTTCAATAATTCACCACTGTTTTATAACAATTGTGGTGCAGAGCTAGCCGATTTTAACCGAAATCGGCTCCCAAGAGCAAAGGATCTTCAGGGGCAGCTGCCCCCCGAGCCTCAGCCAAAGTGAGAACAGAAGTGGACCAGCCGAATGGGCCATCATCGGCTTCCAAGTTGTAATGCAGAGCTAACCGATTCCCACAAAATCGGCTCCTTAGAGCAAAAATCCTTCAGGGCAAGCTGCCCCCCGAGTCTCTCCAGCTTTACATCGAAACTGGCAGGAAAGCTTACGCCCAAAGAGCCAATGTACTAAAAGGGCTTGGAAAGATCAGCAGCTTCCTTGAACTAAGAAGTCTCAAATGTACCGGCTCTCCAATTCCTCCTAGCTCAATTCTTGTGATTTATTGCCCCAATTGGCTCGCCCTTTCTCTGATCTGCATGCTTGTACTGCCCTTGTTGTCTGTTAGGGCCGTGATCTCTCAGGCTTGCTGACGTGTCGCTCGACCCTAGATATCGAGCCGGCCTCTCCATAGCACGTGATGAACCAAGTCCAAGCTCCAATGCCTCCAAGCCCTGCTTTCTTTCCTCATTGAAACATTGGTCGAAAACTCTGTAGTTGGCTCATCAAAGAGGTTCTCAAGTCGATGTCCAAGCATCGGCTATGCCGAATTTTTTGTATTTTCGATTTTTTATTAGCCGATCGATCTCGATGAATCGGCTCCCCTGGGTACATACTTCATGGTCTTGTACCTTCTCTGTGTGTATGCCCCCCGAGCCGAATCCTTCAAGTGATTGAAGATATCGGCTTTTCAGCCAATTCAAGCTTGTCTCACCACTCACCATGCGAAATAGCACATCAATGAATATGTGTGGTGCGAATAATTTTAGCCGATTGCCCGAATCGGCTTCCCTTGTAGTTGGTGATCCAACTTATTTGCTGATAAATGTTGGTCGTGGCTTATCCCCAGGACCAATGTCGATCTCTTCTAGTCCATCAGCTGCTGTAAACCCATATCTCAGCTTTCCATCGCCTGCCAAATCCATGATGAACACAGGCAGAAGGTAGGTTGAGGCTAATTGTGGCCGATTGCTAGAATCGGCCTCCTTTTCCATTGCGATGTCTGACGAGGGTTTACAACTCCTTGGTTCTCTGCTATGACGACGTGGCATGTCTGAGGTGAGATCCTTGCTTCTTATTTTTTGGGGCCGATCGCAGGGATCGGCCTTGCCACGTACGTCCATAGACTCGGATCTTGCTACTCTGTGAGGCCGGTGGATAAGACCAGCCTCACCCCATTTTTTGTAGCTTCGATGCGCTCACAGCCATCCAGATTGATTCCAGAGGTCGTTTGCTTCCCAGATGTTCATGGCAGCCAAAGAGATATCGATCGAATCATCTGCATGAACAACCTCCACTTCATCTCCATCCCATTGTATGATGCACTGATGCATTGTGGACGGAATGCAACAGCGGGCGTGACCGGTCAACACCTAGAGAGCCGGAACGACTAGGGCTGCGCTGGCCCCAGTCCCTCGAGCGACGGCCCGCAAAGCCTCCTGGTCGCGCGCCGATGCAAATTGCAAGGCGTGCCACCTGACCTATACCCGGTCAGGAAGGTGTGGATGATGCCTCGCTTAGTTTCCCTGCAGGGCACACACGTACACGTTAAATACGAGCCTCGATCGGCTCTCAGGTTGTCCCGTGAATCGGCTCATGGAGTCGATCCACCCATGATTCGTCCAAGGTGGCCGAATATATGGTGGTCCTGCTTGATCAAGATAAAGCGTATGAGATCCACGACGATCTGGGGTTTTCACCGCATAATCGGATCATCCTACTCACGATTGGGCCTCGCGCTCACGCACGGTAATCGTAAGCCAGCCCTAGACAAGGCCTAAAAACCAACACTAGGTTGATCCTCGGAACGTCCTGTCTAGGGGCAGCAAACTACACCCTGCATGCCGCCGGATCCTCCAACCCTTTGTAAGGCCTAACTATTGCAGATATTAAACTAATCCTTGATGAATCAAGGAGCGATCGTAACGGATCAGATCTACTAAATAACGATCAGCGGGCCCCTGCACCCTTGATGAGGTACAGGGACGGCTAGATGCGCAAGGGTTGCACTACGACAGCATATGATACTAGGAACAATGCTAACCCTAACACATCTATGATAACCACGTTGCTCGCCATCAAAAGGCTTCAGCACGAGCAACGCATGAACAACTAGGCAGCTCGTGCTGCCTAGATCGCGAGATACGATCTAGGCAGCATGGTGCTTACCGGAGGAACCCTCGAGACGAAGGAGTTGGCGATGCGCCGAGATTGGTTTGTGTTGAACGTTGGTTGTTGTTTATTCCATAAACCCTAGATACATATTTATAGTCCAGGGGACTTTCTAACGTAGGCGTGCACCAAACCGTGCACGGATAAAACTCTAACTTCCAAACTAAGATGCGATCTAATATGTTACAGATACACGGGCGGTTTAGCCCAACTTGGTAAACAAGGCCGATTCACGTATTTCTCCCATGTACAATCTTCACGTCCATCTTGATCACGGCCCACCTCTAACTTGGTCAAATTCTGGTGATAACACATGCCCCCCTGGTTTTGGAAATGACATTTCCAAAATCATTATGCTTTTCTCTCGTAGGGTCATGTCGTGGCAGAGCAGAACCGTCGCAGAGTCCTTCATCATGATAGCTTGCCCTCTCAACTTCTCCGCATGATTTGACAGTTTTGGTACCACCTCCTCGGAAACTGCTGTGGCATTGAATTTCTACTATATCCCCTTTTATTTAACTGCCACGAACAGTTCTTCTCTGCATCTCCTTCGCATTAGCACCCTCAAAAGCCCTCCTGCGCCACAATGTCTTCTTCTTCCTCTGCCCCATCGGATCTTTCCAGCCAGTCCTCCACCTCCCGCGAGCCAACGCCTGAATGGGGTCCACAAGAGGCCCATGCGGCCGACATTCGCCGCGCCATAGCCGACGGGGACGAGTCGACCCACGACTCCTTTGTTTGGTCCGAAGACGACCAATCTTTAACGGACGGGGAGAGCGACCTTCGCTTTCTTGCTGTCGGGCAGTCGGAGGAGGAAAGCGACGACGACGGCTTCTCCTGGGACGGCTACTCCTCCACCGAGGAGGTGAAGGAAGAGGAGGAGGATACCACCTCCTCCGACGAACCGCCGGCCAAGCGTCTCTGCCCCTGGGCGGGCAACATCTGCGACTTCGACAGCGACTATGGCGACGCTAGCGAAGAAGATGAGGACGATGAAGGTCCCGCCGGTGGTTTCTCCAGCAGTGAGGACGAGCCGGCCGGGAGCAGCGCTGATGATGGCGAGGATGAGGACAGCAGCGGCCCTTAGATAGGATAGAGTTAGGAGCAGTAGATGGGACAACATCCCTCCCAGCAACTCCCCTTGAGAGCAATCGGCTCTTTTTGTAAGAAATCCCTGCTTATCAATGAATAAGTTCCCTTTAACTTGATCTTGCCGATTTCTTTTATACTGAGCCCGCCGATTGTCAACCCGGTAGATGCTTAACGAGCCGATGGCAAAGCATCAGCTTTCAAATGGATTGCAAACAGATCGATCTGATTGCCTTCTCAGATGTCGACTTGCAGTCCATGGACCTCAGACCCAAACTTCCAATCGAACAGGTCCGACACGCAGCTCGAGACCCCAAGGCCTTTAGACTTTTAACGTCATCCGAATATGATGTTCGTCCTGATAACAAAACTCCTGGGTTAATGCTCCCAGGAAAGCCTGACCTTTGACGTTGAAGCTGACACCTCTGCTCAACAAGTGTTTGCTCACAGCTTTTCCAGCGATGTCGCACTCCCGTGTCGCAACGAACTGGCCTAAGGTCTAACCACCGAAGATGGCCCCTCCTTCAGACTCCTCCCGTCAACCCTGGTGGTTTTATTCTGCAAGAACTCTCTCGTTCAGCATGGTTATGATGCAGAGACAGCCAATTTCAATACCATTGGCTTGCTGCCCCCCGAGCCTCGATCAAGGCGAGAGTGAAGTTGCACCAGCCCTCACGTGGTGCACGTCAGCCGATTCTGACCGAAATCGGTTGTTAACAGCAGAGAACTTCCCAGGTGAGCTGCCCCCCAAGTCTCTTTGGTCCGATAAGGCAACCTTTGGTGAAAATGAAGTTCAGTCCAACTGGATGACCGCCGGTTGTTCTCGTGATCCTAGTCCGATCTGCACATCCATGCTGTTCCTGATGTTTGGCCAGGGTGGTGATCCTCAAACCTGCCGGCAAACCTCAACACCTTAAATGAGAAAAAGGGCCGTCTTGAACGCCCAAACTGATGCTCCTGTCGGTGCTGCCGAGCTTGAAGTCTTGTCGAAGGAATTGGAAGTCGTTGAAGAGAGGGCCCGAGTTGCCAGGCAATCTCAATGAAGGGCCTGCTCTGGTTAGGATTCCGCTTAAATCCCTTAAGTCGATGGCCGTGCATCGGCTTTGAATCCTTAAGTCGATGACTACGCATCGGCTGTGCAAAAATTTCTGTATTTTCGATTTTTTATTAGCCGATCGATTCATGAATCGGCTCCCTGGGTACATCCTTTGTGGCTTTGTACCTTCTCCGTGTATATGCCCCCCGAGCCGAATCCTTCACGTGATTGAAGATATCGGCTTTCCAGCCAATTCAAGATTTTCTCGCCACTCACCCATGCGAAATAGCACATCAGTAAACAAGGGTGGTGCGAGTAATTGTAGCCGATCGCTGGAATCGTCTCACCTTGTAGTGGTCGATCCGACTATTCACAGAATGTTGAGATTTCGAAAATCTATGGAAACGCGCCACCGGCCATCCTTTTTCTCCACAGGTATTACATTGGAAATCCTTTCAGCGTGCCTGCATGGCCTGATGAACCCGGCGTCCAACAACTTCTTGATCTCCTCTAGCCCGTCAGCCGATGTAAACCCATACCCCAGCTTTCCATCGCCTTCTAGGTCAACGCTTGTCATCATTTGGGGCCGATCGTGTGGATCGGCCTCCTCTTCGCCTTTTCCGCGGGAGTGACTGTTCCCGGGTCTATCCTCGTAATGGCGATCTGCGAGCCTTGCCCTATTAACATCAGACGAGCCACCTGGCTCGCGTTTTATGCAGTGGCTGAGATCGACTATGTTGACCTCCGGAAACGGCTGCGTATCAACTTTCATGGCAAACTGATCAAAGAGTAACCGGCCTTGCTCTATCGCCATCTGTATCTGTCCGCGCAAGGCTGCGCAGTCGTTGGTGGCATGGGTGAACGTGTCATGCCATTTGCAGTATGGTTTGCCGGTCATTTCTTGTAACGTGGGGATTTTGTGGCCGTCGGGTAACTTCAGCTGTTTTTCCTTCAGGAGCCAATCAAAAATTTGCTCCGTTTTGCTCAAATCGAAGTCGAATCCCTTTGCCGGCCCTGGTTGCGTTGCCCACTTGCAGGACACGGGTTTTGCCCCCCGGGCCCACTCAGCATTAGTGAACTCCCGATCTCTTGCAGAATCTTCATCTTTGTCCTTCTCGATCAGGGTAACGTGCTTGTACTTGTTCTGGTACAAGTCTAGATGGCGCTGCTCATATGTCGTCCACTTCTGAACCATGTCTGTGTCTGCCGATGCGTCGTCATCGGCTTTCCTTTGCTTAGGGCGCCACTCTTTTCTTTGTGGCCGGCCTTCTACATCCAGGGTTCGCTGAATTTTGGCGGCCAGGTCAGGCCGTGCCTTCCTCAGCGCGTGCAGATATAACCTTTCGGCTTCTTCCAACGCACGTAGTCGCTGAACCCTTCGTTTTTGGGAGCGGCTGAGCCCGTCAGACACCATCTTGGCCGATGATACTTATCCTCTTCATCATCGTCCTCTAGTTCCTCGTGATCTCCCATCCGAACGGACTCGCATGCTTGCTCCAAGGCGGGAGAGGCCCTAGACGCTCGAACACGGACACCTTAGCTGTACCCTTCTCCTTTTGTTTACATTCTGGGCAATTGCCGATTGTTGGCAATCGGCTCATTCCGGAATCCCAGCAGTGTCTGAAGAAGGGGCAGTCCCAGTGCCTATCCACGTTGTCCGGTTCCTCGACGCGACGTCGTACCCGTCGTCGTGGCCGTTGTTCGACATACCTCCCGCCTGCATCAGACCGATGATTTCTTTGGTCGTCTTCGCCGTGGCGGCGTCGGTCGTATGGCTGATCATATTTGCTGAGGAGATGCTCGGGTAATGGGCGTGGATGCCGCATGTTTCTCACCTCCTCCTCGGCCAGGTACCGTTTATTGTCGTCTTGGGGCCGGTCACGTGGAACGGCCTCCTCTTTCTCTTTGCCACGCGCGTGGCTGCTCTCTGCTTTGTCCGCATCACGGCGAATCACGAACCCTGCCATATTGGCATCGAAAGAGAACCCTGGTTCCCTTATGGAGTGGCTGAGATCGACCGTGTTGACGCCAGGCAAAGGACGCGTGTCTCCGTTGAGCTTGATGCCGTGCGAACGGGTCTTCTCACAGGAGCCGACGAGTTCGGTTCCGAGGACCGCTTTGACCTTGTTATGCCTCTTCTTGAACTTGTCAGCCAGGTCCTCGTACTTGACCGGAGTTTCTTCTGCCATCTCTGATGTAGACGGCGATGTGGTTGATGTTGAAGATTGTCCCACCGGGCGTGCCAGAATGTGTTGACGTGAAACCCACCGGCGCAGGATGGTCAACACCGTAGAGCCGGGAACGACTAGGGCTGCGGCTGGCCCCAGTCCCTCGAGCGACGGCCCGCAAGCTCCCGGTCGCGCGCCGATGCAAATTGCAAGGCGTGCCACCTGACCTATACCTGGTCAGAAGGTGGATGATGCCTCGCTTAGTTTCCTCGCAGGGCACACACGTACACGTTAAATACGAGCCTCGATCGGCTCTCAGGTTGTCCCGTGAATCGGCTCATGGAGCCGATCCACCCATGATTCGTCCAAGGTGGCCGAATATATGGTGGTCCCGCTTGATCAAGATAAAGCGTATGAGATCCACGACGATCTGGGGTTTTCACCGCATAATCGGATCATCCTACTCACGATTGGGCCTCGCGCTCACGCACGGTAATCGTAAGCCAGCCCTAGACAAGGCCTAAAAACCAACACTAGGTTGATCCTCGGAACGTCCTGTCTAGGGGCAGCAAACTACACCCTGCATGCCGCTGGATCCTCCAACCCTTTGTAAGGCCTAACTATTGCAGATATTAAACTAATCCTTGATGAATCAAGGAGCGATCGTAACGGATCAGATCTACTAAATAACGATCAAGCGGTGCCGCCCCCGCACCCATGATGAGGTACAGGACGGCTAGATGCGCAAGGGTTGCACTACGACAACATATGATACTAGGAACAATGCTAACCCTAACACATCTATGATAACTACGTTGCTCGCCATCAAAAAGGCTTCAGCACGAGCAACGCATGAACAACTAGGCAGCTCGTGCTGCCTAGATCGCGAGATGCGATCTAGGCAGCATGGTGCTTACCGGAGGAACCCTCGAGACGAAGGAGTTGGCGATGCGCCGAGATTGGTTTGTGTTGAACGTTGGTTGTTGTTTATTCCATAAACCCTAGATACATATTTATAGTCCAGGGGACTTTCTAACGAGGCGTGCACCAAACCGTGCACGGATAAAACTCTAACTTCCAAACTAAGATGCGATCTAATATGTTACAGATACACGGGCGGTTTAGCCCAACTTGGTAAACAAGGCCGATTCACGTATTTCTCCCATGTACAATCTTCACGTCCATCTTGATCACGGCCCACCTCTAACTTGGTCAAATTCTGGTGATAACAATTGTGGATGGAATGCAACAGTTAGCGTGGATCCAATCCCTTCCTAGCAGAACAGCATAAGTGCTCTTGCTGTCGACGATGAAGAAGGATGTAGGGATGGTCTTTCGGCCGACAGTTAAGTCCACGTTCAGAACACCCTTGGCTTCTGACGGTTGGCCGTTGAAATCGCTTAGCGTGACGTTGGTCTTGATCAGATCTTCATTGGAACATCCCAAACGTCGTAACATGGAGTACGGCATTATGTTGACTCGCTCCCGTGTCAACCAGCATCTTGCCGATAGGCTGCCCATTGATATAACCCTTCAGGTATAGGGCCTTCAGATGCCTATAGCTCCTTTCTCGTGGCTTCTCAAAGATAACGGCCGTGGGCCGCAATCAACTGTGCCACTGATACTTCCTCGTATTTTGGAGCACAAAACTCGACGGGAGAACGAAACCATGTTTGTATCAGCCGATGTCCCCGCATCGGCTTTTGTCTGCTTGGGTCGCCACACTTTATTTGGTGGGCGAGCCTCTGTCTCCGTGTTTGCTGAATTTTCACGGCCAGATCGGGCCGTGCTCTCCTCAACGTGTATAGGTACTGCGCCTCGGCTTCTTCCAAGTTTGAGCCGTTGCACTCTGCGCTTTTGGGAGTGGCCGAGTCCATCAGACACCACCTTGGTCGGTGATATCTATCTTCTTCTTCTCGACTCCTCGAAGTCTTCATCTTGGGATGACTCAGCTCGTTTGTTCCGAGATGGGAGAGGTCCTAGACGCTTGAACACTGAAACTTCGTTTGTTCCCTTCCTTCTGCTACATTCTGGGCAGTTCTCGATTGTAGGTAATCGGCTCATTCCTGAGTCAGTTTTTGAAGAAAGGACAGTTCCAATGCCTATCCATGTCCTCTTGCTCCTTGACCTCCCTCTGGCGTGACGCTCATACCCCTCGTATCGACGGTATTTCCTGTTGTCTGCATCAGACCGATATCTCCATCATCTACGCGTAGCGCCGACGTCGGTCGTATTGTTGTTCATATTTGTTAAGGAGGTGCGCGGAAAGCGGTCGTTGATACCGCACGCTGATCACTTCTTCCTCAGTCAAACACCGTCCGTCATCATGTGGGGCCGGTCGCGTGGATCGGCCTCCTTTTTATCTTTGCCGCGAGAGCGACTGCTCTCTGGCTTATCCTCGCCATGGCGATCTGCAAGCCCTGCCATATTAATATCAAACGAGAAACCTGGCTCGCGTCCTATGCATTGACTCAGATCGACCATGTTGACCTCCGGAAACGGCTGCGTGTCAACTCTCATGGCAAACTGACCGAAGAGCAATCGGCCTTGTTCTATCGCCATTTGAATTTGTCCGCGCAAAACTTTGCAGTCGTTGGTGGTATGGGTGAACGTGTGATGCCATTTGCAGTATGGCCTGCCGTTCATCTCTTGTGGCGTGGGGATTTTGTGGCCTTCGGGTAACTTCAGCTGTTTCTCCTTCAGCAGCAAATCAAAAATTTGCTCCGTTTTGCTCAAATCGAAGTCAAACCCCTTCACCGGCCTGTTGGAGATATGCCCAAGAGGCAATAATAAAAGTGGTTATTATATATCTTTATGTTTATGATAAATGTTTATATACCATGCTATAATTGTATTAACCGAAACATTGATACATGTGTGATATGTAAACAACAAAGAGTCCCTAGTAAGCCTCTTAACTAGCTTGTTGATTAATAGATGATTAGTTTCATAATCATGAACATTGGATGTTATTAATAACAAGATTATATCATTATATGAATGATGTAATGGACACACCCAATTAAGCGTAGCATAAGATCACGTCATTAAGTTATTTGCTATAAGCTTTCGATACATAGTTACCTAGTCCTTATGACCATGAGATCATGTAAATCACTTATACCGGAAAGGTACTTTGATTACATCAAACGCCACTGCGTAAATGGGTGGTTATAAAGGTGGGATTAAGTATCCGGAAAGTATGAGTTGAGGCATATGGATCAACAATGGGATTTGTCCATCCCGATGACGGATAGATATACTCTGGGCCCTCTCGGTGGAATGTCGTCTAATGTCTTGCAAGCATATGAATAAGTTCATAAGTGACTACATACCACGGTACGAGTAAAGAGTACTTGTTAGGAGACGAGGTTGAACAAGGTATAGTGTGATACCGATGATCAAAACCTCGGACAAGTAAAATATCGCGTGACAAAGGGAATTGATATCATATGTAAATGGTTCATTCGATCACTAAAGTCATCGGAGCCATTATGGATCTCCAGATCCCGCTATTGGTTATTGGTCGGAGTGAGTACTCAACCATGTCCGCATAGTTCGCGAACCGTAGGGTGACACACTTAAAGTTGGATGTTGAAATGGTAGAACTTGAATATGGAATGGAGTTCGAATATTTGTTCGGAGTCCCGGATGAGATCCCGGACATCACGAGGAGTTCCGGAATGGTCCGGAGAATAAGATTCATATATAGGATGTCATTTTATGTGAATTAAAATGATCGGAAGGTTCTATGGAAGGTTCTAGAAGGTTCTAGAAACGTCCGGAAGAAACCACCAAGGAAGGTGGAGTCCACATGGGACTCCACCTCCATGGCCGGCCAACCCTAGTGGGGGTGGAGTCCCAAGTGGACTCCCCCTTAGGGGGCCGGCCACCCCCCCATATGGAAGGTGGAACTCCCACCTCTAGTGGGAGTCCTAGCTTGGGAAGGTTTCCCACCATATGGAAGGTTTTGGGTTCGGGTCTTATTCGAAGACTTGGAGACCAACACTTGGGGTTCCACCTATATAATGAGGGGCCAAGGGGAGGGGGCCGGCCACCCAAGAACCACCAAGGTGGCCGCACCCCTTAGTGGCCGGCGCCCCCTCTCCCCAAACCCTAGCCACCCCGCTCCTCCACCACATCCCGCACGCTTAGCGAAGCTCCGCCGGATTTCTCCACCACCACCGACACCACGCCGTCGTGCTGTCGGATTCAAGAGGAGCTACTACTTCCGCTGCCCGCTGGAACGGGAGGTGGACGTCGTCTTCATCAACAACCGAACGTGTGACCGAGTACGGAGGTGCTGCCCGTTCGTGGCGCCGTGATCAAGATCTTCTACGCGCTTGCAAGCGGCAAGTGATCGTCTACCGCAGCAACAAGAGCCTCATCTTTAGGCTTTGGAATCTCTTGAAGGGTGAGACTCGATAATCCCCTCGTTGCTACCGTCTTCTAGATTGCATCTTGGCTTGGATTGCGTGTTCGCGGTAGGAAATTTTGTTTTCTATGCTACGTTATCCTACAGTGGTATCAGAGCCGTGTCTATGCATAGATGGTTGTACGAGTAGAACACAATGTTTTTGTGGGCGTTGATGCTTATGTTATCTTTAGCTTGAGTACTTTGCATCTTTGTGGCATAGTGGGATGAAGCGGCTCGGGCTAACTTTACATGACCGCATTCATGAGATTTGCTCCACGCTTGACATGCAACTTGTATTGCATAAGTGGCTTTGCGGGTGTCTGTCTCTCCTACTATAGTGAAGATTCAATTTACTCTTCTATTGACAACACTAGTATCACCGTTGTGGTTCATGTTCGTAGGTAGATTAGATCTCACTCGAAAACCCTAAACCACGTAAAATATGCAAACCAAATTAGAGAACGTCTAACTTGTTTTTGTAGGGTTTGGTGATGTGATATGGCCATAATGTGATGATGATTATGTATGAGATGATCATTATTGTATTGTGGCAACCGGCAGGAGCCTTATGGTTGTCTTTAAATTTCATGTTGAGTAGTATTTCAAAGAAGTTGTAATAGTTGCTACATGGGAGAACAATCATGAAGACGGCGCCATTGACCTTGACGCTACGCCGACGATGATGGAGATCATGCCCGTTGATGATGGAGATCATGTCCGTGCTTTGAAGATGAAGATCAAAGGCGCAAAGACAAAAGGGCCATATCATATCACATATGAACTGCATGTGATGTTAATCCTTTTATGCATCTTATTTTGCTTAGATCGCGACGGTAGCATTATAAGATGATCCCTCTCACTAAAATTTCAAGATAATAAAGTGTTCATCCTTAGTAGCACCGTTGCCAAGACTTGTCGTTTCGAAGCATCTCGTGATGATCGGGTGTGATAGAATCAACAAGTGCATACAACGGGTGCAAGCCAGTTTTGCACATGCGGATACTAAGGTGGCCTTGACGAGCCTAGCATGTACAGACATGGTCTCGGAACACGTGATACCGAAAGGTAGAGCATGAATCATATGATTGATATGATGAACACTTTGAGTGTTCGCCATTGAAATTACATCTTGTCTCGTGATGATCGGGCATAGGTGTGATGGATTTGGTTCGTGTGATCACTAAGACAATGCGAGGGATATTGTTTTGAGTGGGAGTTCACCTAGTTTTTAATTTTGTTAAATTAAAATTTGAACTCAATTTGTCATAAACATTAGTCTAAACTATTGCAAATATGTTGTAGATATGGCGTCCCCAATCAATTTTAACCAGTTCCTAGAGAAAGAAAAGCTTAAGAGCAACGGTAGCAACTTCACCGACTGGTTCCGTCATGTGAGGATCTTCCTCAATGGCGGAAACCTGCAATATGTGCTTGATGCACCGCTAGGTGACCCTCCTGCAGAAACTGAAACCGATGAAGTAAAGAATGTTTACGCAACTCGGAAAACTCGGTACTCTCAAGTTCAGTGTGCCATCCTGTGCAGTCTGGAAGCCGATCTTCAAAAACGTTTTGAGCACCACGATCCACATGAGTTAATCAATGAGTTGAAAACTATCTTTGAGACTCATGCGGCCGTGGAATGCTATGAAGCATCGAAACACTTCTTCAGCTGCATGATGGAAGAAGGCAGCTCCGTTAGTGAGCACATGCTCGCCATGACCGGGCATGCGAAGAAACTCAGTGACTTGGGAATAGTGATTCCTAACAGACTGGGGATTAATCGTGTCCTTCAATCACTGCCACCTAGTTATAAGAACTTTGTGATGAATTACAATATGCAGAACATGAACAAAGAGTTACCTGAACTCTTCGCCATGCTAAAATCTGCTGAGATTGAAATTAAGAAAGAGCACCAAGTGTTGATGGTCAACAAGACCACCAGCTTCAAGAAACAGGGCAAGTCTAAAGGAAAGAACAAGAAGAGTGGCAAGAAAGCTGCCACGCCTCCTGTGAAACCTAAGACTGGCCCTAAGCCTGATGCTGAGTGCTATTACTGCAAGGAGAAGGGACACTGGAAGCGTAATTGCTCCAAGTATTTGGCGGATCTGAAGAGCGGCCTTGTCAAGAAGAAGAAAGAAGGTATATCTGATATACATGTTATAGATGTTTATCTCACTGGTTCTCGTACTAGTACCTGGGTATTTGATACTGGTTTGGTTGCTCATATTTGTAACTCGAAACAGGAACTAAAGAATAAACGAAGACTACTGAAGGATGAAGTGACGATGCGCGTTGGAAATGGATCCAAAGTCGATGTGATCGCTGTCGGCACACTTCCTCTACATCTACCTTCGGGATTAGTTTTAAGCCTAAATAATTGCTATTTTGTACCCGCGTTGAGCATGAACATTATATCTGGATCTTGTTTAATGCAAGACGGTTATTCATTCAAGTCTGAGAATAATGGTTGTTCTATTTTTATGAATAATATCTTTTATGGTCGAGCACCTGAAAAGAATGGCTTATTTCTGTTAGATCTCGATAGTAGTGATACACATATACATAACATTGATGCTAAGCGAATTAAATTGAATGATAATTCTACTTATATGTGGCACTGTCGTCTTGGTCATATTGGAGTGAAACGCATGAAGAAACTCCATACCGATGGATTACTTGAATCACTTGACTTTGAGTCACTTGATAGATGCGAAGCATGTCTGATGGGAAAATGACTAAGACTCCATTCTCGGGTATGATGGAGCGAGCTACTGACTTATTGGAAATCATACATACAGATGTGTGCGGACCAATGAGTGTAGCATCGCGCGGTGGTTATCGTTATGTTCTAACCTTCACAGATGATTTGAGTAGATATGGGTATATCTATTTAATGAAACATAAATCCGAAACTTTCGAGAAGTTTAAGGAATTCCAAAGTGAAGTAGAAAATCAACGTAACAAGAAGATTAAATTTCTACGATCTGATCGCGGAGGTGAATATCTGAGTTATGAGTTTGGCATGCATTTAAAGAAATGCGGAATACTTTCACAATTGACACCGGGAACACCACAAAGAAACAGTGTGTCCGAACATCGTAATCAAACTCTCTTAGATATGGTTCGTTCTATGATGTCTCTTACTGATTTACCATTATCATTTTGGAGTTATGCATTAGAGACAGCCGCATTCACTTTAAATAGAGCACCATCAAAATCCGTTGAAACGACACCGTATGAATTATGGTTTAATAAGAAACCTAAGCTGTCGTTCCTTAAAGTTTGGGGTTGCGAAGCCTATGTAAAAAAGTTACAACCGGACAAGCTAGAACCCAAAGCGGAGAAATGCGTCTTCATAGGATACCCTAAGGAAACTATAGGGTACACTTTCTATCACAGATCCGAAGGCAAGATCTTTGTTGCTAAGAACGGAACCTTTCTTGAGAAAGAATTTCTCACTAAAGAAGTGACTGGAAGAAAAGTAGAACTCGATGAGATTGAAGAATCTCTACTCGTTGATCAGAGTAGCGCAGTGTGATGACCCACAAGTATAGGGGGTGTATCGTAGTATCTTCGATAAGTAAGAATGTCGATCCCAACGAGGAGCAGAAGGTGTTGGCAGAAGTTTCGATGAAGGATTCACTAAATGCTCATGCATGTATCAGGGGGTTTTGATATTGCATATAAATAAAGTACAAGTAAATAAAATGCGAGAGAAATAATTTGCGAGTGGCCCAATCCTTTTTAGCACAAAGGACAAGCCGGTTTGATTACTTATAATGGCCAAACGTTCTCGAGGACACACGGGGATTTTAGTCTAGTGCTTTCGCTACATACAGCTGATTAATCTTCATTGTTTTGATAAGTGTTGTGTGGGTGAACCTATGCTAATGCACCGCCCTTCCTAGGACTAATACATACTTGTGATTATACCCCTTGCAAGCATCCGCAACTACAAGAAAGTAATTAAGATAAATCTAACCACAGCCTTAAACTTTGAGATCCTGCGATCCCTCCTGCATCGATATACTAACGGGGGCTTAGGTTTCTGTCACTCCGGCAACCCCGCAATTAGCAACCGAATACAAGATGCACTCCCCTAGGCCCATAAATGGTGAAGTGTCGTGTAGTCGACGTTCACACGACACCACTAGAAGAATGACACCACAACTTAAATATCATAACATTGAATATTACTCAACCATAATTCACTACTAGCATTTAGACTTCACCCATGTCCTCAAGAACTAAACGAACTACTCACGAGACATCATATGGAATACAATCAGAGGTGATATGATGATGAATAACAATCTGAACATAAACCTTGGTTCAATGGTTTCACTCAATAGCATCTACAACAAGTATAGAATAACACCGGGAGAGTTTCCCCTATCAAACAATCAAGATTTAACCCGAATTGCTACAGCGATGACGAGGTGCAGCGGTGGTGATGGCGGTGTAGATGGTGGAGATGATGATGATGATGATGGAGATGATGTCCCGCTCGATGACGATGGCGATGGCGTCGATTTCCCCCTCCGGGAGGGAATTTCCCCGGCGGATTCCTGCGCCGGAGAGCTCTTTTCTCTCTGGTGTTCTCCGCCCCGCAGAGGCGGCTGTAACCCTTCGTGAGGATCCCTCTGTGGCTTAGGTTTTCGGGACGAAGGAGTACGCGAAGAAAAGGAGGCGAAAAGGGTCGTGGGCCCCCCAGAGCATAGGGTGGCGCGGCCAGGCCTGGGCCGCGCCGCCCTATGGTCTGGGCCCACAGTGGCCCCTCTCTTCTTCCCCTTCTGGCTCCCTCCGTCATCTGGAAAAATAGGAATTTTCGTGAAATTCCCTTCCACACTTGATCTTCCGAAATATTGCGTTCTGACGGTGCTTTTTCCAGCAGAATCCTGGCTCCGGTGCTTGATCCTCCAATGATGATGAAACATGCAAAATAGACGAAATAACATAAGTATTGTGTCCCAATATGAAATATATCAATGAATAACAGCAAATTATGATACAAAATAGTGATGCAAATTGGACGTATCAACTCCCCCCAAGCTTAGACCTCGCTTGTCCCCAAGCGAAACTGAGCTCGATAAACAAGACCACATGTTTATGGAGTGAAGAGTCGATAAATAAAATACGGACAAGAAGCATCATATTCATTCACACAAGACATTCTAGTAAACAACTTCCTCATATAACTCATCTCGAAATAAGTAAAGAGAAATCACAAGTAAAGGTGCATAAGAAATCATAATTGGTGATGGCAAACTTTGTTCTTGGTCAGAGAACTACTAACGGATTGTACTTTTAAGCAAAGCTTTCATATTAGATTTTATAGCTGAGCTTTCATATTTAAGCATAACAATCTCCTCATAATCATTGATAACTTCAAGGTCATATTCATTCAGATAAAATTGGTACTAAACAAGAAAGTATAAAAGACATGATTAACTGAATCATAGCATAAATGATTGGTTCACAACAACTCAATTGCTTGCTTGAGATAGAGGGAAATAGGTTTACTGACTCAACATAAAAGTAAAAGACAGGCCCTTCGCAGAGGGAAGCAGGGATTAAATCATGTGCTAGAGCTTTTCAAGTTTTGAAATCATATAAAGAGAATAAAAGTAAGATTTTGAGAGGTGCTTGTTGTTGTCAACGAATGGTAGCGGGTACTCTAACCCCCTTGCCAAACGAACCTTCAAAGAGCGGCTCCCATGAGGGACGGCATCTCTACCAGCAAGGTAGATCATCCCCTTCTCTTTTGTTTACACATGTATTTTAGTTTTATTATGGGTGACACTCCCCCAACCTTGGCTTTCTCAATCCATGGCTAACCGAATCCTCGGGTGCCTTCCAACATTCACATACCATGGAGGAGTGTCTATTGCAAAATTAAGTTGCTTACTGATAAGTCAGAGCAAAACATGTGAAGAGAATTATTAATGAAAGTTATTAATTGGGGCTGGGAACCCCGTTGCCAGCTCTTATTGCAAAATTATTGGATAAGCGGATGTGCCGCTAGTCCATTGGTGAAAGTCCGCCCAACAAGATTGAAAGATAAAACACCACATACTTCCTCATGAGCTATAAAACATTAACACAAATAAGGAGTAGTAGTTTGAATAATTTAAAGGTAGCACATGAAGTATTTACTTGGAATGGCAGAAAATACCATGTAGTAGGTAGGTATGGTGGACACAAATGGCATAGGTTTGGTCTAAAGTTATGGATGTATGAGAAGCATTCCCTCTCGATACAGGTCTTTGGCTAGCAAGGTTTGATAGCAAGCATAAAGGTTGAGGGAAACAAACAAATATACATATGATAGAAACAATCATGCATCTTTCTCATAAGCACAAGCAATTTTAACTTGAGAATACTAAGCATAGAGATAGTAGAATAATGTATCTAAGTGTATTTCTCTCTTTATTAAACATCAAGATGTTGTTGCTATTGACCAATGCTAAGTTTGCCAAAACCAAATAGATTTACTTGATGCTCCCAAAGTGATATCAATACTCATGTCAAGAGTAATCATATAATGGAGATTGCAAACTAAAATAAGGTGTGCAAAAAGTAAATGATAAGACTTCTCATTAATATTCCATAACGATAACTCACACCAACGGATACATAGATAACTAACTAAGAGAGATACTTCCACATTGCATACTATTCCATATAATAACTTCCCTACTCATGATATGACACTACTTGATAGTAAAAGATAAAGGTGGTGGTGATGTGATACCGCGGCACTCCCCCAAGCTTGGAACAAACCAAGGGGATGCCAATACCGATGATGAATTACTCCTTCGGCGATGGTGGTGATGGATTCTTCTCGCGCTTCATAAGGATCTCCTTCAGCTTCAGCTTCTCAATTTTGCAATTCTGCACCAAAACCTGAAAAGACTCATTGTTACCCGAGTGTGGCGGTGACGGCCTTGTGCTGGGATTTGAGTAATATTCCAGCATTCTGCGAAGTCGCTGGTTCTCCTCCTGAAGTATCTCCACTTCCCTCCTTAGAGCACGATATTGATCACAAAACTCATCAGCAACCCGTATTGCTTCCTCCACACAAGGGAAAGAATCGAGGTCCAGAGCAGGCGGAGAGCTCCCTGCAAGTTATGAGAAAAAGAGCGCCCAGTATTAACCGATCCCACCAAAATTGGCTTACTCCTCGTAGTTTCCCACTCTCCTTTTGCCGACGCTATCTTCTCCTTCTCCTTATTGATCCTCTCATCCATCTCTTCCCTCCAAGGCCCCTTGTCTTTGTTGCTGGAGACCATGGTGCTTCTAGATCAAAACAAATCTGGCAGAAAACAGCTCGAAACAAAACACGACGAGAAAACGATATTACGGACCTCCAGGGGTCCGGGGGATTATATAGCAAATATTTCTACGACAAAAGGAAGGTTCCAGGTCGAAAACGAGTCGGAAAGGGGCAACGAGGCGGCCAGACCATAGGTCGGCGCGGCCAGGGTGGGGCCCGCGCCGGCCTATGGTGGCACGCCCTCGCGCGTCTTTTCCACTCCGTTTCGATTCCGTAATTTTTCATATTTTCCAAAAACAGCAAAAATAATGTTCGGAAAGGTAAACGCGGACTTTTTATTACCAGTACTGTTACCTATTCAAAGTCGAGTTCTGGCGGACTGTCAATTTGTCCTTTGATGAAAGCCTCCGGTGTTTCCACTTGAATAATATCAACATCAACATTATAAGAATCGCCCGAGATATAATGCTTGAGTCTTTGTCCATTCACCACTTGTGTGGCATTGCCTTGGAGAGAGCTAATTTTAATTGCTCCTGAACGATACACCTCCTCAACAACATATGGTCCTTCCCACTTTGAGAGTAATTTCCCTGCAAAGAATCTGAGACGAGACCGATACAATAGAACTTGATCTCCAACATTAAATTCTCTTTTAATGATCCTTCTATCATGCCACTTCTTAACTTTTTCTTTAAAGAGTTTAGCATTTTCATAAGCTTCACTTCTCCATTCATCTAGAGAACTTAATTGCAACAATCTTTTATTACCGGCTAATTTAGGATCTTTATTTAGTTCTCTAACAGCCCAATAAGCTTTGTGCTCTAGTTCTAAAGGTAAATGACAAGCTTTTCCATAAACCATTTTATAAGGTGACATTCCCATAGGATTTTTATAAGCAGTTCTATAAGCCCATAGTGCTTCTTTCAATTTGCTAGCCCAATTCCTTCTAGATTTATTAACAGTTTTACCTAAGATAGCTTTAATCTCTCTATTTGATAATTCTACTTGACCACTAGTTTGAGGGTGATAAGCAGAAGCAATTCTATGATTAATACCATACTTAGCAAGAGTTTTTCTAAAACCTCCATGAATGAAATGAGAACCTCCATCAGTCATAATATATCTAGGTACTCCAAATCTAGGAAATATAATATCTACAAGCATTTTTATAGAGGTCTCACCATCAGCACTTTTTGTAGGTATAGCTTCTACCCATTTAGTAACATAATCAACAGCGACAAGTATATGAGTGTTACCGTCTGAAGAAGGGAAAGGACCCATGAAATCGAATCCCCAACAATCGAATGGTTCAATAACAAGAGTATAATTCATAGGCATTTCATTGCGTCTAGGGATATTACCAACTCTTTGACATTCATCACAAGATAAAATAAATTTCCTTGCATCTTTGAAGAGTGTTGGCCAATAAAAACCTGATTGTAGAACCTTCTGCGCGGTTCTATCTCCAGCGTGATGTCCTCCATAAACACTTCCATGACATTTATTCAATATCTCCTGTTGTTCATATTCAGGAACACATCTTCGCATAATACCATCCACTCCTTCTTTATATAAGTGTGGGTCATCCCAAAAATAATGCCTTAAGTCATAAAAGAATTTCCTCCCTTTGCTGAGCTGAAAAGGTTGGAGGCAAGTACTTCGAAACAATAAAGTTAGCATAATCAGCATACCAAGGGCTCTCTCGCGAGCTCACCTTTATTACAGCCAATTGTTCATTTGGAAAACTATCATTAACAGGAACAGGATCATAAGCAATATTTTCCAATCTAGACAAATTATCAACAACAGGATTATCAGCACCTTTCCTATCTATAATATGTAAATCAAATTCTTGCAAAAGAAGTACCCATCTAATAAGCCTTGGCTTAGCATCTTTCTTTGTCATAAGGTATCTAATTGCAGCATGATCAGTATGAATTGTAACTTTTGAATCAACAATATAAGGTCTAAACTTATCACAAGCAAAGACTACAGCTAACAATTCCTTTTCAGTTGTAGCATAATTTCTTTGAGCAGCATCAAGAGTCTTACTAGCATAATGAATAACATTTAATTTTCTTATCTACTCGCTGTCCAAGAACAGCGCCTACAGCAAAATCACTAGCATCACACATAATTTCAAAAGGCAAATTCCAATCAGGAGGTTCAACTACAGGAGCAGTTGTTAAGGCTTTCTTTAGAGTTTCAAAAGCTTCCTTACAATCATCATCAAAAACAAAAGGTACATCTTTTTGAAGAAGATTAGTAAGAGGCTTTGAAATTTTAGAGAAATCTTTAATAAATCTCCTATAAAACCCAGCATGACCAAGAACACTACGAATACCTTTAACATCCCTCGGATAGGGCATCTTCTCAATTGCTTCAACTTTAGCTCTATCAACTTCAATACCTCTCTCGGAAATTTTATGCCCCAATACAATTCCTTCATTAACCATAAAGTGGCATTTCTCCCAATTAAGAACAAGGTTAGTTTCTTCACATCTCTGCAAAACTTTATCGAGGTTTCGCAGGCAATTATCAAAAGAATTCCCATAGACAGAAAAATCATCCATGAACACCTCTACGATACTTTCACAAAAACCATGAAAAATAGCAGACATGCATCTTTGAAAAGTAGCAGGAGCATTACATAAACCAAAAGGCATACGCCTATAAGCATAAGTTCCATAAGGACAAGTAAAAGTGGTTTTCTCTTGATCTTTAGCTTTAACAGCAATTTGTGAAAACCCAGAATAACCATCAAGAAAGCAAAAATGAGTATTTTTAGATAACCTTTCTAACATTTGATCAATAAAGGGTAAAGGGTAATGATCTTTCTTAGTAACTTTATTAACTTTTCGAAAATCAATGCACATTCTATAACCTACAACTATTCTTTGAGGAATAAGCTCATCATTATCATTAGGCACAACAGTCATTCCTCCTTTCTTAGGAACACAATGAACAGGACTAACCCATCTACTATCAGCAATAGGATATATAATACCAGCTTCAAGGAGTTTTAATACCTCGTTTCTTACCACTTCCTTCATCTTCGGAATTAGACGACGTTGATGTTCAACAACGGGCTTTGCATCTTCTTCCATATTAATAGCATGTTGGCAAATAGAAGGAGAAATCCCTTTCAAATCATCAAGAGTATAGCCAATAGCTCCTCGGTGTTTCTTCAATATTTCCAATAACCTTTCTTCCTCAATCTCTGAAAGCTTAGAACTAATAATAACAGGATATATTTTCTTATCATCAATATGAGCATATTTAAGATTATCAGGTAAAGGCTTTAAATCAAAAACAGGATCTTCCTTTGGTGGCGGTGTTGTACCCAAATCTTCCACCGGTAAATCATGCTTGAGAATAGGTTGGCGAAGAAAAATTTCCTCAAGCTCATCTCTTTCTTTCCTAAAAGCTTCACTTTCACTATTCTCCAAATGTTGCTGCAAAGGGTTATTAGGAACAAGAACAATAGATGCACACTGCTCCATTTTAAAATCATTACTAGGCAAGTCAATTTTATAAGGAGTTTTGGTAAATTTAGAAAAGTTAAATTCATAAGGTTCACCAGCAAATCTAGTCAAAATTTTCTCTTTCTTACAATCTATAATAGCTCCACAAGTATTTAGAAAAGGTCTACCAAAAATGATAGGACAATGATTACTAGCAGCAGAACCAAGTACCAAAAAGTCAGCAGGATATTTAATCTTACCACATAGAACTTCCACATCTCGAACAATACCAATTGGAGAGATAGTTTCTCTATTAGCCAGATGAATAACCACATCAATATCTTCAAGTTCACAAGAACCAATTTCGTGCATAATCTCCGTGTAAAGTTCATAAGGAATAGCACTAACACTTGCACCAATATCACATAAACCATAATAGCAATGATCACCAATTCTAACAGATAGCATAGGAACACTAACTTGTTTGGATTTATTAGGATGTGAAACAATATTAGAAGCATCTTCACAGAAAATAATATGACCATCCTCTACATTTTCAGTCACAAGATCTTTAACTATAGCAACAGCAGGTTCAATTTTAATTTGTTCTTCAGGTTCTTTAGGTTTCTTTTCACTTTTATTAACTGCACTAGATATGACAGAGTACTCCTTCATTTTAGCAGGGAAAGGAGTTTTTTCAATATAAGCTTCAGGAATAACATTATCAACAGTTTCAACCACTACACATTTGTTTACAGATGAATCAATTTTATCTTTATACGGTTCATGATACTTATCAAAATTCTTCTTAGGCAGTTCATAATGAGAGGCAAAAGCTCTATAAAGATTCGCAACAACTTGGGAATCAAGACCATATGTAGCACTCATATTACGAAATTTATCAGTATCCATAAAAGCTTCAATGCATTTATAATCATAAATTATACCTGATTCTCTATCTTTGTCATTCTCCCATCCTTCAGTATTTTCTTGGATCCGATCAAGAAGGTCCCTTTTAAACTCTTCTTTGTTGCGTGTAAATGATCCAGAACAAGAAGTATCCAGCAAGGTCTTGTCTTGAAAAGAAAGTCTTGCATAGAAATTATCAATAATAACATTACCAGGAAGCTCATGAATGGGGCATTTGAGCATTAAAGACTTCAATCTCCCCCAAGCTTGGGCATACTCTCTCCATCATGAGGCCAAAAATTATATATGCGGTTCCGATCTTTGTGAATTTCACTTGGAGGATAAAATTTGGAATAAAATAAAGGCACAATGTCCTCCCAATCAATAAAATCACCATTCTTCAGCAATTTATACCAAGCGCCGCTTTACCAGACAGCGATATAGTGAATAGTTTCTTCCTAACTTCATTCATAGAAATACCTGCACATTTGAATAAACCGCATAATTCATGCAAAAATAAATGATCACCAGGATGGACAGTTCCATCCCCTTCATAGCGGTTATCCATAACACGTTCAATAATTTTCATAGGTATTTTATATGGTACTACTTCCTCACCTGGCGCTTCATCCACTACCGTTGCAGTAGTAGTAGATTTCCCAAATAGAAATTGAAGAGAGGATCTCTCCATAATGATTTATAGCAGCAGGCAGAAATAAAATCAGCACAAACAGTAAATTTCCTTACCAATTCCACTTACCAATAGCGCTTCACTCCCCGGCAACGGCGCCAGAAAATAGTCTTGATGACCCACAAGTATAGGGGGTGTATCGTAGTATCTTCGATAAGTAAGAATGTCGATCCCAACGAGGAGCAGAAGGTGTTGCAGCAGTTTCGATGAAGGATTCACTGTAAATGCTCACAGACAAGTATTCAGGGGGTTTTGATATTGCAGATAAATAAAGTACAAGTAAATAAAATGCGAGAGAAATAATTGCAGCGAGTGGCCCAATCCTTTTTAGCACAAAGGACAAGCCGGTTTGATTACTTATAATGGCCAAACGTTCCTGAGGACACACGGGATTTTAGTCTAGTGCTTTCGCTACATACAGCTGATTAATCTTCATTGTTTTGATAAGTGTTGTGTGGGTGAACCTATGCTAATGCACCGCCCTTCCTAGGACTAATACATACTTGTGATTATACCCCTTGCAAGCATCCGCAACTACAAGAAAGTAATTAAGATAAATCTAACCACAGCCTTAAACTTTGAGATCCTGCGATCCCTCCTGCATCGATATACTAACGGGGGCTTAGGTTTCTGTCACTCCGGCAACCCCGCAATTAGCAACCGAATACAAGATGCACTCCCCTAGGCCCATAAATGGTGAAGTGTCGTGTAGTCGACGTTCACACGACACCACTAGAAGAATGACACCACAACTTAAATATCATAACATTGAATATTACTCAACCATAATTCACTACTAGCATTTAGACTTCACCCATGTCCTCAAGAACTAAACGAACTACTCACGAGACATCATATGGAATACAATCAGAGGTGATATGATGATGAATAACAATCTGAACATAAACCTTGGTTCAATGGTTTCACTCAATAGCATCTACAACAAGTATAGAATAACACCGGGAGAGTTTCCCCTATCAAACAATCAAGATTTAACCCGAATTGCTACAGCGATGACGAGGTGCAGCGGTGGTGATGGCGGTGTAGATGGTGGAGATGATGATGATGATGATGGAGATGATGTCCCGCTCGATGACGATGGCGATGGCGTCGATTTCCCCCTCCGGGAGGGAATTTCCCCGGCGGATTCCTGCCCGCCGGAGAGCTCTTTTCTCTCTGGTGTTCTCCGCCCCGCGAGGCGGCTGTAACCCTTCGTGAGGATCCCTCTGTGGCTTAGGTTTTCGGGACGAAGGAGTACGCGAAGAAAAGGAGGCGAAAAGGGTCGTGGGCCCCCCAGAGCATAGGGTGGCGCGGCCAGGGCCTGGGCCGCGCCGCCCTATGGTCTGGGCCCACAGTGGCCCCTCTCTTCTTCCCCTTCTGGCTCCCTCCGTCATCTGGAAAAATAGGAATTTTCGTGAAATTCCCTTCCACACTTGATCTTCCGAAATATTGCGTTTTCCAGCATCCAATCCTCCCGGTGCTTGATCCTCCAATGATGATGAAACATGCAAAATAGACGAAATAACATAAGTATTGTGTCCCAATATGAAATATATCAATGAATAACAGCAAATTATGATACAAAATAGTGATGCAAATTGGACGTATCACCAGAAGATGTTCCTGTGCCGCCTACACCGGCAACAGAGGAAGCTAATGATAATGATCATGAAACTTCAAATGAGATAGCTACTGAACCTCGCAGATCGACAAGGGAACGTGCCACTCCTGATTGGTATGATCCTTGTCTAAATGTCATGATTGTGGATAACAATGATGAAGACCCTGCGACGTATGAAGAAGCGATGATGAGCCCAGATTCCAACAAATGGCAAGAAGCCATGAAATCCGAAATGGGATCCATGTATGATAACAAAGTATGGACTTTGGTAGACTTACCTGATAGCCGAAAGGCTGTCGAGAATAAATGGATCTTCAAGAGAAAAACAGATGCTGATGGTAATATTACTGTCTATAAAGCTCGACTTGTCGCAAAGGGTTTCCGACAAATTCAAGGTGTTGACTACGATGAGACTTTCTCACCTGTAGCGAAGCTAAAATCTGTGAGGATTTTGTTAGCAATAGCTGCATTTTTCGATTATGAGATTTGGCAGATGGATGTCAAAACGGCGTTCCTTAATGGAGACATTGAGGAAGAGTTGTATATGGTACAACCCAAAGGTTTTGTCGATCCTAAAAATGCTGACAAAGTATGCAAACTTCAGCGTTCAATCTATGGACTGAAGCAAGCATCAAGAAGTTGGAACCGACGCTTTGATAAGGTAATCAAAGACTTCGGGTTTATACAGTGTCATGGAGAGGCCTGTATTTACAAGAAAGTGAGTGGGAGCTCTGTAGCATTCCTGATATTATATGTAGATGACATATTATTGATTGGGAATGATATAGAACTATTAAGCAGTGTAAAAGGTTATTTGAATAATAGTTTTTCAATGAAAGACCTTGGTGAAGCATCGTATATATTAGGCATCAAGATTTATAGAGATAGATCAAGACGTCTAATAGGGCTATCACAGAGTACATATCTGGACAAGATTCTAAAGAAGTTTAGAATGGACGAAAGTAAGAAAGGATTCTTACCTATGTTACCAGGCAAGGTCTTGAGTAAGACTCAAGGACCGGCTACGGCAGAAGAAAGAGAAAGGATGAGTCAGATCCCCTATGCCTCGGCAGTAGGCTCTATCATGTATGCCATGCTATGTACTAGACCGGATATAGCACATGCTGTTAGTTTAACTAGCAGATATCAAAGTGATCCAGGAATGGAACACTGGACAGCGGTCAAGAATATCCTAAAGTACTTGAAAAGAACTAAGGATATGTTTCTTTGTTATGGAGGTGACCAAGAGCTCGTTGTAACAAGTTACACCGATGCAAGTTGGAACACTGATCCTGATGACTCTAAGTCTCAGTCTGGGTACGTGTTTATATTGAATGGTGCTGCAGTAAGCTGGGCAAGCTCGAAGCAGTGCACGGTGGCGAAATCCTCAACAGAATCGGAATACATAGCGGCTTCAGAGGCTTCATCAGAAGCGGTATGGATGAAGAGGTTCATTGTAGAGCTCGGTGTGGTTCCTAGTGCATTGGACCCACTAGTCATCTATTGTGACAACATGGGTGCCATCGCCAATGCACATGAACCAAGGTCACACAAGAGGCTGAAGCATATCAAGCTGCGTTATCATTCGATTCGCGAGTACATCGAAGATGGAGAAGTAAAGATTTGCAAAGTACACACTGATCTGAATGTAGCAGATCCGTTGACTAAAGCTCTCCCTAGGGCAAAGCATGACCAACACCAGAATGCCATGGGTGTTAGGTACCTTACAATGTAATCTAGATTATTGACTCTAGTGCAAGTGGGAGACTGTTGGAGATATGCCCAAGAGGCAATAATAAAAGTGGTTATTATATATCTTTATGTTTATGATAAATGTTTATATACCATGCTATAATTGTATTAACCGAAACATTGATACATGTGTGATATGTAAACAACAAAGAGTCCCTAGTAAGCCTCTTAACTAGCTTGTTGATTAATAGATGATTAGTTTCATAATCATGAACATTGGATGTTATTAATAACAAGATTATATCATTATATGAATGATGTAATGGACACACCCAATTAAGCGTAGCATAAGATCACGTCATTAAGTTATTTGCTATAAGCTTTCGATACATAGTTACCTAGTCCTTATGACCATGAGATCATGTAAATCACTTATACCGGAAAGGTACTTTGATTACATCAAACGCCACTGCGTAAATGGGTGGTTATAAAGGTGGGATTAAGTATCCGGAAAGTATGAGTTGAGGCATATGGATCAACAGTGGGATTTGTCCATCCCGATGACGGATAGATATACTCTGGGCCCTCTCGGTGGAATGTCGTCTAATGTCTTGCAAGCATATGAATAAGTTCATAAGAGACTACATACCACGGTACGAGTAAAGAGTACTTGTCAGGAGACGAGGTTGAACAAGGTATAGTGTGATACCGATGATCAAACCTCGGACAAGTAAAATATCGCGTGACAAAGGGAATTGGTATCATATGTAAATGGTTCATTCGATCACTAAAGTCATCGGGAGCCATTATGGATCTCCAGATCCCGCTATTGGTTATTGGTCGGAGTAAGTACTCAACCATGTCCGCATAGTTCGCGAACCGTAGGGTGACACACTTAAAGTTGGATGTTGAAATGGTAGAACTTGAATATGGAATGGAGTTCGAATATTTGTTCGGAGTCCCGGATGAGATCCCGGACATCACGAGGAGTTCCGGAATGGTCCGGAGAATAAGATTCATATATAGGATGTCATTTTATGTGAATTAAAATGATTCGGAAGGTTCTATGGAAGGTTCTAGAAGGTTCTAGAAAAGTCCGGAAGAAACCACCAAGGAAGGTGGAGTCCACATGGGACTCCACCTCCATGGCCGGCCAACCCTAGTGGGGGTGGAGTCCCAAGTGGACTCCCCCTTAGGGGGCCGGCCACCCCCCCATATGGAAGGTGGAACTCCCACCTCTAGTGGGAGTCCTAGCTTGGGAAGGTTTCCCACCATATGGAAGGTTTTGGGTTCGGGTCTTATTCGAAGACTTGGAGACCAACACTTGGGGTTCCACCTATATAATGAGGGGCCAAGGGGAGGGGGCCGGCCACCCAAGAACCACCAAGGTGGCCGCACCCCTTAGTGGCCGGCGCCCCTCTCCCCAAACCCTAGCCGCCCCGCTCCTCCACCACATCCCGCACGCTTAGCGAAGCTCCGCCGGATTTCTCCACCACCACCGACACCACGCCGTCGTGCTGTCGGATTCAAGAGGAGCTACTACTTCCGCTGCCCGCTGGAACGGGGAGGTGGACGTCGTCTTCATCAACAACCGAACGTGTGACCGAGTACGGAGGTGCTGCCCGTTCGTGGCGCCGTGATCAAGATCTTCTACGCGCTTTTGCAAGCGGCAAGTGATCGTCTACCGCAGCAACAAGAGCCTCATCTTGTAGGCTTTGGAATCTCTTCAAGGGTGAGACTCGATAATCCCCTCGTTGCTACCGTCTTCTAGATTGCATCTTGGCTTGGATTGCGTGTTCGCGGTAGGAAATTTTTTGTTTTCTATGCTACGTTATCCTACAGTGGTATCAGAGCCGTGTCTATGCATAGATGGTTGCACGAGTAGAACACAATGTTTTTGTGGGCGTTGATGCTTATGTTATCTTTAGCTTGAGTACTTTGCATCTTTGTGGCATAGTGGGATGAAGCGGCTCGGGCTAACTTTACATGACCGCGTTCATGAGATTTGCTCCACGCTTGACATGCAACTTGTATTGCATAAGTGGCTTTGCGGGTGTCTGTCTCTCCTACTATAGTGAAGATTCAATTTACTCTTCTATTGACAACACTAGTATCACCGTTGTGGTTCATGTTCGTAGGTAGATTAGATCTCACTCGAAAACCCTAAACCACGTAAAATATGCAAACCAAATTAGAGAACGTCTAACTTGTTTTTGCAGGGTTTGGTGATGTGATATGGCCATAATGTGATGATGAATATGTATGAGATGATCATTATTGTATTGTGGCAACCGGCAGGAGCCTTATGGTTGTCTTTAAATTTCATGTTGAGTAGTATTTCAAAGAAGTTGTAATAGTTGCTACATGGGAGAACAATCATGAAGACGGCGCCATTGACCTTGACGCTACGCCGACGATGATGGAGATCATGCCCGTTGATGATGGAGATCATGTCCGTGCTTTGAAGATGAAGATCAAAGGCGCAAAGACAAAAGGGCCATATCATATCACATATGAACTGCATGTGATGTTAATCCTTTTATGCATCTTATTTTGCTTAGATCGCGACGGTAGCATTATAAGATGATCCCTCTCACTAAAATTTCAAGATAATAAAGTGTTCATCCTTAGTAGCACCGTTGCCAAGACTTGTCGTTTCGAAGCATCTCGTGATGATCGGGTGTGATAGAATCAACAAGTGCATACAACGGGTGCAAGTCAGTTTTGCACATGCGGATACTAAGGTGGCCTTGACGAGCCTAGCATGTACAGACATGGTCTCGGAACACGTGATACCGAAAGGTAGAGCATGAATCATATGATTGATATGATGAACACTTTGAGTGTTCGCCATTGAAATTACATCTTGTCTCGTGATGATCGGGCATAGGTGTGATGGATTTGGTTCGTGTGATCACTAAGACAATGCGAGGGATATTGTTTTGAGTGGGAGTTCACCTAGTTTTTAATTTTGTTAAATTAAAATTTGAACTCAATTTGTCATAAACATTAGTCTAAACTATTGCAAATATGTTGTAGATATGGCGTCCCCAATCAATTTTAACCAGTTCCTAGAGAAAGAAAAGCTTAAGAGCAACGGTAGCAACTTCACCGACTGGTTCCGTCATGTGAGGATCTTCCTCAATGGCGGAAACCTGCAATATGTGCTTGATGCACCGCTAGGTGACCCTCCTGCAGAAACTGAAACCGATGAAGTAAAGAATGTTTACGCAACTCGGAAAACTCGGTACTCTCAAGTTCAGTGTGCCATCCTGTGCAGTCTGGAAGCCGATCTTCAAAAACGTTTTGAGCACCACGATCCACATGAGTTAATCAATGAGTTGAAAACTATCTTTGAGACTCATGCGGCCGTGGAATGCTATGAAGCATCGAAACACTTCTTCAGCTGCATGATGGAAGAAGGCAGCTCCGTTAGTGAGCACATGCTCGCCATGACCGGGCATGCGAAGAAACTCAGTGACTTGGGAATAGTGATTCCTAACAGACTGGGGATTAATCGTGTCCTTCAATCACTGCCACCTAGTTATAAGAACTTTGTGATGAATTACAATATGCAGAACATGAACAAAGAGTTACCTGAACTCTTCGCCATGCTAAAATCTGCTGAGATTGAAATTAAGAAAGAGCACCAAGTGTTGATGGTCAACAAGACCACCAGCTTCAAGAAACAGGGCAAGTCTAAAGGCAAGAACAAGAAGAGTGGCAAGAAAGCTGCCACGCCTCCTGTGAAACCTAAGACTGGCCCTAAGCCTGATGCTGAGTGCTATTACTGCAAGGAGAAGGGACACTGGAAGCGTAATTGCTCCAAGTATTTGGCGGATCTGAAGAGCGGCCTTGTCAAGAAGAAGAAAGAAGGTATATCTGATATACATGTTATAGATGTTTATCTCACTGGTTCTCGTACTAGTACCTGGGTATTTGATACTGGTTCGGTTGCTCATATTTGTAACTCGAAACAGGAACTAAAGAATAAACGAAGACTACTGAAGGATGAAGTGACGATGCGCGTTGGAAATGGATCCAAAGTCGATGTGATCGCTGTCGGCACACTTCCTCTACATCTACCTTCGGGATTAGTTTTAAGCCTAAATAATTGCTATTTTGTACCCGCGTTGAGCATGAACATTATATCTGGATCTTGTTTAATGCAAGACGGTTATTCATTCAAGTCTGAGAATAATGGTTGTTCTATTTTTATGAATAATATCTTTTATGGTCGAGCACCTGAAAAGAATGGCTTATTTCTGTTAGATCTCGATAGTAGTGATACACATATACATAACATTGATGCTAAGCGAATTAAATTGAATGATAATTCTACTTATATGTGGCACTGTCGTCTTGGTCATATTGGAGTGAAACGCATGAAGAAACTCCATACCGATGGATTACTTGAATCACTTGACTTTGAGTCACTTGATAGATGCGAAGCATGTCTGATGGGAAAAATGACTAAGACTCCATTCTCGGGTATGATGGAGCGAGCTACTGACTTATTGGAAATCATACATACGATGTGTGCGGACCAATGAGTGTAGCATCGCGCGGTGGTTATCGTTATGTTCTAACCTTCACAGATGATTTGAGTAGATATGGGTATATCTATTTAATGAAACATAAATCCGAAACTTTCGAGAAGTTTAAGGAATTCCAAAGTGAAGTAGAAAATCAACGTAACAAGAAGATTAAATTTCTACGATCTGATCGCGGAGGTGAATATCTGAGTTATGAGTTTGGCATGCATTTAAAGAAATGCGGAATACTTTCACAATTGACACCGCCGGGAACACCACAACGAAACGGTGTGTCCGAACATCGTAATCGAACTCTCTTAGATATGGTTCGTTCTATGATGTCTCTTACTGATTTACCATTATCATTTTGGAGTTATGCATTAGAGACAGCCGCATTCACTTTAAATAGAGCACCATCAAAATCCGTTGAAACGACACCGTATGAATTATGGTTTAATAAGAAACCTAAGCTGTCGTTCCTTAAAGTTTGGGGTTGCGAAGCCTATGTAAAAAAGTTACAACCGGACAAGCTAGAACCCAAAGCGGAGAAATGCGTCTTCATAGGATACCCTAAGGAAACTATAGGGTACACTTTCTATCACAGATCCGAAGGCAAGATCTTTGTTGCTAAGAACGGAACCTTTCTTGAGAAAGAATTTCTCACTAAAGAAGTGACTGGAAGAAAAGTAGAACTCGATGAGATTGAAGAATCTCTACTCGTTGATCAGAGTAGCGCAGTACCGGAAGATGTTCCTGTACCGCCTACACCGGCAACAGAGGAAGCTAATGATAATGATCATGAAACTTCAAATGAGATAGCTACTGAACCTCGCAGATCGACAAGGGAACGTGCCACTCCTGATTGGTATGATCCTTGTCTAAATGTCATGATTGTGGATAACAATGATGAAGACCCTGCGACGTATGAAGAAGCGATGATGAGCCCAGATTCCAACAAATGGCAAGAAGCCATGAAATCCGAAATGGGATCCATGTATGATAACAAAGTATGGACTTTGGTAGACTTACCTGATAGCCGAAAGGCTGTCGAGAATAAATGGATCTTCAAGAGAAAAACAGATGCTGATGGTAATATTACTGTCTATAAAGCTCGACTTGTCGCAAAGGGTTTCCGACAAATTCAAGGTGTTGACTACGATGAGACTTTCTCACCTGTAGCGAAGCTAAAATCTGTGAGGATTTTGTTAGCAATAGCTGCATTTTTCGATTATGAGATTTGGCAGATGGATGTCAAAACGGCGTTCCTTAATGGAGACATTGAGGAAGAGTTGTATATGGTACAACCCAAAGGTTTTGTCGATCCTAAAAATGCTGACAAAGTATGCAAACTTCAGCGTTCAATCTATGGACTGAAGCAAGCATCAAGAAGTTGGAACCGACGCTTTGATAAGGTAATCAAAGACTTCGGGTTTATACAGTGTCATGGAGAGGCCTGTATTTACAAGAAAGTGAGTGGGAGCTCTGTAGCATTCCTGATATTATATGTAGATGACATATTATTGATTGGGAATGATATAGAACTATTAAGCAGTGTAAAAGGTTATTTGAATAATAGTTTTTCAATGAAAGACCTTGGTGAAGCATCGTATATATTAGGCATCAAGATTTATAGAGATAGATCAAGACGTCTAATAGGGCTATCACAGAGTACATATCTGGACAAGATTCTAAAGAAGTTTAGAATGGACGAAAGTAAGAAAGGATTCTTACCTATGTTACCAGGCAAGGTCTTGAGTAAGACTCAAGGACCGGCTACGGCAGAAGAAAGAGAAAGGATGAGTCAGATCCCCTATGCCTCGGCAGTAGGCTCTATCATGTATGCCATGCTATGTACTAGACCGGATATAGCACATGCTGTTAGTTTAACTAGCAGATATCAAAGTGATCCAGGAATGGAACACTGGACAGCGGTCAAGAATATCCTAAAGTACTTGAAAAGAACTAAGGATATGTTTCTTTGTTATGGAGGTGACCAAGAGCTCGTTGTAACAAGTTACACCGATGCAAGTTGGAACACTGATCCTGATGACTCTAAGTCTCAGTCTGGGTACGTGTTTATATTGAATGGTGCTGCAGTAAGCTGGGCAAGCTCGAAGCAGTGCACGGTGGCGAAATCCTCAACAGAATCGGAATACATAGCGGCTTCAGAGGCTTCATCAGAAGCGGTATGGATGAAGAGGTTCATTGTAGAGCTCGGTGTGGTTCCTAGTGCATTGGACCCACTAGTCATCTACTGTGACAACATGGGTGCCATCGCCAATGCACATGAACCAAGGTCACACAAGAGGCTGAAGCATATCAAGCTGCGTTATCATTCGATTCGCGAGTACATCGAAGATGGAGAAGTAAAGATTTGCAAAGTACACACTGATCTGAATGTAGCAGATCCGTTGACTAAAGCTCTCCCTAGGGCAAAGCATGACCAACACCAGAATGCCATGGGTGTTAGGTACCTTACAATGTAATCTAGATTATTGACTCTAGTGCAAGTGGGAGACTGTTGGAGATATGCCCAAGAGGCAATAATAAAAGTGGTTATTATATATCTTTATGTTTATGATAAATGTTTATATACCATGCTATAATTGTATTAACCGAAACATTGATACATGTGTGATATGTAAACAACAAAGAGTCCCTAGTAAGCCTCTTAACTAGCTTGTTGATTAATAGATGATTAGTTTCATAATCATGAACATTGGATGTTATTAATAACAAGATTATATCATTATATGAATGATGTAATGGACACACCCAATTAAGCGTAGCATAAGATCACGTCATTAAGTTATTTGCTATAAGCTTTCGATACATAGTTACCTAGTCCTTATGACCATGAGATCATGTAAATCACTTATACCGGAAAGGTACTTTGATTACATCAAACGCCACTGCGTAAATGGGTGGTTATAAAGGTGGGATTAAGTATCCGGAAAGTATGAGTTGAGGCATATGGATCAACAGTGGGATTTGTCCATCCCGATGACGGATAGATATACTCTGGGCCCTCTCGGTGGAATGTCGTCTAATGTCTTGCAAGCATATGAATAAGTTCATAAGAGACTACATACCACGGTACGAGTAAAGAGTACTTGTCAGGAGACGAGGTTGAACAAGGTATAGTGTGATACCGATGATCAAACCTCGGACAAGTAAAATATCGCGTGACAAAGGGAATTGGTATCATATGTAAATGGTTCATTCGATCACTAAAGTCATCGTTGAATATGTGGGAGCCATTATGGATCTCCAGATCCCGCTATTGGTTATTGGTCGGAGTAAGTACTCAACCATGTCCGCATAGTTCGCGAACCGTAGGGTGACACACTTAAAGTTGGATGTTGAAATGGTAGAACTTGAATATGGAATGGAGTTCGAATATTTGTTCGGAGTCCCGGATGAGATCCCGGACATCACGAGGAGTTCCGGAATGGTCCGGAGAATAAGATTCATATATAGGATGTCATTTTATGTGAATTAAAATGATTCGGAAGGTTCTATGGAAGGTTCTAGAAAAGTCCGGAAGAAACCACCAAGGAAGGTGGAGTCCACATGGGACTCCACCTCCATGGCCGGCCAACCCTAGTGGGGGGGAGTCCCAAGTGGACTCCCCCTTAGGGGGCCGGCCACCCCCCCATATGGAAGGTGGAACTCCCACCTCTAGTGGGAGTCCTAGCTTGGGAAGGTTTCCCACCATATGGAAGGTTTTGGGTTCGGGTCTTATTCGAAGACTTGGAGACCAACACTTGGGGTTCCACCTATATAATGAGGGGCCAAGGGGAGGGGGCCGGCCACCCAAGAACCACCAAGGTGGCCGCACCCCTTAGTGGCCGGCGCCCCCTCTCCCCAAACCCTAGCCACCCCTCTCCTCCACCATATCCCGCACGCTTAGCGAAGCTCCGCCGGATTTCTCCACCGCCACCGACACCACGCCGTCGTGTTGTCGGATTCAAGAGGAGCTACTACTTCGCTGCCCGCTGGAACGGGGAGGTGGACGTCGTCTTCATCAACAACCGAACGTGTGACCGAGTACGGAGGTGCTGCCCGTTCGTGGCGCCGTGATCAAGATCTTCTACGCGCTTTTGCAAGCGGCAAGTGATCGTCTACCGCAGCAACAAGAGCCTCATCTTGTAGGCTTTGGAATCTCTTCAAGGGTGAGACTCGATAATCCCCTCGTTGCTACCGTCTTCTAGATTGCATCTTGGCTTGGATTGCGTGTTCGCGGTAGGAAAATTTTTGTTTTCTATGCTACGTTATCCTACACGGCCCTGGTTGTTTCACCCACTTGCAGGACACGGGTTTTGCCCCCCGGGTCCACTCAGCTACCGCGACCTCCTGATCTCCTGCAGAATCTTCATCTTCGTCTGTCTCGATTCAGGGCGACGCGCTTGTACTTGTCCTGGTACAATTCTGGATGGCGCCGTTCATATGCTGTCAACTTCTGAATCATGTGCGCCAGTGAATTGTACTCCGCTTGGAAGGTCACATCTTTGAGCGGCGCTGACAGACCTGCTATCGCCAGCTCGCATGCTTCCTTCTCGATAGGCGAACCGATAACATCGGTTCCCGACGCTCGAACCTCGGATGTACTCGATACCGTCTCTCCTCGTCTCTGCCGAACTTGGGTCAGATCGGCAAGGCTAGCTTCAGTAGCTTCTGAATGATATTGTACGTGGAATTGCTCTTTCAGCTGCTTCCACGTCCGAACCGAGTCCGTAGCAACGAGGTGTACCACCCAAAGGCCGGACCCGTGAGAGATTGAGAAGAACCTCACACGCAGCTCGTCTGAAGCTGAGACCATACCCAACTGTGCCAAGTATCGGCTCACGTGCTCAATTGAGCTGGTTCCTTCTGATCCACTGAATTTCGTGAAGTCAGGGAGCCGATACTTAGGTGGCAGCGGGATCAGGTCGTAGTCGTTGGGACACGGCTTGGAATAGCCGATCATTCTCTTCTTCGGCAGGATGCCGAACTGTTCTCTCATGATTGCGGTGATCTCATCCACCGTAGGAGCTGCAGAAGTTGATCGTTCATGACTTGTATTGGTGGCATATTTAGTTAGCCACGCCTGTTTCTCAGATCTGCTCCAGAACTGCTTCCTGCTCCAGCGACTCCTCCTGCCGTAGTCCTTCCTGCTGTAACCTGGGTCATCCAGTTGTTGCAGTCCGGCACGTATGTGCACACGTATCCATGTGGAATCTCCTTGGGAGGCTCATACAGGAATTGGTAGTCGCCGGATCACCTCCAACCTTGTAGACGACGTACGCCGGTGAACCTTGTTGCTGTGGAGCTGCAAACGTGTGTTGCAGTGGTGGCCTTGTATAGAGCGGTATCTCTCCTTGATGAGTTCCTAGAGCAGGACCTGACGGAGAGTACTTGTGCTTCATGACTTCTTGCACCACATTGAGCGCGACACGCTCCAGAGTATTCACCAAGCTCTCAGCATGCCGATGAAGAGAGTGAGCAACGGCATAGTTGACTTCCTGTCGCAGGGCTCTGGTACGTTCGTCCGAAGGGAGAGATAGATCTAGTCCATCTAGCGCACCTTCGGGTTGGAACCCTTTGAACTTGATCCCGTGCGAACGGGTTTTTCAAAAGCGCCGATGAGATCGGCTTCCAAGATGGCCTTGAGCTCATCATATCTCTTCTTATGCTCAGGAGGCAGATCTTCATACTTGACTGGTTCTTCCCAACTGAGACGCAGATGTCGACGTGGTTGCTGCGGAAGATTGTCCCGATGTCCCACCGGGCGTGCCAGAATGTGTTGCCAAAACCCACCGGCGAGCAGTGGTTAAGCAACACGAAGATCCGGGAGGCTTCCAAGGCGGCAGCGGGCCCTGGTCCCTCGACGTCGTCCCGCAAATGCTCGGCACACGTCCCGGCGGTGCAAGGGCGTGCCACCTGACCTATACCTGGTCAGGAAGGTGTTGGATTGCTTCGATTAGTTTCCTGCATGGCAGACACGTAAACATTAAATACGAGCCCTATCGGCTCTCAGGTTGCCCTGGATCGGCTCAAAGAGCCGATCGCCCCATGGTTCATGTTGGATTTTCAATGACATGGGGATCCTGCTTGATCATAACGAAGCTAAGCCAATCTACGACAGTTTAGGGTTTTCACCGTATGATCGGAACATCCTACGCGTAGTTGAGCCTAATAGACACGAAAGATAATGGAAAACTAACCCTAAAAGAGGCCTAAAAACCAACATTAAGTTAATTCCCGGAACATCCCTCTTAGGACTAACAAACCACACCTAACGCACTACCGGATCGTTCAACCCGTTTGCAAGGCCTAACCATACGGATATTAAACTAATCCTTGAAGAACAAGGAGCAACTATAACAGATCGGATCTACTAAGTAACGAACAAGCAAGATGCTGCCCTTACACCTGGATAGGTGTAAGAGCAGCTAGATATTGAGGGACGGCATAGCTAAGCAGATATGCGTAAGAAAAGCATCTATGCAAGCCCCAAAACATCTACGATAAATAGTGCTACTCGCCATCAACAACGCTTCAGACGAGCAACACAAGGTAAACGATAAACGTGCTGCCTAGATCGCAAGATGCGATCTAGGCAGCATGGTGCTTACCCGGGAGAAACCCTCGAAAGAAGGGGTGGCGATGCGCCTGATTTGTGTTTGTTGTGAACGTGATTGTCCTCCTTTTTCGATAACCCTAGATACATATTTATAGTCCAAGGGACTTTCTAATTGGGCGTGCACCTAACCGTGCACGGGTCAAACTCTATCTTTAATCTAAACTAAGATGCGATCTACTATATTACAGATACACGGGCAATTAAGCCCAAATTCCTCGCGCAAGGCCGCTTCAAAGATGCTCCACGTGTGTATCCTTCAAGCCCATCTTCACTTACGGCCCATCTCCTGATTTGGCCAAAATTCGGTGATAACACGTACATGTTTTTTTCGTTCGCGAGCATGCAAGCTAGCCATGCATCGGGTGGACGTACGTGAAAACGCATGTGGTGCACGTATGCGCGGGGCAGCTAGGAGGTACTGTGCATGTACGCACGCCGAGTACGTGCGGCAAAACGTGGGAGGGGGTGCGGCTGCGGAGTTGTTGCGCAGAGGCCCAAGCACTAGTGGAAAACGGGCCTTTTGCACCGGTTGGTGCGAATCCCCTCCCTGGCAATCGCTCGCTCGAGCGATCGGTTTCTGTCGGCGCGGAGCGCTCGCGCGAAAGCGCGAGTCAATTCCCTTTTTATCACGTAGTGTCTTAATAGCGTTCACACGTGTTCGCACTAACAGCTTGTATTACTACTTTGCAAGTTGCATGCAGCCAAGAGCGTTCACACTGCATGCATGCACATGCACAGAGCATTTCATGGATTTGCATTTAATGAGCCAACTTTTGAGCACTCTTTCATAAGTTTTTGCATGCATACACATAGCATCTCACTCTTTTTCTTCAGCACGAGGTAGACTCTCAATTCTCTTTTTGCAATTCCCTTTTGGGTTTTATTTTCGTACGGTAATTCATATTTAATGGGGTCCTTTTGCAATTCCCTTTTTCGGGCCAGTGGTTTTTAGGGGGGAAAATAACGGGTGGAAAGATCCACTTGCAACTCAAATGAACTACCACTTGCTACTCAAATTAAGTACTATTTTAAGTTCTAAGCTAACAAAAGTTGCTAAAATATTTCTAAATGAAATTTACTTTTTAGGGTTGCTAGGTATTTATATTAACGGTTGATAAATAACGGGGCACCGGGTTGATAACTTGTAAACAAAAAAAGAGTCGCTACATATTTTAAATAAATTTAAATTTTTAGGGTTGATTTTTATTTATATTTACCATTGATAAATAGTGGGTCACCGGGTTGATAGCTTATAAACTAAAAGAGAGTCGCTAAAATATTCTAAATGAAATACTTTTTAGGGTTATTATTTATTTATATTTACCGTTGATAAATAACAAGGCACCAGGTTCATAGCTTGTAAAATAAAAAAATGTTCGCTAAAATATTCTAAATGGAATACTTTTTAGGGTTGGTAGTTATTTCTAATTACCATTGATAAATAACGTTACACCGGGTTGATAACTTGTAAACTAAAAAGAGTCGCCAAAATATTCTAAATAAAATTAGATTTTAAGGGTTGGTAGTTATTTATATTTACTGTTGATAAGTATCAGGACACCGGGTTGATAGCTTCTAAACTAAAAAAAGATTCACTAAAATGTTTAAAATAAAATTAACTTTGGGGTTGATAATTTTATACATTTACCGTTGATCACTCAAGTATGGAGGGGTTGATTATTCAAATAGAGAGGGTTGATAACTTTTAGTCCGAAAAAAAGTTCTCCAAACATATCAACATGGGTGCTAGTTTTGAAGATCTCGTCGAGACGGATTTATTGGTGAAAGCGAATCTTAATTTGGAGTTGTCGTTTGAAAATTTAAAAGTTTTGAATTTTCAAATTTGGAAAAGATTCCGCTGACATCAGCAGATTCGTCTATTTGTGCATGCATGCAGAACTTTTCCTCAATACTCTGCACCAGGTTGATAATTTTATGCATTTACCGTTGATCACTCAAGTACGGAGAGGTTGATTATTCAAATAGAGAGGCTTGATAATTTTTAGCCAGAAAAAAGTTTCTCAAAACATATCAACATGGGTGCTAGTTTTGAAGATCTCGTCGAGACGGATTTATTGGTGAAAGTGAATCTTAATTTGGAGTTGTCGTTTGAAAGTTAAAACGTTTTGAATTTTCAAATTTGGAAAAGATTCTGCTGACATCAGCAGATTCGTCTATTTGTGCATGCATGCGAACTTTCCTCAATAGTCGCACCAGGTTGATAATTTTATACATTTGCCGTTGATCACTCAAGTACGGAGGGGTTGATTATTCAAAGAGAGAGGCTTGATAACTTTTAGCCATAAAAAAAGTTTGTCAAAACATATTAACATGGTTGCTAGTTTTAAAGATCTCGCCGAGACCGACTCATAGGTGAAAACAGATCTTAATTTGGAGTTGTCTTTTGTGAGATAAAACGTTTTGAATTTTCAAATTTGGAAAAGATTATGCTGACATCAGCAGATTCGTCTATTTGTGCATGCATGCAGAATTTTCCTCAATAGCCGCACAGGTTGATAATTTTATACTTTTACCCTTGATCACTCAAGTACGGAGGGGTTGGTTATTCAAATAGGGTTGATAACTTTTAGCTTAAAAAAAGTTTGTCGAAACATATTAACATGGGTGCTAGTTTTGAAGATCTCGTCGAGACGGATTTATTGGTTAAAACAGATCTTAAATCGGAGTTGTCGTTTGTGAGATAAAACGTTTTGAATTTTCAAATACGAATTTATGGTTGCTAACACGGCTTTCCCTAATTGGGCTGTCGGAAACCGATCGCTCTTCTTAAACCTGGCGATCGAGCGCCAGCTAGGGCCGCCCGTTGGTAAGGGCTATATGCACCGGATGCCCAACCGGTGCAAACAATCTGGTGCAAAAGGCCCCCCCTTTTGCACCGGTTCAGTTACGAACCGGTGCTAAAGGGTGCACCACGTGGCAGCTCCCGGGCGTCCGAGCGGGAGGAAGGGTCTGCCGCGGCAGAAAAACGTCCCAAAACGCTGCCGCGGCAGAAAAACATTTTTTTTCGAATTATTTTCTACTCCCTTTTTTTCTTTTTTCAGAATTTCTAATATTTTTGTTATTTTACAAGTTTAGTCTCTGACTACCCTTATCTCTAGTCCAATTACTTACTCGTGCTCAAACTTCCCGCTCGATCACCCATCCTCCCACTACTCTAGCACTAGCACGCTTAACTTCCAAGTTCCTTTTCATCCCGCATCCAAGTGCTTCGCGCGCATGTATGTGATAGTAGTATCATATCTATCCTATTAACATGTCGATCGATGTCATATTTCTTTATTGTTCGAATTTTCTAATAATTATTTTAATAAACCAAAGTAATGTTGTAATAATAATCTTGAATAAATAAATAAACATTAACTTTATCATTTGTATTATTTTTAATTATTTTCAATTTTTTTTTGCCAAACCTAAAACCTAAAAATTTGAAAATCTTATAATTTGCTAAAAGTAATAACAATCTTTATGCAGGATGCAATTATTAATTTTAATTTTAAAAAATAAAAAATATAAAATCCTAAATTTCTGGAAAAAACTAAAATCTTCCTGCTTTCATATTTTCATTTGGAATTTTCAAAATCTAAAAATTAGCTAACCGGGTAAACCCGGTGAATTCGGATGTAATTTTTTCCCACGATGATTTTGATATATTATATGTTTTTTTTCGACGTCGTATGCAAAAGTTGATGCGGTTTTACCATTTTTCAAACTTTTTTTGCAACAAATGTGAAAATTCAAATTTTTTAATTTTCCCTAATAGTAGGTTGCATAACATACATGAATCTCAAAAGATTTTATTTTTGAATAATCTATCATTTCCTTTTCTATTTTACAAAAAAAGCATAAAAAAATGGGGCGTAGTGAAGAAACTTTGCAAAATTTCGTATTACGTACAAAGGTGGAGATTTCCGGCGTAACAACCTGCAAAGAGTTCGTGGTGACGCAACCCTTTTGCTTCGTGTTACGAACCGGTGCAAATCCACGAACCGGTGATGCCCTAATTGCAGAAACCAAAGCTAATTTATTTCAAACCGGTGAAAGCACTTTGAGGAGAGGATAAAAGCCCTTATTTCTACTAGTGAAAGTTCGCCAGCTCCACCACGCGTCGTTTATTCGTTAGCCCATTTTTCCCTTCGTAAAGATAGATCTTTATCCAAAATCGTTAAAGAAAGGCCGACTTTTATAGGAAACTGAATTATTGAATTTCTATCTATTCAGTGTAATTATTGAATTTCTATCTATTCTAATGTGCTAAAAAGATCGGATTTTTTTATGCAAGTCTAGTTTAAACTGTCAAAAAAGATAGAATTTCTCACGGATATTGAGCTGTCCTGGCTATATATATTGAATAGAGAACCATGTGAACCTGAGGCTCTGATACCATGTTAATGTTCATGCACTAGCCACTTGAACCAAAAGTCCGAACTGATGAAAAGGGCTAGGCAATCACCAAACACAACAACCAACAACCAAGTGAAAGCCGCCACCAGGCAGGGCTATAGATCCCAAGAAGGCGATATTGCACAAGTGCAATATCGCCCTATATGTTTTTTTTATGTGCCAAGTCAAACAAGAGAGAGATGCTCTTATATTAGGGCATCTCCAACGGGGCAGACCCAAATGCAAAAAATCGTCCATTTGGGTCTTCCCGGACAAAACCTGCTCCCAACGGGCAACCCAACTTAAAAATGGACAGGTGCAGCCCAACTCAAAACGCAAATTTTGGAGCTTTGGGGCGAGCTGGGCGTCCCGTGTTGTATCCGTCCATGTCCTGGCCCATGTGACAGAGGCTGGGTGGGGGACGACCCGACCCCGAAATCCGGGCCGGGTTTTTCTCTATCGGGCCGGGCTGCCATCATTCTTCAGCCCAATAAATCCCAAGGCCACAGAAAAAAAAAACTATCGGGCGGGCTGTAACTTAAAAAATTTTGCTGTCGGGCTGGGCCAAAGACCGAAAGTTGGCGGGGCCGCCGGATTTTCGGGCGGGCCGTCCGGCCTTCCGGCCCATGCCCGTCCATGTGACAGTGACACAAAATGCAACCACATGGTCCCCAGCCTTCTCTCTCTCCTCTGTCTTCCTTGTTTACTTTTTCCCCCATGAAAACTTTCATCGCTGCTCGCCGGATTGGAGCTCACTTAACCGAGCTCCGGCGCCACCCTCGGCTGGTGCCCCCCGGCCGCCGGCTCCTTTTTTTCAGTCATGCTGGAAGTCGCCGGAGCAGAAACGAGCACCGCCGACCTCGACGCCGCCGAGCAAGACGAAGACGGGGGCGGAGCACGTCGGCCGCTGCGATCCCAGCCTCGCCTCGACGCCGCCCGTGCCGCGCCACGAGCCTCGCCCAGCCCCGCGCCCCTCGCGCCGCCCGTGCCTCGCGCGCCCGCCCCGTGCGCCCCCCGTGCTACCCGCGGCGCCTGCCAGCGGCGCCAGACGCCGCCGCCGGCCGCGCCGCCTCCACGTGCCGCCGGAGGCCCGCCGCCCGTGCCGCGAGCAAGCTCCGCCCCACGGGCCGCCGGCCGGGCCTCACGCCGCGGCGCCGCGGGGCACGCGCCACGGCCGCACCGCCGGAAGGGGCCCGCTCGTGGGGGGCAATGACCGTGACGTGGGCAAGGGCCGTGCGCGCGGTGACGAGCGGCCCCGCGGAGCCGGACGGCGGCCACGGGCCGCGCACGGCCCGGCGGCACGCAGCCGAGGCGCGGGACGCGGGAGCCGGCGAGGAAGCCACGGGCGCCGGCGGCCGCTCGCCACGACGGGCCCCGTGCCGCGCCTCGCCACGAGCCGGCCGCTGCCCGGGCGCCCGCCCGCCCGGCCTCCACCAGCTGGCCCGCGCTCCTCAGTCAGCCATGGCATCCTCCGGCTGCTGCCTGTGCGCCCGCCATGGTTGCGCCCGTGGAACTAGTACAAGGAGAAAGATGAATTTTTTTTAATTTGGGTCTTGAGCTGCGTTGGGGAATACTACCCGAGACGAACGTCCGTAGGCTATCCGCTCACGTCCGCGTGTCCGGAGGACGACCCAAACGGATGAAATAGGACGTCCGTTTGGGTCTTCCGGTTGGAGATGCCCTTAGTACCCAATGCGTAGTAGCAGTGCAGGTGGCAGATTCACAGCCTTTCCAGGATAGTCTAAAACAGGTTAGTGTCCACGCAATTGGTGAAAACAGCTGTGGAGCATGGTTTTCATGGAATTATTTTGGTAGAAAATTAAAAGTCATAACCTCAGTAAACTGGCTGCAACTCAGCTCATCCTTTCTCCTAGCATTATTCATCTTGGTTGTTTATTGTTTTGGGCTTGCACATATGCTTAGCACGGTAGGTACAAACAATGAAACAATAATAAGTAATTGGATTCAATTCGTGTGATAGGTGATTCAACAGTTTGGTTGCATTATCACAGCCAGATCACTGTCACACGTTAAATCCCTTTCGCATTGCATGAGCTTTCAGCCAGGTCACACGACACAAGTTAACCATCAAGGACTTGAGTTTGCCATTAGGGGAAGGGCAGCTTATTGTGCGTATGCCGGTGACCTGCAGCTCAGGGCAGATCTCTGACGAAGTTGAAATGCCCAGCCAGTGTCGATCACACACAAATTAAAGGTCTCGATCCAAATTTGGAACGGAGAAGGAATTTACAGTCAGATTATGTGAGTAGTGGATTCAGGCAGCCCAATGAGGCAAGAAACCGATCAAAATTTGAGGAACAAAGCCATGCTAAATGATACGGTAGGAAAGCCAAAGGAATGTTAGCTGCTACTACTAGTACACTACACTGCTAAGTCTCAGTTCTCGGTCTGGATGTTCTTTACAATACCAAAATAGAGTAGAGTGATACTACTACAAGCCAGCAAAAAGAAGAGATTGTGCTAGATACAGTTTATATTCTCGGATTGACAACATCATGTCATGCATATATAGGTATAGGTCGATGGGAAAGGTGGAAGGAAGTCGATGGTCCATGGAGAAGAAGATAGATTGGGCCATTGGGGAATACTGGTGCTAGGAAGAGAAGGAGAAAAGGAGCGCTTGGTGGGCACCCTGCCGACGGCCTTCATGAAGTTGGCCAGCTCCAGGACTCTGGCTGTCTTGGTCCCGCGCACCGCCTCCGCCGACGCCCGCTTCTCCTCCGCCTTCCGCCGCGCCCGTGCTACCTCATTCTGCGCCTTCTCCGTCGCTTTGGCGCGCTCCTCCTCTAGCTTCCTCTGAACCCCCAATTCTTTATTTCAGTCGCGTGATCGATCGTACCAAAGATCGAATGATTAAGATGGAATCGACTGATTTCACTCTACTACGTACCTCGATCTTGCTGAGGTACGTGGTGGCCTTGTTGATCTGCTGGCTCTCCCACCCGTTGATCACCACCTCCTCCCGCTTGAACTTGTTGTTGATCTTGGCCACCTCCTCCGCCTGCCACGCCGCTACCTTCGCCTCCGCCTCGTCCTTCTTCACCTGCCGCACCTCCACCACCTCCTCCTCCCGCGGCAGAGGGCAGCCGTGGTCCGCCACGATGGCCAACGGGTTCGTCTCCCGCTCAGGCTCGTGCTCCCCGATGCGCGCCAGCTGCAGATCGTTGCTGGAGCCCCCCGCGTCCACCATGGCCGTGAACTCGCGACTCATGCTGGCCATAAACTGCTCATCCGAGTAGGAGGACAGCGAGCGCTGGCTAGCCACGTCCCAGGAGGGCTGCCGCAGCGGCGTCGGCGCCGGAGACGGGTGGATGTCCCGGAAAGTCGTCCCGTCGGCGTCCACGCCCACGTCATCCTCCGCCGGGGCCGACGGCGTCGCCAGCCGCTGCAGCCGGTCGCTCTCCGACATGGATGAGCTTAATCGGAGCTGTTGATTGATTCAGAGCACGGAGCCGATAGATAAGGGGATGCGACTTTGGTTTATCTACAGGGAATGAGACTTTCTGGTTCACTGCGCCAGCGAGATGTACTCACCTCCGCGTTACGAACGGACCATATAAGCCATAAAATATGCGTCATTTGGTAGCATGTGTTTTTTTTTCTTCAAAAATGAACATTTTATTACTTGTGCAATAGATCCGGCCTCTGCATAACTAAGATGCACACAACCGCACACAAATTCGTCAGAAAGGTGTTCAAATGGATAAATAAGGTTCAAAAGACAGAAACCAAGCCTAGCTAGGAGGATCTAGCCGAAGGTCACGCTGCCACCCATGTTGGAAGAAAATATCCCTCGCCGTATCCTCCAACCGTGAAGATACCTCCGTAAAGACCATTTCGTTAGACTTTCTGGTTCACTGTGCCAGCGAGATGTACTCACCTGCGTGTTACGAACGGACCATATGAGCCACAAAATATGCGTCATTTGGTAGCATGTGTTGTATCATTAGACACTTAAAGGCCATTTCGTTTGGTTGCTCTGTAATAGACTGCAAATCTGAGCAGATACAACTTACAGGTGTTTGGTTGCTTTTTTTTTCGAAATGGGGATATACCCCGGCTTCTGCATCATGGCGATGCACACGGCCCTTTATTAAAATGATCCAAAATATAATGTTTACAACTCACGCATCACCGAGGATTGATACAAAAATCAACCATCGAAAGGTACACAAATTATGACTACGCATTAACATAGTCTTCTAGTATGTCGCCAACCAGCCTGGCACAAGATATCCTGAGCAACCATCAGGAGCCGTGTGCAACCAGTAGCCATAGCATCCCGCTGCCCCTCCGGTGAGAGTAGGGCCCAAAGCTGGACCCAATGGGACACCATATGGATAACCTGCAAGAAGTGAAAAGAGGTTTTTTTATTAAAGATTATATCATTTCGACCCTCCAAATAGACCAACATAAAGCAAAACCCCTATTCGGATAAAAGCCTTAGATTGTCTATCTACTCCATTTAACCAATTACCAAACATATTGGTAATATTGGTCGGAGGTGGAAGATCAAAAGTAAAATTAACCGTTCGCCATAATAGTTTAGCTAAAGGACAGTCAATGAAAAGGTGTTGAATGGTCTCCTGTTCCCCACAAAAAACACATTTTGTACACCCATTCCAATTCCGTTTAACTAAATTATCCTTAGTTAACAAAACCTTATTGCTCAAAAACCACATAAAAATCTTAATCTTAAGAGGAATTTTAACCTTCCATAAGTACTTTCGCAAAAAAGGGGTGTGATCGCACATAAGATCCTCATACATTGACTTTACTGTAAATAAACCATTTGATGTCAATTTCCATACAAATCGATCCTCATCTACATTCAAGTTAACCATCATCAATTTCCTACATAATTGTAACCATGCAGTCTGTTACCAGTAAGCGCCCTTCTGAAAGTAATATTCAATGGTGTATGAGCTAACACCTGTGCAACTGTAACATTCTTCTACTTACCAATATGTGTCTAATATTTGCTGGTATCTACTAATCTTCTACTTACCAGCTAATAAAGTCATATTTAGCCAAACTTATCATCAACTCCACAGCTCCAACAAAGATGAGACCAGCACGGGACGAGGCCGGCGAGGTCGAGGCACGGCGCAGCGAGGGCGCGGGCGGGGGTGGGGGCGCCGCGGCATGGTGCCTGCGCGCACGGGCGCCGGGGCAGCCTGGCGTGTCGAGGCCGGCGCGGGAGCTTCCTGGCGCGGCCTGGGTGGCGCGACGCGGGCGGCGAGGGGGCGGCACGGCTGATTCGCGGCCTGCCGCGGCCGGCGCGAGGGCGGCCAGGGGGCGGGGCGCCGCGGCACGGCGCATGCGCGCGCGGGCGCGGCCTGGCGCGTCGAGGCCGGCGGCCAGGGGGCGGCCTGGCTGACGCGCAGGCGCGGCCAGGGGCGGGGGCGGGCCAGGCCGGGGCGGGCGCGGCGCGGCCAGGGGCGGGGAGGGGCAGGGCAGGGCGCGGGCGCGGCCGGGACGGGGGCGACCGGCGCGGGGCGCCATATGGCCAGGGGCGGGGCAGGCCGGCGCGTGGGGCGGCCGGCGCGGGCGCGCGCTGCCCGGGTCGGGCCAGCCGCGGCCATGGCAAGCACGGCCAAGCCTGGCCGGCGCGGCCGGGGGCTAGGCTGGGCAGGAGCGGCCGGGCGCATGCAGCGCGAGGAGAGGAGGCTGCTGCTAGCTCTCGTCGACGCACGCGCATGGTGGAGCTTCTCGTTGTGGCCGTGGCATGGCTGTCGCGGAGTCTGTGGCCGCGCCATGGCCGTCGCGGAGGCCGTGGCTATCGTCGAGGAGCTCTTCCCATAGAGCCATGGAGTGAGAGATTAAAGAAGCTTCTGGAAACACACGTTCTGTGGACGTTTCACCTTTTGCATGGGGGGCAAAGTTTGTATCAGCGGAGATGAGGATTTGCATCGCCGGGACCTGTCCGTGGAGAAACTGTCATTTCAGACGTTTCTCTTGGGCCTGTTCCAGAGGTGCTTTAAAACCCGTGCCATGCAAGAATGAAGGAAGGACCAGGCAACCAATCGTACAAATTTTCTTCTCCACTCAGGACGCAGGCTACCAACGCGCCCATAGTGAACGAACGCTGAGCAGAGGGCCAGCACGCATTCGGGTAGTGTACCGTGTCTAAATAGGCATCACCATCACCATAAGTGAGCCTAGAGATAGACGCTTGGCCCATAAAAACAGTAGTACATGTGTTTTTGCCCAATTATTTTATTTCTAAGAAATATGTGCATTATTATTGCAGTGCGGTGATTAAACACTGTAGAACAAACTATTTTCTTTTTCTACGAAACTGCATAACAATGTGACGCACCAAAACCAGTACTATCCTCGTTAGTTCATCTGGAGGAACCACACAACGACAGAGGAAACAGACGCCAAACCTGCTGAACACACAGTGAACAGCTTAACACACACCCTGTCGCTGAAGGAAAGGAAAAAACACTCACTGGACCTGACAACAGTGGATGCAATCCACCGAAAACAAAATATAGTGTACAGTAAGATACATGTTTAGCGCTGTGTTGCAGCCGTTACTGGTGTGAGCCTCATATGTATACAGAAACTGAAGTCAGAGCACAGAGCGCCTCAAGTAGACGATTACTCCGACGCTGGCAACAGCGACCCCGCTGGCCACGATACCTAGCCGGAGAGACGACAAGCCTCTCTGCGGCGTCGAGGTATCGACGAGCGACGAAGTGGACTGCACCCCGGTCTCGGTCTCGGACTGACCGTCCATGTGCAGTCTCAGAACCTGAAACGGTGTAGCAGCGTGTCACAAAAAAAGGATTGTGATGTACTACCTGAAAATTCAGGCATGTATATATACATGAGAAAAAAGTGTATGATGAAAATAGTATTCCCGATAGCGTTGGAATCAAGACTGATGTTGCAAGGCAAGCCTCGAAAAGGTTGCAAGAAGAAGAACAATGGGACAGATTTAAATGCTTGGTTGCGCTAATGTTGCAGCAAAACTCGGGAGGAAGCAGGTGACACACACACAACATCAGGGTATTGAACTAGAAAAGCAGATAAGAATTAACCTTCCATCCAGCAGATCTGGCATGCTCAATTGCTGCGATGAGGTCGCCGTCGGTAGCAAGAAGAACTCTGTCACCTTCATCGTCATTGTACTGTAAAAAACAATCTTAAGTAAGATGCAGAATTTATCGAAAAAAATGTAAGACGTAGAAAGGTAAAAAAAAAGTCCACTGATTCTAGATAAAAGATTTCAAACTCCCAAGTTGGTCTGTTGCTCACTTAAAGGATCTTTACATAAGCAAAGCTCATGTAAAATGCTTTCTTTAGATAAATCATGTAACAGAGCGTGACATCATTTCAATGGACGGGAGAAGTGCAACTCCCTAACGATAAAGCACAATAGGTTTGGCAACATGTTTTAAAATAGTCCCATTTAACTACGGAAAATATGTTCTTGCAACAGAGAATCTTGACTTCTTACCAGAAGGTTGACATGTGCCTTCTCGTTTTCCATCCCCAATCTGTGTGTTACAGCAGACACAAGTGCACCTAAGGTTTCTGAAACTGCGGAAAGGAGGATTGTAATTAGAAATTATAGCAGACAAGCACACAGATATACTACATTACTATTTCATCGGTAAACCACAATTTTAGAAGAGGCAAATCAACCAACCGCAACTGAATCTATGCATCCGTCCTTCTCTATCTTCAATTTTGTAAGAGAATGCATTGCCAACATGAGGGGGTATAAGCTTTCCTCCAGCATCGTCTGATGCTACTGTACCATTATGAGATTCATCACTGCGCTATATAACAAAACACTAAATCAAACCATCTTCAACAATGTAAGAATAGATGCAGATAGAAAAAGAACAAACCTATGTGAATCATTTTCCTCTGCAGGATGCAAGGCAAGAGCTGAATCCCAAAACTTCTCAACCATAGTATTTGCCACATTGTTTGGTCCAGATGCTTCCTCAACCTGATGAAAACGAAAGGTCGGGAATGCAGGGTGATAACAAATAAAGAGAACATATGTGTACGGTAGATTCAGTGACAACGTAACCGATTCTTACCATGGAGAGGGCTGCGTGGGTTAACTGAAGTGCATCCAAACATGCGACGATCTGTCCTCCTATTCAAATATTTAACTTAGATATGTACTACACAAAAAATAAACTTCTCTTTGCTGTTAGAATTCAGTACTTGCTTTTGTCTGCTACAGGAATATGACGAAATCTTCCATGTTGCATTGATTTTAGAGCCTCGAGGATTGATGTGTCACACGTAGCACAACCAGGACATGCACTCATGACCTTCGCAAATAATAAGGAATATTTAATCAACTATTGAAAAAAATGAGGAAGAAAACCATTATCGCTTAAAATCTGGATGTTTTAGTTTTTTCAGATTACCTTTTCTACGCGAGTCACCTCTGGGGACAGACTACGTGCCACCACCCGCCAAACCAAATCCTTGGAACTGCAGAATAGCCATAATGTATCGTACTCAGTATCTTAGTAGTAGGATTTAGAAAATTTGAGATGGGAAAACTTAAAATGTACACGACTTCGCAAAGAAGAACATACGTGAGAATTCCTTGCAACGTGCTCCCTGCCATGACAACCACTGAGTTGACGCGGTATTCTCTCATCTTTTTCGCAGCTGCAGTTACTGGGTCTGAAGGAGATACCGATGGAACACTACAAAGGAGAAACGATGGAAATGTTAAGCCATAACAATAATTTACATGATACGTTTTCCTGGTAGTGTCTGTTTTACCTTGTATTTTCAGTTATGATAGTTGACAAGGATGGCTTGAACATCTGGCCTCGAAGATTTTCTATGAATTTGTGTGGACCTGAAGTAAGGAACCAAAGTCCAACATCGCCTAGTTAATTTACAAGGCATCAATGTAATGCATCATGGGAGGTCATGAAAATTGAAATAAGTACTGAAACTACTCATATTAAAACTAACTGATAAAAGCAACCTGCAAATTCCGATTTCCATTGCCGTTCGACCCCTTCTATAGCAGCTGCTATAGCACTGCCTTGTTCTGCTGCCTTCTCCATTCTCGCAATTGCATCATACAGGAATTTTGTAATGTCCAACATGCCAATGACCTCACCATGTTCCACTACCGGAAGATGCCTAAATTTGCCTGTGAACAGAAGCCATATGACTAAACGGAGACCGTGAAGACAAAATCCATAAAACTGTCAACATAAAACATGTGAGAAATTTCTTAAGAGAGTATTTTCTTGAACATATCAGTGCATGTATTCGGCTATTAGCAAATCTGCAGTAAAACTAGTACTAAACATGAACTATTCGATGTTCATATTAACTCACAAAATCGCAAATATATGGTGTCGTAGGTTTATGGGTTGCACATAACTTCAATAAAGAACTATAGCCATATGAAACCTGGGTAATGTTGACCCATACTAACTTGCACCCATCGTGCATACCACACCCATGAACCATGTTCAAAACATGGAAAAACTAAACACGATAATAGCTGAAGTTAAAACTAGCAACTAATTCTAGTACTAATTTTGGTAGTGGAGAAAAATAACAAGGAGACCTTGGACCATCTTCTGCAGTGCATCGGTGGCTGATGAGTTGGCCTCGACAAAAACAGGATTCCGCGTCATCACCTTGGCCGCATTTGTCTCCTCGGGCTTGAGACCCTCAGCTATCACTCGACCCGATACGTCCTGCAGGAAAAAAATACAAATCTTCCATAAAGATATGATCTCAATTACTATTGATATTATAAAAAAACTAGATGCTCATCATTAGTCCTACCTAATTTCCTAATAACCAAAGCAAATATCTGAAAATAGAATAATTTTAGCATTCCTATCTAGATGACTAAGATGAGTGCTCAGAGGGCTGTTTCTTGGCAGTTCATCTTAACGAAACGCCTGGAATATTTATGTTTCAGGGTCATCAACCCCCAGAAATAGCATTATTTCATTTTTGCCCATCTCCCCTGAAGTTCAAATATATACTCTGTTTTTTCAACATTACCCACGTTTCCTAAATACTCAAAGCCAATTCCTGAAAAATAAGATCATTTTGGAATATTTCATATCTAGATGACTGGTCAGATGATGATGCTGTCTTGTCAGTTCATCTCAACGAAATGTGGAGTATTTATGTTTCAAGCTCATCATCAAGCCCCAGAAACCGCATTATTTCTCCCCTGAAGTTGATGTATATACTCTGTTTTCTCAACCTTTTGTTCTCACCTCGGCCGTGACGATGCCGGAGAGTATCCCGTTGGCGTCGGTGAGCAGCGCGGCGTCGACGAGCCTGGTGGCCATCGTCCGGCACGCCTCGTACACCGTGGTGGCCTCCGGGAGCGTCAGCGCCTTGGCCAGCCTGAGCTACTCCCTCATTTAAATTGTGATCCTAAGTAATGCAAAGAGAGGTAATGACCTTGGTCTAATAAGCCTCATGCTTGGTTACTTAGAGATATTAAATCCTGATCATGCTAACTATTAAAATGCATGAGATGTAGCCCTCATTTAAATCATACTCTCAAATAATAGATATGAAGTGTTGACCTTGGTCAACATATATCCATACCTTATTATTATTTGAAGAGATTAAATCTTAATAGGATTCAATGAGAGGAAATTATTTCTACAAAGAAATAAATAGAAATAATAATCAATATTTATAATGAGAGGAAATTATTTTTATTTAACATAAAATTAAGTCAATCACCATGTTGATAAAGATGTGATGCTAGCCTAAGCTTGTGTGAACTTTTGGTGTGTTTAGTTAGCATGTTAAGTTTGTGTGGTGATTGTATACCTCGTATTCGTGCATAGACGCTAGTAACGAGGAATATCAAGAGGAGGAGGGCTACTCCCAGGAGGAGGAAGAGAACTTTGACCACTACCCTGCTCAAGGCAAGCTAATACTCTTGCAAGCCACCCTAAGGCAAAGCTCTTCATGAGCAAGGCACCATTACATATTACTTTATGCTTAATGATCCTATCCCATGTTTTGCCTTACTATTATTTTACTTATTGTATTTCAAAGTCTACTTTTTGATTCATGATTCACTTGGTCTAGAATAGAACAAGAGCATCAAATTAAGCCTAAGCAAATAAAGCTAGATAGCACCCTTCATGATTAGTTGCTATTGCTAAATAAGTAAAATTGACTACTCTAGATGGGAACAAGGTGAAATGAAATGACTTTGAAAGATTTTGAAGGTGAATGTGACTAAAACGACTGGGTGAAAGTTTGTGAAAACTGATGATTGGGTTCGGATGCGATACCCTTCCAATTATACAAGTACCCCCATAATACCTGATTATGGGTAGGGCTTAACTAGAAACTTATGTAGTTTAGTATGGGTTCCCTCTAAACAAGCATCATAGGGGTTATGCCGAGGCTGCCTCCGCTGAAAGTGACATGATATGAATATGAGGTGAATGTACGACCCAAGCCCTGTGCAGTTCCCGGGTTGACGGTTTGTTTTCACCGGGAGGCCAAGCTCATGGGGAGAGATTCCTATACTAGGTTATTTAAGTTAAAGGTTATGGTTGATGATCCGCGTACTGAGTTACGATGATTTAGGGTTATCCCTGACGGATGTAATCAAAAGTTGTGGCACAAGAGTACAACCTCTGCAGAGTGTTAAACCTATTCGAATAGTCGTGTCCACGGTTACAGACGTTTGAAAAGGCCATACTGTTCCGTTGTCAGAACTTGTTTTAAAAAGGAATGGTGAAATTAAATGGTGACTTGACTTTTGAAAACACAACTGATGTTGTGGGAATGACACTAATGTTCCCACTTGAGTTAGTCTAGCGATTCAAGCATCTTTACTAAATATTTATGAACTAAACTTGGCTTTATGCAAATAAACCTAGAGCTTAACACCCCTTAGAATTGATAAGTCCTTACATTAGTATTAGTTTGTGAGTACTTAAAGTACTCATGGCTGTGTCCCTGGCTATTCCAATGCCAGACTATGAAGAGGAGCAACACTATGAGGATGGCGGTCAGCAGGACGTTTACCAGAACAAGGATGCTTCTAACGTCAAGCGTTGGCCTGTGGATAGATAGTCCACCTACTACTACGATTCCGCTACTTATTATGTTCGTTGGTCATTAGATCAACTATTTGTGTAATATTGGATCATGGGATCTATTGATGTAGGACAATTATGTGTTCTAATAAATGATGACTATATGATATTCAACTGTTATGTCTCGCAACAACAATCTTCCTGGGATTGCGATGTACGGCATAATAGGCATCTGGACTTAAAAATCCGGGTGTTGACATGGGGCGAGGCCTTGTCTGAGGCGGCCTCAAGGAAGGAACATCTACAATTTGGGGGGAGGGGTGCTGGTGGATTACCTCCTTTGGCTGACACTCGCGCGGACGGAATCGTGCTGTCGACGTGTGTCTACGTCAGCACGGGAGGAGTTCGGCGTCGGATGTAAGGCTACTAGAGTGTGGGAGTTGGGCGCTTGATGGCCTCCTTCCCTTGGCCAGCCCGTGTGCTTACATAGTCTATACTCTATTGCGGCGGCCTCACGAATGATTTGGGAGAAGGGGCATGTCGGCGATCTTGGCCGGGAGCAAGCGCAGATATAGTGTGTCGTGGCCATTGGCGAAGTTGCGCCACTCCTTGGAGACACGTCAGTACATGGCGAGGCTCTGCGGCGGGAGGCGGCCGAGCACGTCATCCGGCAGCGCGTCCATCGTTGGTGCCTAGGATTTGGTGGCCTCCCTCCTTCGACCTACATGCGCGCGGATGAAGGCACGCGACAGGGGTGAGGTGTCGAGGTATCGAGTTTACCGTGCGGGACAAATGTCGTCCCTATATATACGCATCTGGTATGCTTGTATTTGAATCCAAGAAATGGCAATGATTTTTTTGTTCATGTGTAACTTAAATCTGATAACTTCTTTTGTGTTTTCGAATTTTGCAGAAAATGCAAAGATACATTTAGATGCGTAGATTCAGTAGAAGTGTTTTTCTACAGGCCTATATAGTAGCTTTTATCAAAAAAGGCACTTTATTACTTTAAAGTTTGACGTAATACACTTGGCCTCTGCATAACTAGGATGCACACAGTCGTTGCCTATAGAGTAGCTAACCAGAGGAGAGAAAATGATGCAAGATTCAATAATGAGTTAACAGTATAACTTGTCTAATTAGGAGTCTTCACAACGATTTGATGCCCGGAGCCGTTAGATACATTTGTTCAACGGTCTGGATTGTCCAAAGTCACCGAAAGGTCATTACAGCCGTTTCTCCCTTTTTATTTTTACCATTGGTGGTTTTCTTGTGCATATTATGCCCTCTCTTGTACAATTTGGTCGGTTTTTCCCTCTTACTTAATGAAAAAGCAGTGCTCCTGCTGGTTGCTCCAAAACAAAAAGATAACTTTGAAATCTTCAGCAATTCCACATAGACAGTCTTGCAACATATGGATGAGGAGAAAGGATCCAAAAGAGGAACACATCGTCTGAAAGATGCAACCATGAAAAACTCCATCGGAGAAGAAGCAGCAGAATATGGAACTCGATAGAAGAATTGCCTCCAAACCTTCTGCTGAGTACTCAAACCCGTGCAGAGATCCAACTTAGGGATAGGTTGTGATGTTACCTGGGCAGAGGGAAGGCCAGATGACTCCGATAGATCCAAGTCTCGATCACCAATAGTGAGACGGTGATAGGGCATTTCAAAGACAGACCCTGGTCGAATGATCTCATTCACCTGCAGAAAACATGCATCAACCGCCGATCATTCGCCATCAATCAAGACCTGTCGTCTAGCCTTGGGATGAAGGTAGTGGAAGCTATCTAGAGTGCGGATCGGAGGGCAAGTCGCCAGGAAGGAGTAAACAACCAACAAACGCAGTGGTTTCAGCCGCCACCAGGCAGGGCTATAGATCCCAAGAAGGCGATATTGCACAAGCACAATCATCGCCCTATATGTTTTTTTTTGTGATGTGTAAAACGATTTTTTTTACATTACCAAGTCAAACAAGAGAGATGCTCTTATATTTAGTACCCAATGCGTAGTAGCAGGGCAGGTGGCAGATTCACAGCCTTTCCAGGGTAGTCTAAAACAGGTTAGTGTCCACGCAATTAGTGGAAACAGCTGTGGAGCATGGTTTTCACGGAATTATTTTGGTAGAAAATTAAAAGTCATAACCTCAGCAAACTGGCTGCAACTCAGCTCATCCTTTTTCCTAGCATTATTCATCTTGGTTGTTAATTGTTTTGGCTTGCACATATGCTTAGCACGGTAGGTACAAACAATGAAACAATAATAAGTAATTGGATTCAATTCGTGTGATAGGTGATTCGACAGTTTGGTTGCATTATTATCACAGCCAGATCACTGTCACACGTTAAATCCCTTTCGCATTGCATGAGCTTTCAGCCAGGTCACAAGACACAAGTTAACCATCAAGGACTTGAGTTTGCCATTAGGGAAAGGGCAGCTTATTGTGCGTATGCCGGTGACCTGCAGCTCAGGGCAGATCTCTGACGAAGTTGAAATGCCCAGCCAGTGTCGATCACACACTGTTGATGATTATTAATAGATCGGTGGATTTTTCGCAAAATTAAAGGTCTCGATCCAAATTTGGTACGGAGAAGGAATTTACAGTCAGATTATGTGAGTAGTAGTGGATTCAGGCAGCCCAATGAGGCAAGAAACCGATCAAAATTTGAGGAACAAAGCCATGCTAATTGATACGGTAGGAAAGCCAAAGGAATAATGTCAGCTGCTACTACTAGTAGAGTGATTACACTGCTAAGCCTCAGTTATCGGTCTGGATGTTCTTTACAATAGCAAAATAGATTAGAGTGATGCTACTACAAGCCAGCAAAAAGAAGAGATTGTGCTAGATACAGTTTATATCCTCGGATTGACAACATCATGTCATGCATATATAGGTACAGGTCGATGGGAAAGGTGGAAGGAAGTCGATGGTCCATGGAGAAGAAGATAGATTGGGGAATACGGGTGCTAGGAAGAGAAGGAGAAGAAGGAGCGCCTGGTGGGCACCCTGCCGACGGCCTTCATGAAGTTGGCCAGCTCCAGGACTCTGGCTGTCTTGGTCCCCCGCACCGCCTCCGCCGACGCCCGCTTCTCCTCCGCCTTCCGCCGCGCCCGTGCTACCTCGTTCTGCGCCTTCTCCGTCGCTTTGGCGCGCTCCTCCTCTAGCTTCCTCTGAACCCCCAATTCTTTATTTCAGTCGCGTGATCGATCGTACTCCTACCAAAGATCGATTGATTTCACTCTATTACGTACCTCGATCTTGCTGAGGTACGTGGTGGCCTTGTTCATCTGCTGGCTCTCCCACCCGTTGATCACCACCTCCTCCCGCTTGAACTTGCTGTTGATCTTGGCCACCTCCTCCGCCTGCCACGCCGCTACCTTCGCCTCCGCCTCGCCCTTCTTCACCTGCCGCACCTCCACCACCTCCTCAGACGTAGGGCAGCCGGGGTCCGCCACGATGGCCAACGGGTTCGTCTCCCGCTCAGGCTCGTGCTCCCCGATGCGCGCCAGCTGCAGATCGTTGCTGGAGCCCCCCGCGTCCACCATGGCCGTGAACTCGCGACTCATGCTGGCCATAAACTGCTCATCCGAGTAGGAGGACAGCGAGCGCTGGCTAGCCACGTCCCAGGAGGGCTGCCGCAGCGGCGTCGGCGCCGGAGACGGGTGGATGTCCCGGAAAGTCGTCCCGTCGGCGTCCACGTCCACGTCATCCTCCGCGGGGGCCGACGGCGTCGCCAGCCGCTGAAGCCGGTCGCTCTCCGACATGGATGAGCTTAATCGGAGCTGTTGACTGATTCAGAGCACCGAGCCGATAGATAAGGGGATGGGACTCTGGTTTATCTACAGGGGATGAGACTTTCTGGTTCACTGCGCCAGACCATATAAGCCATAAAATATGCGTCATTTGGTAGCATGTGTTGCAACGTTGGACACTTAAAGGCCATTTCGTTTGGTTGCTCTGTAATAGCCTACAAATCTGAGCAGATACAACTTACAGGTGTTTGGTTGCTATGTATTAGTGTGTCTAATATTTGCTGGTGTCCACTAATCTTTTACTTACCGGCTAATAAAGTCATATTTAGCCAAACTTATCATCAACTCCACAACTCCAACAAAGATGAGACCAGTACGGGACGAGACCGGCGCGGGCGCGACCGGCGCGGGGCGCCATATGGCCAGGGGCAGGGCAGGCCGGCGCGGGCGCGCACTGCCCGGTCGGGCCAGCCGCGGCCATGGCAAGCACGGCCAGGCCAGGCCAGGCCGGCGGCCGGCCGGCCGGCGGGCGCGGGGGCGCGGCGGCACGAGGAGAGGAGGCTGCTGCTAGCTCTCGTCGACGCACGCGCATGGCGGAGCTCCTCGTTGTGGCCGTGTCATGGCTGTCGCGGAGTCTGTGGCCGTGCCATGGCCGTCGCGGAGGCCGTGGCCATCGTCGAGGAGCTCTTCCCATAGAGCCATGACGTGGATTAAGGAGAGAGATTAAAGAAGCTCTTGGAAACACACGTTCTGTGGATGTTTCACCATTTGTATCGGGGGGCCAAAGTTTGCATCAGCGGAGATGGGGATTTGCATCGCCAGGACCTGTCCGTGGAGAAACTGCCATTTCGGATTCGGTGGGGAAACTCTCAAACAAAAAAAAAAAAAAAAAAAAGAGGTGCTTTAAAACCCGCGCCATCCAAAATCCAGGAAGGACCAGGCAACCAATCGTACAAATTTTCTTCTCGATCCACTCAGGATGCAGGCTACCAACGAGCCCATAGTGAACGAACGCTGAGCAGAGGGCCAGCACGCATTCGGGTAGTGTACCGTGTCTAAATGGGCATCACCATCACCATAAGTGAGCCTAGAGATAGACGCTTGGCCCATAAAAACAGTAGTACATGTGTTTTTGCCCAATTATTTTATTTCTAAGAAAGATGTGCATTATTATTGCAGTGCGGTGATTAAACTGTAGAACAAACTATTCTGTTTTTCTACGAAACTGCATAACAATGTGACGCACCAAAACCAGTACTATCCTCGTTAGTTCATCTGGAGGAACCACACAACGACAGAGGAAACAGACGCCAAACCTGCTGGCAGTGAACAGCTGAACACACACCCTGTTGCTGAAGAAAAGGAAAAAAACACTCACTGGACCTGACAACAGTGGATGCAAAGCACCGAAAACAAAATATAGTGTACAGTAAGATACATGTTTAGCGCCGTGTTGCAGCCGTTACTGGTGTGAGCCTCATATGTATACAGAAACTGAAGTCAGAGCACAGAGCGCCTCAAGTAGACGATTACTCCGACGCTGGCAACAGCGACCCCGCTGGCCACGATACCTAGCCGGAGAGACGACAAGCCTCTCTGCGGCGTCGAGGTATCGACGAGCGACGAAGTGGACTGCACCCCGGTCTCGGTCTCGGACTGACCGTCCATGTGCAGTCTCAGAACCTGAAACGGTGTAGCAGCGTGTCACAAAAAAAGGATTGTGATGTACTACCTGAAAATTCAGGCATGTATATATACATGAGAAAAAAGTGTATGATGAAAATAGTATTCCCGATAGCGTTGGAATCAAGACTGATGTTGCAAGGCAAGCCTCGAAAAGGTTGCAAGAAGAAGAACAATGGGACAGATTTAAATGCTTGGTTGCGCTAATGTTGCAGCAAAACTCGGGAGGAAGCAGGTGACACACACACAACATCAGGGTATTGAACTAGAAAAGCAGATAAGAATTAACCTTCCATCCAGCAGATCTGGCATGCTCAATTGCTGCGATGAGGTCGCCGTCGGTAGCAAGAAGAACTCTGTCACCTTCATCGTCATTGTACTGTAAAAAAACAATCTTAAGTAAGATGCAGAATTTATCGAAAAAAATGTAAGACGTAGAAAGGTAAAAAAAAAGTCCACTGATTCTAGATAAAAGATTTCAAACTCCCAAGTTGGTCTGTTGCTCACTTAAAGGATCTTTACATAAGCAAAGCTCATGTAAAATGCTTTCTTTAGATAAATCATGTAACAGAGCGTGACATCATTTCAATGGACGGGAGAAGTGCAACTCCCTAACGATAAAGCACAATAGGTTTGGCAACATGTTTTAAAATAGTCCCATTTAACTACGGAAAATATGTTCTTGCAACAGAGAATCTTGACTTCTTACCAGAAGGTTGACATGTGCCTTCTCGTTTTCCATCCCCAATCTGTGTGTTACAGCAGACACAAGTGCACCTAAGGTTTCTGAAACTGCGGAAAGGAGGATTGTAATTAGAAATTATAGCAGACAAGCACACAGATATACTACATTACTATTTCATCGGTAAACCACAATTTTAGAAGAGGCAAATCAACCAACCGCAACTGAATCTATGCATCCGTCCTTCTCTATCTTCAATTTTGTAAGAGAATGCATTGCCAACATGAGGGGGTATAAGCTTTCCTCCAGCATCGTCTGATGCTACTGTACCATTATGAGATTCATCACTGCGCTATATAACAAAACACTAAATCAAACCATCTTCAACAATGTAAGAATAGATGCAGATAGAAAAAGAACAAACCTATGTGAATCATTTTCCTCTGCAGGATGCAAGGCAAGAGCTGAATCCCAAAACTTCTCAACCATAGTATTTGCCACATTGTTTGGTCCAGATGCTTCCTCAACCTGATGAAAACGAAAGGTCGGGAATGCAGGGTGATAACAAATAAAGAGAACATATGTGTACGGTAGATTCAGTGACAACGTAACCGATTCTTACCATGGAGAGGGCTGCGTGGGTTAACTGAAGTGCATCCAAACATGCGACGATCTGTCCTCCTATTCAAATATTTAACTTAGATATGTACTACACAAAAAATAAACTTCTCTTTGCTGTTAGAATTCAGTACTTGCTTTTGTCTGCTACAGGAATATGACGAAATCTTCCATGTTGCATTGATTTTAGAGCCTCGAGGATTGATGTGTCACACGTAGCACAACCAGGACATGCACTCATGACCTTCGCAAATAATAAGGAATATTTAATCAACTATTGAAAAAAATGAGGAAGAAAACCATTATCGCTTAAAATCTGGATGTTTTAGTTTTTTCAGATTACCTTTTCTACGCGAGTCACCTCTGGGGACAGACTACGTGCCACCACCCGCCAAACCAAATCCTTGGAACTGCAGAATAGCCATAATGTATCGTACTCAGTATCTTAGTAGTAGGATTTAGAAAATTTGAGATGGGAAAACTTAAAATGTACACGACTTCGCAAAGAAGAACATACGTGAGAATTCCTTGCAACGTGCTCCCTGCCATGACAACCACTGAGTTGACGCGGTATTCTCTCATCTTTTTCGCAGCTGCAGTTACTGGGTCTGAAGGAGATACCGATGGAACACTACAAAGGAGAAACGATGGAAATGTTAAGCCATAACAATAATTTACATGATACGTTTTCCTGGTAGTGTCTGTTTTACCTTGTATTTTCAGTTATGATAGTTGACAAGGATGGCTTGAACATCTGGCCTCGAAGATTTTCTATGAATTTGTGTGGACCTGAAGTAAGGAACCAAAGTCCAACATCGCCTAGTTAATTTACAAGGCATCAATGTAATGCATCATGGGAGGTCATGAAAATTGAAATAAGTACTGAAACTACTCATATTAAAACTAACTGATAAAAGCAACCTGCAAATTCCGATTTCCATTGCCGTTCGACCCCTTCTATAGCAGCTGCTATAGCACTGCCTTGTTCTGCTGCCTTCTCCATTCTCGCAATTGCATCATACAGGAATTTTGTAATGTCCAACATGCCAATGACCTCACCATGTTCCACTACCGGAAGATGCCTAAATTTGCCTGTGAACAGAAGCCATATGACTAAACGGAGACCGTGAAGACAAAATCCATAAAACTGTCAACATAAAACATGTGAGAAATTTCTTAAGAGAGTATTTTCTTGAACATATCAGTGCATGTATTCGGCTATTAGCAAATCTGCAGTAAAACTAGTACTAAACATGAACTATTCGATGTTCATATTAACTCACAAAATCGCAAATATATGGTGTCGTAGGTTTATGGGTTGCACATAACTTCAATAAAGAACTATAGCCATATGAAACCTGGGTAATGTTGACCCATACTAACTTGCACCCATCGTGCATACCACACCCATGAACCATGTTCAAAACATGGAAAAACTAAACACGATAATAGCTGAAGTTAAAACTAGCAACTAATTCTAGTACTAATTTTGGTAGTGGAGAAAAATAACAAGGAGACCTTGGACCATCTTCTGCAGTGCATCGGTGGCTGATGAGTTGGCCTCGACAAAAACAGGATTCCGCGTCATCACCTTGGCCGCATTTGTCTCCTCGGGCTTGAGACCCTCAGCTATCACTCGACCCGATACGTCCTGCAGGAAAAAAATACAAATCTTCCATAAAGATATGATCTCAATTACTATTGATATTATAAAAAAACTAGATGCTCATCATTAGTCCTACCTAATTTCCTAATAACCAAAGCAAATATCTGAAAATAGAATAATTTTAGCATTCCTATCTAGATGACTAAGATGAGTGCTCAGAGGGCTGTTTCTTGGCAGTTCATCTTAACGAAACGCCTGGAATATTTATGTTTCAGGGTCATCAACCCCCAGAAATAGCATTATTTCATTTTTGCCCATCTCCCCTGAAGTTCAAATATATACTCTGTTTTTTCAACATTACCCACGTTTCCTAAATACTCAAAGCCAATTCCTGAAAAATAAGATCATTTTGGAATATTTCATATCTAGATGACTGGTCAGATGATGATGCTGTCTTGTCAGTTCATCTCAACGAAATGTGGAGTATTTATGTTTCAAGCTCATCATCAAGCCCCAGAAACCGCATTATTTCTCCCCTGAAGTTGATGTATATACTCTGTTTTCTCAACCTTTTGTTCTCACCTCGGCCGTGACGATGCCGGAGAGTATCCCGTTGGCGTCGGTGAGCAGCGCGGCGTCGACGAGCCTGGTGGCCATCGTCCGGCACGCCTCGTACACCGTGGTGGCCTCCGGGAGCGTCAGCGCCTTGGCCAGCCTGAGCTGCTTCACCGTCCTCTCCTCCAACCACCTACGCATTCAGACAAAGAAATAATGCCCTGATCAGCGCAATCTACAGGGGAATAAACCATCGGATGGAGCTCGCCGGAGGCGGAGGCGTACGGCGGTGGTGCCTTCACGGGCGACTTTGGCTTGGAGGCAGCCGCGGCCTTCCCATTTGCGGTGGGAGCAGGAGCAGGAGCGGGCGGCGGCGGGGGCTTGCGGGGAAGGATGGCAACGTGTTGCCGGCGAGGCTGCGGGGCGGTGGCGCGGGAGCACATGGATACGACGGCGGCGATCGCGGGTGGTGGCAAGGCGAGAGGATTTGATTTGAAATGGAGTCGAAGGCACGACAACACAGAGTCAGCTCGTTGCCGGTCGCGTGCAGTAGAAGAAGAGGAGCAGCTGTGGGTTTGTGAGGTGGTATCGCTGAGTTGGGTTTCTGGCCGGGAACTCCGTGGCCGTGGGTAGCTGGAGTCGGTGCCATGGTTTTAAAATCCTCCAAGTGACCGGTTCACTGGTTTTGCCGATACGTCTGAATTCTGAGCCGGCCGGTTCAACAGTGACAAAAGACCAGCGTGTCCTGATTAACAACTACTGTAAAGAATTTTTCAAAAAGGGTTGACCGCACATGGTATACTACATTGAGTAACAGTATATCACAAAACCACGGTAGCCTTGTGGTATTGGACTGTTTGGGCCTCTACAGGAGCAAGTGGAGTACTCATGTATTTCTTTTTCAGAAATCGCACGAGATTTGCGAATCTTTGTATGAAATGGTAAAGGAGTACAACATCATCGCATAGTTACAATGCAGAAAACACCTAGTACCGAACGGCCATCTTGCGAATGAGCATAAATCAGAGAGATTTACAGGTGAAGTTGTCCGTGCATTGTCGTGCACCTTGGAGGATTGAATTCATGGACAAAGGTACATGAATTGCACAATCATGTCCACCAGGCCTACTCCACCGATCGAGATTGAGCTGCTCCTTGGCGAACAAGCGTTGGCACGGACGATGTAAGTGTGGCCATGGTGACCGCATGCACCCATGGATCGCCCCAGGATAGAGAGATGGCGCCGTCGCCAAGATAGATCTTGATGGCGGCCTAAAACAGCGTGCCTGCATCACTCGACATCGGTGAAAGGACCAAGCCCAAACCATGGATTCCATGGGGCTTATCCGCTAGTTTTATAACCACCGCACACAAATAGCCGCTGTAAGCCAGCGCATGTTGTGCATGTCGAGGCCGCACAACTATTTGGGTTGTCGCACCTTATCTCAGGCCACCAAGCAATTCCCGCACCCGGGTGTACTCCTTGCCAGCCCAGATGAACTCCCTTTGAATGTGGTCGATGAGTTGCAGAACCCATGGGATCGAGATTGAGAGCAAGGAGCTGGTAAATTATCTACGCGGACAAAACCACCTGCATGTAAACCATCCTTCCTTTGTGAGTCTCAGCAACCCAGCCTTCCAGAATGGGAGCTTGGGATTCAGCTTGTCTATCAAGGGCTGGACATCCACCTTCGTGAGCTTGGTAAGCGAGAGGGGAAGACCCATATACTTGCACGGGAACTGCCCAATGGGACACACCAACGATGGCGTGATCTCGTGGATGATATTTGTAGAGCAGCAAATAGGGATGACCATGCTCTTCATGTAGTTCACCATTAGGCCATAAGCTGTCCTGAAGAAATCGAGGACGCCGAGGACCGTCTCCAACTCATGGAGGCACGGATTGGAAAACACCACCACATCATTATCATAAAGCGAGACACGATGGCGAATACCGAACTTCTTAAGATCGGTAAGCAGCTGCCATAGCTCCGTGGTACTCCATGTTGTATAAAAGGAGGATAAAAAATTGCAGTTACAGGGGTTCAGTTTGGCCAGAGTGAGCTGAGCAGATAGAGAAATATCCGGATGGATTTTAATGAGCCAAGAAATAACACAAAAGAGAGTGATAGTGAAAACAAATGGACTACCGGCGAGCCAAGCTCAATGTCGTACATCTTGTGCAAAATCTACCATAATACCAAACAAGCATGACGTAGGGTTTTACGCCTCACGCATCCACGGCGTCGACCCCCTGCGCGTCCCGCTATACTACCCACGGGCACAATGCATGGCACAGGAGGCGTCGCCGCTACGGAGGCCACCGGCAAGGACGACGGCATCAGGAAACTAGCGCATCGGATCATCGACCGCCGGCAGCCGCACGTGCCTCCTTCGGTCGATGTCGTCATCCACGACGGCCCGAGGCGTACAGTTTCGGCTCCAGCTTGGAGAACGCTGGGGACTGTTCAACGCCGCCGCCCCAAGGAGGAGGACGCTGTGGGCTCGCCACCAGCTCCGCCGGTGATGAAGGGGTGGTGGGAGATGGAGGCAGAAGCGCAGGCGGCCCTCCGTGGAGGCGACGACCCGGAGGACTTCCCTGGGCAGCACGTCATCGTCGGCCGCTCCGTCGATGAGGACTACCGGAAGATCACGCTCAACCCGCGACAGGCGGCGGTGTGGTCCGCCATGGACCACGGCGAAAATTTCGTCGACCTCGCCCGTCCTTCTGAGCCGCCGGCACCAAAGGAGGAGGAGGATGATTGCTTCTTCGAATTGCCCGGTGACGACGGCAACGATGCAGACAACCTCGACTACAGCGCCTTCCGGGAGCACCGCTATTTTTTATTTTTTAGTTTAAATTTGAGTCACTTTTATATAAAACTAGTCTAAATTCGTATGAATTTCATTTTTTTAATGTTTTTTACATTTAATTTTTATTGGGGGCTATCGTATGGGGGCGCCGGCATCGGAACACCTTCTCCAAATAAAGGATACAGTACCGACGCCCTCCATATAGCAGTGCCAGCACCCTCCATCCGGCAGTAACAGCGCCCCGGAGGCAGCGGTGGAGATGTTCTTACACGCTACGAGAGAGGGAACACCAGAAGCGTTGGGCACTTGGGCCACAATTATTGCGTCGGGCGCCAGGGAACGTAGTTGGAAACCGTCAATCGACGAGGATTATTCTAATTTTTTTTAGAATTAACAAGGATTCTCATCTTGCCGCACCCTTCTAATTAAGTGTCGTGGGATGGGACGACCTACAGTTCGGCCAGCGACTCGTAGACGCACACCCTTCTATGTGGCACCTTTTCGGAGAAATGAAATTCATATAACGACATATATATAGGAGTACAATTTTGTGCTAGGTGTATATATCACCAATAAATTAATGGTTTGCTCCGTAACTGAACTTTTATTCATGTCGCCGTGCTTCCGTACATAGCTGAACCCATCGTGATCATCGTTGAGCGCGGCGCCTAAGGACGACCCTAGTAGAAAAACCCCCTTTAGTACTGGTTCCAAAGGGCCTTTAGTACCGGTTTTGGAACCGGTACTAATTATCCGGTACTAAAAGCCTCCCACCTTTAGTACCGGTACTAAAGGTGCCCGCGGGGCTGGAGATCTTTTTTTTTATTTTTTTTCACAAAAAGGCTATTTCGTTTAATTTTTTTTATCCATTTTTTTCTAATTATTTTTCACTCCCTTTTTTTTCACAATTTCTAATATTTCCGTTAGTCCCTAACTACACTTAATCTCTAGTCAATTACTTACCCCGGTCAGTCACCCATCCTCACACTACTCCAACACTAGCACGCTTAACTTCCGGGTTCCTTTCCGTCTCACTTCCAAGTGCTTCGCGCGCATGTTGTTGATAGTACTATCATATCAATCCTATTAACATGTTGGTCAATGTCACACTTCTTTATTATTTGTATTGCAAATAATTTTTTTAATAAACAAAAATAATGATGTAATAATAATGTTGAATAAATAAATAAAATTAATTTTTAATTTGTATTATTTTTATTTATTTTTTAAATTTTTAATATTTTTTTGCCAAACCTTAAACCTGAAAATTTGAAAATCTTATAATTTGCTAAAAGTAGTAGTAATATTCTGGGATTCAAAAAATCTTATAATTATTAATTTTAATTTTTTTAAAAATAAAGAAAATATAAAATTCTAAATTTTTGGGAAAAACCTAAAATCTTCCTGCTTTCATATTTTCATTTGGAATTTTAAGAATCTAAAAATTGGCTAACCGGGTAAACCCAGGTGAAATCGGATGTAACTTTTTCCACGGATTTTTTTGATATATTATACGTTTTTTTTCGATGTCGTATGCAAAAGTTATTGCGGTTTTACCATTTTTCAAAACTTTTTTAAAAAAAGTGAAAATTCAAATTTGTTAATTTTTCCTAATAGTAGGTTGCATAACATACAAGAATCTGAAAACATTTTATTTTTTGAATTTTGTATCATTTTCTTTTCTATTTTACAGTGTCAAAAAAGGCGATCCACGGGGGGGTGTGGAGCTGCGTGGGGGAGCAGTTTAGTACCGGTTCCACGAACTGGTACTAAAGGCTACTTTAGTAGGTTCAGACACGAACCGGTACTAAAGGTTTTTCACTGACGCCCTTTAGTATGTTCGTGTCACGAACCGTATTAAAGGTCCATTAGAACCGGTATTTAAATTAGATGGATGCCCATTTTTCTACTAGTGCTCCCATATTAAGGGAAATTGATTGCACTGGTTTCTTTGGTTGAGCCTTATCTAATCTAAGGTATTTTTTTTCTTCTTCAGAACGGTGAAATCTAGAGGACTTATAGTTGACAGTTTAATAGAAATATCGATGGAAGTATTAGTTATCTATATGCAGTGCTTGATTTCAGGTTAGAATACATTCGGACATTGGCTACACATTGGGAGTTTCTGATTCATTTGTTTTAGCTACATGATATAGTAGCGAAATGCCATTACTCTTTGCTTGATTAACCAGCAAAGTTTTTTGGTCTACCACTTGCTGGTTTCATTCACCTTATATATTTTAGAGTGAATTCCATGTTTTACCCTCTAGTTTGACTTTTTTTACACTAATTACCCTATTTAGAAAATTTTCATCCTATTTACCCTATTTAGCATAAGTTTTGCCAAATTTTACCCCTTCTAAAATTATGTGAGCATTTTAAGTGGTAGGTCTTAGCGTACACATATGGTCCATGTAGGAAGATTTTCTTCTTCATTTACTCCTTATGGTTCTTTGTCTGGAGGGACTAATATACAATGTTCTTATCTTGATATGTATGCAAAATGGTGCTTAGCTGCAGCCTGCAGTAATGTGCTAGTTACTTTGGCCAAGTACATGTTGCCGGCGTTGAGAACAACTCTGATCCCACGACACGTTGATGGCATTCACAATGGTTGTTGTCTCTGGCTTTAAGGATCGCCTCGACGACTCCCAGTTGTCATCGACTACTACGTCGTTGAGTCCTTTCAAAACGAACAAGGCGAGAGTAAAAAGGGCCCCCAGATCAAAAAAAAAAAAGAACCGCAAGGAAAAAAGCTAGGAACAAGAACCGCCAACACGGCCGCCACGTATATCAGACAGCCAGGACACACCGCTGAACATGCTCACAAAATTTTAGAAGGGGTAAAAATTGGAACAACTTTTGCTAAAAGGGGTAGTTAGAATGAAAATTTGCTAAATGGGGTAATTTATGTCAAAAATACGAAACTAGGGGGTAAAAAGTGGAATTTACTCTATATTTTAGCGTATTTCACATTCCACGATATTTTAGTTTTAAATAGTCTAAAATTAAATTTGTGTACAAGTTATGGAACGGGGTCATTGTACTTATTATGATCCCGTTGCAACACACAACACTGGGCTAGCGCTAGTAATATTCGAACAAACATAGTCTCATGTCTTCCTTAATTAGTCAGGCCACAAGACCAATGAAAATATCACAAAAACATTCTCGAAAAAAATATCACCAAAACAATGCTATCCAAATTATAATTATATCTTCAATTATTTCCTTCTCGCTTCTGCAGGGGCATTTGGTCAAACGGGGCAGCAACAACTATCTTGGTAGTTGCAGGAGGCTCCGGGGGCACCTCCGCATAACATCTTGCACCGGTCTTCGGTGCAGTTCGACAACTGGCGCGTGTAGCATGGCGCCGGCAGAGGAAAAGCAGTAGGAGTCGCACCCATCTGCATTCATGGCCAACAAATTAAGAACGAAAATGATATTCAAATTTTCGTCCATGCATATGCAGTAGCCCATAGTACATAAATTAGGTCACCACCATGTGCAAAATAGAAAGAAAATAAGTAACCTCTTTGCGTGCTTGGCTTGAGAGAGGAGCAGTAGCCATGACGACCATGAGGACGGTCATAAAGCAGCACAGGGTGTTCTTCTTCACCATTGTCATGATGTACACAGCTACACGTATGGATGTATGGTTTTTTTTGTTTGTGTTCCTGTTGTGACTTGTAGTGTGTTTATATAGACCCGCGATTGTTCGTGCCTAGGAGTATCGATAAAATATTACGATTATCAATTAAATGATGGATTTATATATCCATTAATACAATTAATTCATATATATCTCTGCTGCATGGATAAGTGGATATCTACTGCTGCATACCCAAAAATGGAACCTATTAATTGTGAAAAAGTAGTACTATATCTTTGGTGAAGATTTGATTCAAATGATATCTAGTGGAATCTTCGATCGTTGATGATTGTTTTGCTCATACGTGCATCTCTCAATTCTGCTGGCCAATGCATTTTCCACCTCTACATAACATATAAAACCGCAGAAATTAACATGCATGGCATTATTTTAGGGCCATTACCTTACCTATCTATGTTAGGGCCATTACATTTTTTCGGTCCTAGTCGCGCGTCCCAAACGCCACTTTCACCCGATGCGCCCCCAATACGTACGATGTCCGGCGCCCAGAGCCTGTCCCGCTCCATAGGGGACGCTCCGGGCGCGCCGGACAGAAAGAGAAGCGAGTCGGGGAGTGGCGGGCCCAATGCGTCATTGACACGGTAATCTAAAACCCGTCACCTACCTCTGGTCAAGCGACGTTAATGGCCCCCAGGCTTTCACAGGTGGCGCAGTGAAGGGTCTCGTCACGCATGGCCACCTGGCCATCCGCGCCGGAGTTTATTGCGGCCAATGCCCTGTTGCCGCTTCGTCTGCCACCATTGTACAATAAAGAGCACCCTCTCCTTCTTTCTCGTTGCTTCGACATTCCAATCTCGATGCGCCGTTCTCGATAGCCGCCGCCTCCTTCCTTCCTCTTGCCACATTCGTCCTCCCGCAAGAATATCCTCACCGCAAACGGCTTCGGACGCGGAAACCTCACGGTGAAGGAGGCGTGGACAATATACAACGCGCGGTACCCTGTCCCACATGACATGTGCATGTCTAGCAGCGGTGGCTGGAGGATGGCCGTCAACAGGATCGGCGGCCCACCGCCGCGGCCGGGCACACATCGTTGGAGGGACGCGATCAGAGCCTAGCGCGCACCTTAGCGCTGAGGAGCACGCCAATCCCACATGCCCCCACCAGCAACGATGACTGGTGGGCAGAATTCTTCTAGGCGCAGTACGACACCAATATGGCCAGCACCGACGGCCTCGTCGGCCATAGGAACACGTGGAACAAGGAGGGGAGCCTCCGTTTCTTGGGCATTCTCGGGCGCACCCTCTGGGACATCGTCGACGGCATCCACAACGGCGCCCCAAGGCCCAAGGTTAGAGAAATCACCTCCTCCGCTGCCATCTCATCAGGCTTCGGAACGCTAGCAGCCAAGGAGGACGTACTCGTCCTCCTCGAACTCTTCTTCTTCGGGGCCGGCGCGGTCGGCACATTCCTCGCGCCGTGCCACTCCGTACAGTGTGCCGAAGCATGAGGTGAAGGAGGAGCCCGAGTACGCGATGACACCCGTGATTCGAAGGCGCGGCGGCAGCATCACCATCCGTGAACCAGTGCGGCAGCAGCAGAGGTGAAGGAGCTAGGACAAGGAGAAAGCCGTGAAGGTCGAGAAGATGGTGGAGTACGAGCGGCGGCAGCGCCTCATCGCTAGCAGCGATGACCCCGAGGATTGCCAAGGGTTGCACGCGACGTTCATAGCCTCCTTGAACGACAAAGATGCCTGGAGGGGCGACATCAACGCCGCGATCGCCATGTCCATCTGCGATGCTAGGATGCCACTCATCGACCTCACCAACGACGGCAAGCTGGGCCCAGCGGCATGGTGAAGGACGAGCCCGCCGACGAGCCCGACGAGCGCAGCAAGAAGGACGCCGTCGACGACACCATGTACAACTTCCACCAGTACTACGACCCCGCTTTGTGCCGCAAATACTACAAGATTATGGTTAAGGTTAAAATTTCATCAAATTTTGTTCAAATCATAATATATAGCAAGTTTGAATGAATTCCACTATTTTAGATTAAATTTAGAAAATCTAAATTGCTGTTTGTGGGATGCGACTATGCAGCGACGCTCCCCAAATGTAGCACGAAGAAATAACATCCCTAAACACTAAATCCAACGTCACTTGGGGAAAGCTTTGGGGGACACAACTAAAGATGCTCTAAATTGGGATCCTTAAGAGCATCTCCGGTCGCGTTCCGCCAAGCGCTCCGGATTTAGCATTTGGGGGATGCTGTTTTTTCGTACCGCATTTAGGGGGCGTCGCTGTCCAGTCGCATTCCCCAAACGCGTCCCCTTAAGTTGTTTGTGTGTCAATGACGCGTCGGGTCTGCCACTAACCGTCTCACTTCTCGCTTTGTCCGGCGTCCCCGAAGCGTCCCCTGTGAAACGGGGACGGGCTCGAGATGCCGAACAGTGTTCAGGGCCATGCCGGACGGAAAGAGCCTTTGAGCGTATGCCTCAAAATTCTTTGGGGAACGTTTTGAAGGACACGGCTCTAGATGCTCTAAAGTTCACATGTGTATGTCCGGATGAAGGAAAATACGGGACTCCACCGATAGGGTGGGCGATAAAGTACTACAACAATACCATGGGTCCTTGGCCGGTCGGCCTTCGTCCTTTATAGGCGTGCACCTACTCAAAGCCCTTGCGGATCATCGGCCAGTCGGCAATGAATCCACGACTGCCCTAAGAGCAAGTCTAACAGAGCATATAAAACGCGCTGAATATGGGTTTTGGTGTTTTCGCAGCATTTATCAGGCTCCGTAAATCGCTTTCGGTTTATATTAAAATTTTCCAGTTTCGGCCCAGGTCCGCTCGGGAACCCGTAGGAGTGCGGGTTGGCGGGCAAAACTGAATGTGACCCTCACTCCTCGCACGAAGGAGATTTCAGCCCGCCCAACTAACGCCCCCCGCGCCGCCGCCGCCCCGATCTCCACGCCCCCGCCCTCTCTAGCCACTAAGCATCCGGATCTCGACGCCATGTACCACTCACAGGTCCCGCCAACCGCAGAAGGCGTACCGGAGGCGCGAATGGTGGTGGACGTCCACGTCACCGTAGCGAGGTAGCGGTCATGGTGTCCTCCACCATGTCGGGGAAGAGGAAGCGGGCGGTCTATCAGTCCCAGGCGGAGGTCGGAGCTGCGCTGGCCGCTACTGTGCCGGCCGTTGCTGTGGCTGCGGTGACCCCCGCGCCGCCGAAGACGGGTCGATCGAAGACCAAATCCACAGGGCCGAGGGGAAACCCGTCGTCCAAGGCAAAGTCCGCGAACCGTGTCGGTCTCCCCCCCCGCCGCCGCCCAAGGCCACCGTCAATGACGCCCACAACGTGTTCGGTGATTTGTCTACAACGGAATTCTTAAGTGCCCTCAACGACTCCTCCATGGACGTGGCTGATGGAATTCCTCTGTTTGATGAGGAAATTGGTGATCAAGAGTATGACGAGGATATAGGCGATGAAGAGGACGACGATGATGTGGTCGAGATTGAGCCGGGTGTGTCCCAATAGGCAAAGCCACGCTCGTCCAACTACACCGAGATCGAGGACATGACATTGATTTGTGCTTGAGGCAAGGTGTGGTTGGATGCGCTGACCGGCCCGGACCAAACCGACAAGCGTTATTGGCAACGCATTGTGGATCTATACCACAACTTAACCCTCAGATGAAACTGCTCACAGATCGATCTTACCGCTCCCTTCAAGGTCGGTGGGACGTGATCAAGCCTTGTTGTTCTTGTTGGAGTGCTGCAATGGACCAAGTGAGGGACTACCCCCTAGTGGATGCGTTCCCGAGGATTATGTAAGTTGTTTTCTCACACTCCCTACCATTTTTGTTGTGCAAACTATGTGTGTGATCATTCTTTGATTATATTGTTGTTGTGTAGCCCAAGTATGCACAATTGCAGTACAAAGACATGGCCGGCTCAAAGAACAAGGAGTTTCAATTTAGGCATTGCTTTGACTTGCTCCAACATCTTCCCAAGTGGAAGTTGAGGGACCAAGAAACTGCGCCGAAAAAGTCGACAATGCTCAAGATGGATGATTAAGATGATGATAAGAGTGGAAGGAACAGAGGCATGCCCGAGGGCACCAAGAAAGCCAAGGGGAGGATGAAGATTGAAGGCGAGGCATCTAGCTTCTGGGAAAAAATGGATCAAACACTACTAGGAAAAAGCTTATAGGTGGAGGCAAAACGTGCCGGCGCACCACCTAGGACGTGCGCCGGTGGAAAGTGTTGCCGGCGCACCAGGAAGTCGCCGCGCCGGCGATGCAGGCATACTGCCGGCGCACCTCCGGAGAAGACGCGCCGGGGAAAATTCCTGGCATGGGCTCGGCCGATTCGGGCCAGGCCCAGGAAACTCTGCCGGCGCACCAGCCCAGGAGCGCGCCGGCGGTAATTTGCTGTTGCCGGCGCGCTCCTGGGCTGGTGCGCCGGAAGTGTTTCCTGGGCCTAGCCCGAAGCAACTATAGCCGGATGGGGTATATATTGCCGACGCACCATGGTCCAGGTGCGCCGGCAATAACCTGGGAGTTATTTCAGCCACCAACCAGCACACTCACTCACACACTCACTAAACTCCACTTCTCCACACAACCCGAGCCTTCTCCCAACCCAGCTCATTTTTGCCTATTCCTATCCCCAATTTAGCTAATTTGACCAAACAAAATCATATTTTTTGAGCAAATCTTCCCTTCCTACATGCATCTCCCACATCCCCCTATGTAGATCTAGATCTACTATCCCGCGTTGACCGCTCAATCTAGATCTAGATCTAGAAAGTCGGCTTCCATACGCCATTGTCGCGGCGCGTCGTCTCGATCTCGTCGACAATTATATCAAACAAATAGGTGATTAATGAACAAATTGAGGAATGAAATCGACGTATGTTGGACATTTGAAGCAAAGCTCTCGTGTGTGGCATATATATATGTGTTGTGTTTGTGCTTGTGCTTGTGTGTGTTGGCGTTGAAAATGAGTTGCCAACGTTGCGCCGAAATGTTGATTCTTTAAGTTTCCGTTTCGGCACATTTCTGGCGCTCCTATGTCCTACCGTGTAGGAAGGTCATGCCGAAATTTTCCGTGAAAACTACCGATGTATGCATGGTTCTAATCAATTATGTAATCTTACCATGCTGGTGATAATGGTTATCGAGATGAGTGAAAGCATCGTGATGAGATAACTGAAACACGCGATCATCGACATGTATGAAAATAACCGCACGGAGGTATTGTGTCCGTGCCGGAGATGCAAACGAGGGAAATGGTTTGACCCGTATTCAGGCAAATTGCAGGGGCACCTGCTCACTAATGGTTTCATGCATGGACACACTCAATGGATGAGTGATGATGGCGCGGAGGTCAATGGGGCGACGGCGGCAGGTGGTAAAAATGGCCGGCAAGAAGGAGGGCATCATGATATTGATGATGATGAAGAGTTTGTCTCACAGGACGATAACCTTGACGACGACAATAACCTTGACGACGACGAAGAGGTGCCGCTAGCTTCAGTCATGCGGGACCCTCATCTTCAAGATCTGCTTCTCGAAAAGACGAAAGGCGCCAAGCGGAAATCAAAGCTTGAGCAACTCGAGATAGACTCGAATACTCCGTTGTACGACTCAGGTCGCGGGTTGGGGGAGTCTCGCTTGAGAGTAGCTCTCGATGTGCTGCAGATGAAGGCGAAACACGGATGGACGGACACAAGCGTTGACGACATCCTGGAATACGTGAAAGATCTCCTTCCTGCCGGGAACACGTGTCCTGGTAGTCTAGCCGAGGCCAAGAGAATCACGTGCCCTCTCGACTTATCCCACGAAAAGTATCATGCCTGCATCAACGACTGTATCATGTATCGCAAGGAGCACATGGACAAGACCAAATGTCCTGTGTGTGAAGCTGAACGGTACAAGAAAGGGAAGAAGAAAGCTCCTCGGAAAGTTGTGTGGTACTTCCCGCTCGCCCCCCGGCTTCAACGGTTCTACGCGGACCGCAAGGAAGAAAAGCTCAAGCGCTGGCATGCAGAAAGAAAGGAGGCAGTGTTGAATGATGAAGAGCGGATTGAGCACCCAGTGCTGACGCACCCTTCGGATGCAAGCCAGTGGAAAGCATTAGACAATAAATTCGGATGTTTTGGGGCAGATCCCAGAAACATCAGGTTGGGTGCACGGACGGATTCAATCCGTTCGGAAACCAGAGCAGCACACATAGCACATGGCCCGTGTTTGTATGGATCTACAACCTCCCGGCCTGGCTGTGCATGAAGAGGAAGTACATACAGATGAGTATGCTAATTCAAGGGCCGACACAGCCAGGAAACGATATCAACATGTGTCTCGAACTACTAAAGGAGGAGCTTGAAACGTTGTGGGCGGAGGAAGGGGTAGATACATGGGACGCCGTCGCGGAAGAATATTTCCCTTTGAGAGCCGCGTTGATCACGACGGTGCAGGACTACCTCGGATACGGTTACATTTCGTGCCAGGTGTGCCATGGACACAAGGCATGTGTCGGGTGCATGGAAGAGACGATGTTTTTGCAGCTTGGTAAGGATCCCGGCTCTTCGAAAACAGTTTACATGGGGCATCGAAGGTGGCTACAGAAGACTGACCCGTGGAGAAAGCGTGGAGATCTGTTCGATGGTACAAATGAACCCCGAGGACCTCCACGTAAGAAGAGCGGCGAAGAGATCGATACATTACTGAAAGGTTGGAAGGAGTGCCGCCGGGAAAGATTCGTCAAAAGCTCGGAGAGAAGAAGAAAAAGGAAACGACGCCGCTCATTGGTGTATGGAAAAGGAGGTCCGTGTTTTGGGACTTGCCGTACGGAAAATTCTCGATACACCTCACTGCCTTGATGTCATGCATAATACAAAGAACGTGTGCGAGAGCTTGCTTGGCACTCTTCTCAACATGCCCGACCGGATCAAAGATGGGCCGAAAGCAAGACACGACCTGAAAGTTTTGGACATCAGGGAAGAGCTTCAGATCCCGGCGGCCCAAGAGGGACATTCGGAGGAGGAGGCGGACGGCGGTCAGAAGCGCAAAAGTATTAAGCAGCCAGACTATTACTGTCCCCCTCCTGCTTCACTTTTAGTCCGGCCGAGGTCGATCAATTTTTCAATTGCCTTCTAGGAGTCAGAGTGCCCTTCGGTTACTCCGGGCTAATAAGCAGATACATGGACCCCAAGAAACGAAACTTCAGCGGCATGAAGTCTCATGACTCACGTGATGATGACGCAGATTCTTCCGGTTGCAATCCGAGGTATAATGGATGACCATGTCCGTGCAACGCTGACTGGGCTCTATAACTTCTTCGACGTCATAACTCGGAAGTCGATAAGCGTGAAGAAACTCGCAAGGCTCCAGGAAGAGATCGTGGTGATCCTATGTGAGCTTGAGATGTACTTCCCGCCTGCATTCTTTGACGTGATGGTCCATCTGTTGGTCCATATCATGGATGATATCGTCAGTCTAGGGCCGGCATTCTTACACAACATGATGCCGTTTGAAAGAATGAATGGGGTCATTAAAGGATACGTTCGTAACAGGTCACATCCGGATGGAAGCATCGTACAGGGCTGGCTCACCGAAGAGTGCATCTCTTTCTGCACGAATTATCTAGACATCGAGGACCCTGTTGGTTTGCCTCAAAACAAGCACCTCCGCAGGTTCGAGGGAGTAGGCCACAAAAATGGAAGGATGGAACTGCACGTGCACATGTCTGGTCGGACTTCCGACTTTGACAGGGCCAACTTAGTACCGCTACAACACATTGACTTGATCGATCCTTGGTTGAAAGAGCACAAAACCATGATAGAGAACAGTGGCAAGCCGATGATGACGGAAGCAGAAATATACAGAGCAAAACTCCTCTTTCGCGCGCTGGTTCAAAGACCACATTGATGCTAATCCCCCACCAATGGATTCTGACAAGGATAAACTAGTATTGGCCTTGTCACATGGCCCCGCGCCCAACATCATGACTTACCAAGCGTACGATATCAACGGGTACACATTCTACATGGAAGAAAAAGACAAGAACAGTGTTTACCAGAACTCAGGGGTAACGATGGATTCCTGGACGGGTGACGTAAAGACTAGATACTACGGAAGAATCGAGGAAATCTGGGAGCTTAGCTACGCTGGGGAGAAAGTGCCGATGTTCCGTATCAGATGGGCTAAGAGCGTCACAAAAGAAGACCGGTATTTCACCACATGTTTCTACCCGAAGCCAACAAATCAAAGTCCACGAACGCCACCGCGCAGAATGAGCCATGGCAGAACACGTGCACCAATGCTTCTTCATAACCGACCCATCCAGGCCTAGCCGTGTTATCGTGAGGAGAGGCAAGAGGACCATCGTCGGAATGGATGGAGTCGCCAACGAGGAAGACTTCGAAGGACAAGTCGGAGACCCAATGATGGAAGAATCCGAGGACGAAGAAACAACATACACCACAAGAAGAAGCAGGACCACGCTACCGAGGTCAGGTCGACCCTTCAAAAGAAGAAGTCACGACACGGGGCTAAATTATTCAACGACGAGCAAGAAAAGAAAGAAGAAAGCGAAACACTCTTCTCAATCGATGATGTAAAACTTTATTTGCAATCTATAACTCATATTTTGTGTAATTCATAACTACTCATATGGTCATGGCCAATATTTTATGTATGACTAATTAATATTGTGTTGGTCAATATTTTGTGTATGTATAACTCATTTTTTTTGTAATGCATAATTAAGTCATATTGCTTTGTTATTATCTTGAAAAGAGAAGGAAAAAAATAGTATAGGATTTGTGGGAAAAGAAAAGAAACATAAAAGAAAGTGAAAAGAAATAAAGAAAAGAATAAAACTAAAATAAAATAGAAAAGGAAATGGCCAGCTAGGGTTGGGGGACAAGTCCCAGGTATAGCCGGGCTCACCTTATTGCCGGCGCACCACCTGTTTGGTTCGCCGGGGGTATAATTGTCCCCGGCGAACCAATCATGTGGTGCGCCGGCAATAAGGTGGGTCCGGCTATAGCTGGGACTTAACCGCTGCGCGACCCTCTTCTTCCTCCCCATTCCCAATCGAGCGCCACCGCCACTGTTGATCTCGAGCGCCGCCGCCACCGTCGATCTCGAGCGCCGTCGCGCGGAAGCCCTGGACCAAGAGACCTCGCTGCACACCGGAGCTGCCGCGCAAGGAGGAGCAGGGCATCGCCGCGGAGAGGAGGGGGAGGGCGTCACGCGCCAGCCACCGTCGCCACTGTCGCCGAGAGGAGGAGGGCGTTGCGCGCCGGCCACCGTCCCGGAGAGGAGCAGCAGGGCGTCGCCACCATCGCCGTTGGTAAGAACCCCTCTCCCTTCCCCTCTTCCTTCCCCTATCCATCCCCCTCTTCCTTCCCTCTCTCTGCCTCCGATTCTTGCTTTAGTTCTTGCAGTAGGTCTTGCAGTAGCCGATTGAATTTGTACATTGAATTGGCTGGTTGATATAGCAATAATGCTGGTTGATATAGCAATAATGCTCTCTGGTTCATTTAAAAAATGATGAAATGAACACTTTAGGGTTCAATTCATTCTATGTTTCATTTAAAACAAAATGAAAATGATGTACATGGTTCTCTGGTTCATTTAGTTTAGGAGTAGCTATAGTAGTAGGGTGTTTTTATGCTATGGTTTATGATGAAAATAAAAACTAGACACTAAGCAGTATGTTAGTTCTTCATTAAACGAAAATGAAAATGAAAATGGTTTTGCTAGATGCCCTGTGACTTCTTCTGGTTCAATTCATTCTTTTAAATGTGAAAATGAAAATAAAAATGCTTGCAGTACCTAGGTAGCTAGGCAGTAGGGTTTTTTGGTTATGCTAATGCCAATTCATATAAATTAAAGTAACAATTAAGCTCTCTGGTTTGAAACTAAACCAATTTTAAAATGAAATGCAAGATGCAATGCTTATGCTAATAATATGATGGTTCTCTGGTTAAAATAATTTAGTAGGTTTAGTTAATAAAATTTGCTAGCAGTACATGGTTCATTTAAATGAAATGAACACTAGTTGGCAGTAGCAAATGCTACTACTGGTTTAGCTACTGGCTTAGGTATTTAGTTCATTAGGTGGAGTTCATTGCTGGTTAGTATTTAGGGTTTCAATTTATATTTACTAAATGCTTTATATACTAAATGCTTCTGGTTTGCTTCTGGTTGAGATGGAAATGCAAAATGCAGTAGCTAGCTAGGTTCATTTAGTTGATTTATGTTGGTTTACACATTCTTGATTCATGTTTATTAAATTTTTAGGGTTCATATATAGCAAGAATGCATTCTCTGGTTCATTTAAATGCCTAATGAAATGCATTCTCTGGTTCATGCTAATAACAAAAATGAAATGCTAATATACAAAATGAATTGCTTCCAGTGTAGGTGTTGCATGCTCATGCTCATAACATGAATGAAATGCAAAATTGCTTGCTCATGCTCATGCTCCTAACAAGAATGAAATGCAAAAATGCTGCCATAAATTGCTACTGGTTAAAAATGCTCAATTGTTTGGTTCACAATGCTCATGCATGCTCACTGGTTGTAAATAAATTTGGTTCAAAATGAAAATGCATCATTACCTACTGCCAAAAAAAGAAAATGAAATAGAGGTTTGGTTCAAAATTGATTTTACTTGCAGTAGCTAAAATGAAAATTGATTTTGTTTAGTTAATTGGCCAGTGCATGTACAAGGTGAAGGAATGTCACTTTAATTCCACTTATTTGTACACGTTTTTCACTCATTTGTATTTCTCATAGCATTCATATCATGGATTAGTTTTCTGGACCCCAAGTAATTCCCTGAAGCTTATGTATATATAATGTATTTGGTTTCTCTGTTGGGGGTATATGATTGTGGTGCCCCTGTTTGGATGATTTTATTCATCCACACATATTTTTCTTGCTGTGATAAATTGATGACCCATTTACTTGATGTACATGCTTCTCTGGAAATGAATTGGGGTTTTTTATTATAGTGGAAATGCTACTGGTGGTATTTAAATGCTGATGCTATGCATGCTGCTGCTGTGCATGTTGCTGTAATGGTTATGGTTATGGTGATGGTTGAGCTAAATGAACATGCTGATTATGGTGATGGTTGAGCTCCGGTGAAAATGAAGTTGTTATATATATGTTTGCATTTCTGTTACAGGGATTGAGTTGCTATTGAGTGCCGGAATGTCGATTCATTTCCGTTCCGGCAATTCTAGCACTCGGCATGACCAATTTTTAGCAAAGGTCATGCCGAATTTTTCCGTGAATTCTAACTCTTTTTCATCTTCTATTAGTGCAAGCCACCATGGCGTCTGAAGAACAGTTAGAGGAGTGATGTCTACGGGTGCTTCTATTCTTGTAGACAGTGTTGGGCCTCCAAGAGCAGAGGTTTGTAGAACAGCAGCAAGTTTCCCTTAAGTGGATTACCCAAGGTTTATCGAACTCAGGGAGGAAGAGGTCAAAGATATCCCTCTCAAGCAACCCTGCAACCACAAAGCAAGAAGTCTCTTGTGTCCCCAACACACCTAATAGGTGCACTAGTTCGGCGAAGAGATAGTGAAATACAAGTGGTATGAATGAATATGAGCAGTAGTACGGCGCCAGAAATAGCTTAATGGCGTGCAGTTGATGGTAGTAATATTGTAGGAAGTAAACAAGCAGTAGTAACGCAGCAGTAGTAATTCAGTAAAACAGTAACAAGCAGTGATAGCAGTATTTAGGAACAAGGCCTAGGGATTAGACTTTCACTAGTGGACACTCTCAACATTGATCACATAACAGAATAGATAAATGCATACTCTACACTCTTGTTGGATGATGAACACATTGCGTAGGATTACACGAACCCTCAATGCCGGAGTTAACAAGCTCCACAATTCAATGTTCATATTTAAGTAACCTTAGAGTGTAAGATAGATCAATACGACTAAACCAAGTACTAACGTAGCATGCACACTATCACCTTCATGCTTATGTAGGAGGAATAATACACATCAATACTATCATAGCAATAGTTAACTTCGCAATCTACAAGAGATCATGATCATAGCATAAACCAAGTACTAACACGGATGCACACACTGTCACCATTACATCGTGCAGGAGGAAGAAAACTACTTTAATAACATTGCTAGAGTAGCACATAGATAAATTGTGATACAAAACACATTGCAATCATAAAGAGATATAAATAAGCACTTCACTATGCCATTCATAACAGTGAATAAGTATTCTGTGAAATATAGCCTAAGAGACCCACACGGTGCACACACTGTCACCTTTACACACGTGGGACAAGGAGTCTCCGGAGATCACATAAGTAAAACCCACTTGACTAGCATAATGACATCTAGATTACAAGCATCATCATATGAATCTCAATCATGTAAGGCAGCTCATGAGATTATTGTATTGAAGTACATAGGAGAGAGATGAACCACATAGCTACCGGTACAGCCCCGAGCCTCGATGGAGAACTACTCCCTCCTCATGGGAGCAGCAGCGGTGATGAAGATGGCGGTGGAGATGGCAGCGGTGTCGATGGAGAAGCCTTCCGGGCACTTCCCCGTCCGGGGTGCCGCAGAGACTCTGTCCCCCGATCTTGGCTTCGCGATGGCGGCGGCTGGAAGGTTTCGCGTACCGTGGCTTATTTTTTAAGGGTTTTCGACGGGGGCTTTATATAGGCGAAAGGGCAGCGTCGAAGGTCGAAGGGCGACGACATTAGGGCCGCGCGGCCGTGGGTGGGCCGCCGGCCTATCATCCGGGCCTGTGTGGCCCCTCCGCGCTCTCGGGTGTTCGGATGCTTCCGGGCAAAATAGGAACCGGCGTTGATTTCGTCCAATTCCGAGAATATTTCGTTACTAGGATTTCTGAAACCAAAAACAGCAGAAAACAGGAACTGGCACTTCGGCATCTTGTTAATAGGTTAGTTCCGAAAATGCACGAATATGACATAAAGTGTGCATAAAACATGTAGGTATCATCAATAAAGTAGCATGGAACATAAGAAATTATCGATACGTCGGAGACGTATCAGCATCCCCAAGCTTAGTTCTGCTCGTCCAGGTAAAACGATAACAAAGATAATTTCGAAGTGACATGCCATCATAATCTTGATCATACTATTTGTAAACATATGTAATGAATGCAGCGATCAAAACAATGGTAATGACATGAGTAAACAAGTGAATCATAAAGCAAAGACTTTTCATGAATAGTACTTCAAGACAAGCATCAATAAGTCTTGTATAAGAGTTAACTCATAAAGCAATAATTCAAAGTAGAGGTTTTGAAGCAACACAATGGAAGATGAAGTTTCAGCGGTTGCTTTCAACTTGTAACATGTATATCTCATGGATAGTTGTCGATGCAAAGTAATATAACAAGTGCAATATGCAAGTATGTAGGAATCAATGCACAGTTCACACAAGTGTTTGCTTCTTGAGGTGGAAAGAGATAGGTGAACTGACTCAACATAAAAGTAAAAGAAAGGTCCTTCAAAGAGGAAAGCATTGATTGCTATATTTGTGCTAGAGCTTTTATTTTGAAAACATAAAGAGAGCATAAAAGTAAAGTTTTGAGAGGTGTTTGTTGTTGTCAACGAATGGTAGTGGGCACTCTAACTCCCTTGCCAGACAAACCTTCAAAGAGCGGCTCCCATTTTATTTTATTTTTGGGTGGCACTCCTTCCAACCTTTGCTTTCACAAACCATGGCTAACCGAATCCTCGGGTGCTGCCAACAATCTCATACCATGAAGGAGTGCCTTTTTATTTTAGTTTTATTATGATGACACTCCTCCCCACCTTTGCTTTCTCAAGCCATGGCTAACCGAATCCTTCGGGTGCCGTCCAACAATCACATACCATGGAGGAGTGTCTATTTTTGTTAATTAATTTGTGACTGGGAATCCCATTGCCAGCTCTTTTTGCAAAGTTATTGGATAAGCGGATGAAGCCACTAGTCCATTGGTGAAAGTTGCCCAACAAGATTGAAAGATAAACACCACATACTCCCTCATGAGCTATAAAACATTGAAACAAATAAGAGGTAATAACTTTTGAATTGTTTAAAGGTAGCACTCAAGCAATTTACTTTGGAATGGCGGAGAAATACCAGGTATGGTGGACACAAATGGCATAGTGGTTGGCTCAAGGATTTGGATGCATGAGAAGTATTCCCTCTCGATACAAGGTTTAGGCTAGCAAGGTTTATTTGAAACAAACACAAGGATGAAACGGTGCAGCAAAACTCACATAAAAGACATATTGTAAACATTATAAGACTTTACACCGTCTTCCTTGTTGTTCAAACTCAATACTAGAAATTATCTAGACCTTAGAGAGACCAATTATGCAAACCAAATTTTAGCAAGCTCTATGTATTTCTTCATTAATAGGTGCAAAGTATATGATGCAAGAGCTTAAACATGAGCACAAAAATTGCCAAGTATCACATTATCCAAGACATTTTACCAATTACTACATGTAGCATTTTTCAATTCCAACCATATAACAATTTAACGAAGAGGAAACTTCGCCATGAATATTATGAGCTAAGAACACATGTGTTCATACGAACCAGCGGAGCGTGTCTCTCTCCCACACAAGGATGAACTTATTCAGACAAAAACAAAACAAAAATAAAAGCACACACACGCTCCAAGTAAAATACATAAGATGTGATCGAATAAAAATATAGTTTCAAGAGAAGGAACCTGATACTTTGAAGGATGAAGGGGATGCATGCAGAGCTTGAGTCTTCTTGAAACATGCAGGGGTGAACCACGGGGCATCCCCAAGCTTAGAGCTTTCACTCCTCTTGATCATAGTATATCATACTCCTCTCTTGACTCTTGAAAACTTCCTTCACACCAAACTTCAAGCAAACTCATTAGAGGGTTAGTGCATAATCAAAAATTCACATGTTCAGAGCTGACACAATCATTCTTTACACTTCTGGACATTGCATAAAGCTACTGGACATTAATGGATCAAAGAAATTCATCCAACATAGCAAATATGGCAATGCGAAATAAAAGGCAGAATCTGTCAAAAACAGAACAGTCCGTAAAGACGAATTTTAAAATGGCACCAGACTTGCTCAAATGGAAAAACTCAAAACTAATGAAAGTTGCGTACATATCTGAGGATCACGCTCGTAAATTGGCAGATTTTTTCGAATTTTCTACAGAGACTTGTGCCCAGATTCGTGACAGACAGCAATGCTGTTTCTGCGCAGCGATCCCAAATATAACATCAACTTTGACATAGAAACTTTACTTGGCACAAAAACATGATAAGGAGAGGTTGCTACAGTAGTAAACAACTTCCAAGACACAAATATAAAACAAAGTACTGTAGTAAAAAACACATGGGTTATCTCCCAAGAAGTTCTTTCTTTATAGCCATCAAGATGGGCTCAGCAGTTTTAATGATGCACTCGCAAGAAATAGTATTTGAAGCAAAAGAGAGCATCAAGAGGCAAATTCAAAACACATTTAAGCCTAACATGCTTCCTATGAAAAGGAATCTTGTAAATAAACAAGTTCATGAAGAGCAAAGTAACAAGCATAGGAAGATAAAACAAGTGTAGCTTCAAAAATTTCAGCACATAGAGAGGTGTTTTAGTAACATGAAAATTTTTACAACCATATTTTCCTCTCTCATAATAACTTTCAGTAGCAACATGAGCAAACACAACAATATAACTATCACATAAAGCATTCTTATCATGAGTCTCATGCATAAAATTATTACTCCCCACATAGGCATAATCAATTTTATTAGTTGTAGTGGGAGCAAATTCAACAAAGTAGCTATCATTATTATTCTCATCATCAAATATAGGAGGCAAAGTATCATCAAAGTAAATTTTCTCCTCAATGCTTGGGGGACTAAAAATATCATGCTCATCAAAGCCAGCTTCCCCAAGCTTAGAATTTTCCATAGTGATGAGGACATCCCTACCTCACTACTACCTCCGTCATTACCAACTGAAGATGAACCTGCTGTGAAGCTTAAGTCCAACGAAGTTAGGATTGGACCAATAACACGAGCTCGTGCGAAGCTACTTAAACAACAGGTGAACTTGTTCCTAAACGATGCTTTGATTGATGAGAACTTTATACTGCCTAAGTCCTATTACTTATGTATCATCAGGTATCAAGAGGAGACGAGCATCGCACGAGGAGAGGAGCAGCTGGACATGAAGACGGACGTCAAGATGGCCGTGAAGCTGGACATGGAGCTGGACATGAAGATATCTCATGGACGCGCGAGGGAGGAGCGGGAGGCATGCGCGAGAGGAGAAGACGAAGTCCAGCCGGTCCGAACCGGTCAGACCGCCCCCAGACCGGCCAGCCCGGTTCCTCCCGGTCGACCGGTCGCCAACCGGACGTCAACCGGAGGAAGCCCCTCGACCGGACGGAAACCGGAAACTCGCAGTTTTCCGGTCCACAGCCGGTTGACCGGACCACCGACCGGACAGCCGGTCCACAGCCTCGTTGACCGGACCACAAACCGGACGGCCGGTCCACAGCCGGTCGACCGGACCCGGACATGTCCGAGTCTGTCTCGACCAGATCTATTCTGGGTCGGTTTTACTTGTATCTTTTCGACCAGAACTCGTCCCGGACGCCTATATAAGTGCCTTGGACGACCCCTAGCTGCTTTAGACCACGTTTAAGATAAACCCTAGTTCTTAGTTGTTTGCTCTGCAAAACTATTGAATTCCCTACACCATATTGCTTGGATATTGTGTAGATCCTGTTTAAGTCTTGTGTGATCTGCTGTTCCATTGGGAATTAGACGGTTGCAACTTACCGCTTCGTGGTCGGCGGCTACGTGCGCAAGTGTGTGGAGTTGCGAATATCTTGCAGGGTTGAGAGCTGTTGCATTGGCGACAGGGACCAATCGAGAGATCTCGTTGCGTCATACAAGTTATCATCCACTACATCGTCGTGTTTCTCCGCTGCCATCACCCCGTGATCATCATCACCACCGTTGCTTACTGAGAAGATCAGGCCACCCCTTATCATCTTGGTATCAGATTTCCAGTTTTCCTCGGTAAGCCATCCACAATCCACCCCATAGTTGAGTTGTGAGTGTTTTCCTATCCAGAAAAAGCCAAAAATATTTAGGGTTAGGGTTTGCCATAGCCATAGTTTGCACTAATTTCGAGTTTTAGTTGCTTTTCGTAGTTGTTTTTGCGTACCTTTATCTTTCTAGTCGAATTGTTAGGGTTTGTGTTTTCTCTATTATTTAGTTTATCTTCTAGTGTCAGTTTTGTTACTCCGAGTCCACATAGCGTACAGTGTGCTTGTTCCCAACCATAGACACAGCCTTTCGATATACGTGACTAGGAACTTCCCCAGAAGAGACTAGTTTTACCGCTCGACAGGCTGCTCTTTAGGGTTTTGGTGCTTTGCATATCTTGTTGGCCGTGTTATCAAGGAGTTGAGTCATAAAAAAAAAGAAAATAGAAAAGAAGCAAAAAGAGCTACATAGCTAAAAAAGAAAATACAAAAAGAAAAGTGTGTGCTAGTTGAAATCAAGTGAAAGGCCTAAGTTTTCTTTACTGCATCCGTAGTTGAGCAATCTTGTGCCTGTCTCATTGAGCTTTGCTAGCGTCTCTCTTGTGCATTGCAACCTTTCTTCCATATAGTTGCTTTGCCCCATTATATCGCCTTGTGTGAGTATCTTTGGTTGTCTACGGTCAGCGCTAGAGCTTGTTATTGGTGCAAATAGGTAGCCTACCTACAGCCCCACATATACCCTGCTTTGTCGTGTGATTGTTCTTATACCCTTGATATTCGCTTCGCTACATCCGTGCACTAGTTGTTACTACAAGTGGTAAGCAACACTAATTTACTTTGGTAAGATTTCCTTTTCTTATCAGTTTTGAGTGAGTTGTGAGAGTACCACCATATATTTTTGATTTAGTGCACTAACCTACTAATCATGTCTGCTAGTGATAATAAGATTGTTAACCAGGAAAACAAGAATTCGCAGATATCATCACATGGAGGGAGTATGAAGCTCTTCGTAATGAGATGCGACGTGAATTCGCACTAACGATGATGAGCTTAAGAGTACAGTTGATGAGATCAAACAAACGCTGGATGCTACTAATGTCACCATCACTGGATTGTCTGATCAAATGACGGATATAGCGCAATATTGCGGATATGCGTCTCGCTATTGAGAACTTGACTGTACTACAACAACAACAACAAGAAGATGATGAAGATCCTGAACTTGAAGATGACGCACACAATGCTCGTGGTGCGCCTCGTGGTCATCGTCCTCGTGGCTGGGTTCCACTTGGCCGCAATGGTCGTGGACAAGATGAAGAAGATGGATTGGGTAAGCCTAAGTTTTCCATACCCAAGTTTGAAGGAGGAGCTGATGTTGAAGAATACCTCACTTGGGAGCTCAAGATTGAGAAATTATGGAGCCTACATCCACACTACTCTGAAGATAGGAAGATCAAGCGTGCTTCTGAATTTGATGGTTATGCATTGCGTTGGTGGGATTCTTTGGTTCGTAACCGCGACGAAGATGGTGCACAGCCTATCCGTACATGGCATGCAATGAAGGAGGTTATGACTTCTCGATTTGTGCCTACCAATTATATGCGGAACATATTTGATAAGCTAACACTATTGAGGCAAGGTGTGAAGACTGTTGATGAGTACTACATGGAGATGGAGATGCTTATGCAGCGTGGTCGTGTCCGTGAGTCTCTAGAGATGACAATGCAGCGTTTTCTCAATGGATTGAAGTATGATGTTAAAGGCATTGTTCGTCATTACACCTACACCAATATGAATCAATTGTTACATCATGCAAGAGAAGCTGAATCACAGTTGGCTGAAGAAGCAAAGGTTAAGGGACGTGCTACGGGAGCTGGGCGTTTTACACCCCGCGCTCTACAGCCCGGCGCCTTCGACGCGCTCTGCTCCTTACTCTACTCCGCCTAGCAAACCGGTCTCCAATGTATCTAATGCAAAGAAGTCCGAATCTGCTGCACGAGTGGTTCTGGTGTGTCTACAACGCGCAACCGTGATATGCTTTGCCATACATGTGGTGGCAAGGGTCACTTCAAGAGAGATTGTCCTAACCGCAAAGTCATGTTTATCAATGAGGACAATGAATATGAGACTGGAGATGATGTTGATCCAAATGCTCCAGACAATGATGACTATGACACTGATGGTGAAGATGCATATCCTTCTGATGCTCGCACCATTGTTGTGTCGCAGCGTGCTCTTAATGTGTTGCCTAGTGCATCTACTCAGCGCTGCAATTTGTTCCAAACCAAAGCTTTAGTTGGACCTGACAAGGCTTGCAAGGTCATTATTGATGGCGGGAGTTGCCGCAATTTAGCAAGCAAGGAGTTATGTACCAAGCTGAAGTTGAAGTATCTACCGCACCCGCATCCATATTATATTCAGTGGTTGAGCGACAATGGTGAGATGAAGGTAAACCACATGGTGCGTGTTGAGTTTGCGATTGGACCGTATAAGGATTGCATTGATTTTGATGTGGTTCCTATGACGGTTTGTCACCTCTTATTGGGTCGGCCTTGGCTCTATGACCGTTCTGTGCAACACAATGGCCGTGCCAATACATATCACTTGGAGTACAAGGGCAAGAAAATTAACTTACAGCCTATGTCACCTCAACAAATTGTCAATGAGTCTCGTCAGAAGATCGAAGTGAATTTGGAGGATGCACCTCTAGATAGGCGAGAGAATTGTAATGTCGTGAGTGATATCTACTTACTAATAAAAGCCCCAGAGGGGCTGATCCGGACACTCTGGAACGTACGATCTCTTAATCCAACGCACCACATCGTTTCAATGTTTGATGGAGCAGAACACCCATTCCCACGCCCAAAACGCACAGACTATTTTCCAATCGGTACAACCCACGAACACCATGTCTAATAAAAAATAACCACTCACGCCAACCGTCAAGCACGCAGCACTCCCGCTCGCCGCAGCGCTCCCGCTAGCCGCCGCAGCTCTCCCGCTCGCCGGCGACCACGATCGCCGCCGCAGAACTCCAGCTCGCCGCCGCAGCTCTCCCGCTAGCCGCCGCAGCTCTCCCGCTCGCCGGCGACCACGATCGCCGCCGCAGAACTCCAGCTCGCCGCCGCAGCTCTCCCGCTGGCTCGCCGCAGCTCTCCCGCTCACCAGCGACCACGATCGCCGCCGCAGCGCTCCCGCTCGCCGCCGCAGCTCTCCCGCTCGCCGGCGACCACGATCGCCGCCGCAGAACTCCAGCTCGCCGCCGCATCTCTCCCGCTCGCCAGCGACCACGATCGCCGCCGCACCGCTCCCGCTCGCCGCCGCAGCTCTCCCGCTCGCCGGCGACCACGATCGCCGCCGCAGAACTCCAGCTCGCCGCCGCAGCTCTCCCGCTCGCCGCCGCAGCTCTCCCGCTCGCCGCCGCAGATCTCCCGCTCGCCAGTGACCACGATCGCCGCCGCAGCGCTCCCGCTCGCCGCCGCAGCGCTCCCGCTCAACAGCAACCACGATCGCCGTCGAAGCGCTCCCCCTCTCCAGCATCCACGATCGCCGCCGGAGACACTCTAACACGCCGATCGCCGTCGGAACTACATTCTGCAGCACACACCTGCAAATTTTTTTAGGTCAGATAGCTTGAAATCTCCCTCAATGCATGTATCTAAAACTTCATTCATTCACAATAAATTTCCTAGCTTTATATACCTGTTAAGCATGAATGCCATCTACAACCAGGAGATTCGGTTCTCACAACTGAATGCTCTCTTAACACTGCAGGCAAAATAATCAGAACGAGTTACAACTGGTATATAAAATCGGTTTTCAGAACTAAGTGCTCTCGGTCAATATTGTCGTACAAACAATTCAAATTCAGGAACCACCTTCAGTACATTTGTGGAGAAGCATTAACACTATTTGAACAAGAATTACTATGTCAAAATAACTCCAAACACATATAGGCCATAAGCTTAGGATGAGGATGCAAAATAGCCAAACACAGCTCAAATACTTTGCTGCCAAACGCAGCCTTACTGATTAGTTCATCCTATGTGATGAAAAGGCATCACAGTTCAGAAAAATGCAGAATTCACATTCGTATTTTAACGAACTGGGAATATCACAAGTTTTAGCATGCATTTTTCACAATGTATATTTCATAGTAATTTGTCCTATCCCTGCTACAATTTCACGGTTAGCATGCAAACATTACCAGAAACTATGAACCACATGACCAACATTACCAGAAAATTACAGTTTGATGGAGTACAAATTAAGACAGGCAGATAGCATCGGGAGGTGCACGGTTAGCATGCAAACATTACTCAGCCAATCTTATACTCATAATGTATGTCTGACAGTCTGTGCAGGCACCACATGTCCAAACTTTCAGAAGCCCAAGATAAAGAGGTACAAACCTGGACTCCAAATTCTGCACTGAAAAGACATAAATACGATTAGCCATATTAAACAACCTAGACTTTCCGGCTAAGGAATCAAACTGATAATAATTAAGTGATGTCAAAGCCTGTGTACCAACAATTCTCACTGCAGATCAACAGTTGACCACAATGCTCTGGAAACTCAATTCGGATCCATGATTCGGTATGGGAACTACACGCCAGAAACTAATCACACGAAACTATATTACAGAAGAATAATGGTCAACTGATATGACATTTGAAAGTCCATCTGGCACGACAGAGAACAAAGTAGGTAGAACATGGATGCAAAATAATGTACTAATACCACTTGCGTTTTCGAACTATCGAGCAGAGCCATACAAAAGCCTATTAGAGACTGTTAAAAAAACAAAGATTCATACTTTGTTTATCCTAATGCTTTGGTACAATTGCAGGATAGTGCAATCAGATATCCATATGTCATCATCCAACCTGGCTCCATTTCAGGATATAACCAACAAGCAAACCCAAAGAGGTAAAAAATATTACAACGGTGAGGACAAAATTATGGTGCTATAGTAAAGTCTGCTCTATATGCAGATCCTAAAGAGGTCAAGAGGCAGAGGGAGAGAGAAAGGTATGCACAAAATAAAGACGAGATCTTAAAGCGCCGACGGGAATTACGGGAACTCAAAAAACAGTCAACGACCACCGTCAATGATGAAAACATGTTCTGTCCTACGCAGGCCATTACACAATCTGGAGTCACCCAGATACAAACTGAAGGTCATGTGTCCTATACTTGCAACATATAGAACACATGTTGTAGATGTAAAAAATACTGATTGTATTGTTCCAACGTATTCATAGGTATGGCTCCAGTTCAACGTGATGCATCTCAAATATCTGTGCCACACACTTCACAGCAACATGAGGTCTTTTCTTTGGTGTGTGATGACGATGAGTCCGAGTGGCTGCATAGAAATGATGCATACCGCATGCAGGTGACAGCAAGAGGAAATGCCCACACAACAGGATCACCCACCCAGTTATCGGGTAACCTAATACATCTAATCATGTCTTTTTTTTTCGCAAACTTATAGGTTCCATATTCTCTGCGCTCATGTTACAGGTGTTAATGTGCTGATTATATTCTAGGTTGCAGTAATGTTTCACTCGATCTACCGGCAGCATCTGGGTCACGATCTGGTATGTCCGCACCGGTTAACATTCTTACAAACAAATGTAACTACCCGAGTCGTGAAGGTAAAAACAAGCAGACTGGTCGAGGGTGGTATGCTCGATTATCTGATGATAAAAAGGCGGAGCACTTACAGAGGCTGCGCATAGCACGACAGGAAAAAAAAGAAGCAACAAGGAAAGATGCCGACATGTCTCAAAGGTCAGCTGCTTATTTCCCGAGTTCACCAGCTATCCCACTCAGCAACGTCACCAACAGACTAACAAATGGTAAATAAACCTCATGCGACATCACTCCTTGTACATGTCAAATATGGCTTCATTGTGTTACTTCGGGCTCACACTTTCTACTTCATTACGTGCTTCAGATACTGGAAGTACATATGTCAGCATGACCAGGAATTTTCAAACGCCATGCAGAGATTCAACTATGAAACACGTGTCCACATCCGCAGAATTTAATGGACACCAGAGCTTCCTAGAGAAGAATGCATCTTCTACTGATAAGAAACGTCAACATGATAGAGAAATCTACTCGCTAATGTCAGATGAACAGAAGCAGGAGCGTTTGCGCAAGAACCGTGAGTACAAGAAATGCAGACACGGAAGCGGAGCAAATTTTACCCAACAAACCACACCGGCCATGGAAGCACAATCATCCAAACATTACCAAACAGGTATTGTGATCCCATTGTACTAATAATTTTCACCATCTTTTGTTATTCTATAAGATAATTCTCACCATCTTTAATTGTACACAGCATTTCTCGAAGACACAAATAGTGACGAAGATTTTGATCCTACTGGGATCTTTGAACCAAATGAAGAAGGTGTTGTATTCGAGGGTAAAGTACAAACCTTCAATTTAATTACAGATGTTACCAGCACATACCAGCTTAAGCTGATTTAAAATGTTTCACACAGATAACTTGGACACCTTCCAAGAGGAAGAAGCAATACATAACAATGATGAGGGGTGCAGAATTTTTAGTGCTACAGGTAGCTTCTACCACTAACTAAGTTCTATTATTGCAGTGGGATACTAAATTCATTGCATCTATTTTATTCATATTATTATATTTTGCAGGAGATGTGTTCGATTCATGGCCAGTGACATGTGGCATTCCACCATGTAACCAGAATGCTGATCCTTATGACTATGTCTACCACAATCTACCAACCAAGCATCATGTGTTGAAGCCTGTAGATGATTGTGAACATTGCGGAGCAATGAGGCTGCAATATGAGGGTCCCGCTTTCTGTTGCAGAAAAGGAAAGGTCAAGATAGTTACACCGGAAGTTCCTGACGAGTTGCGCCGGTTGTTTACAAGTCAGGTTGATGCTGATGCAAAATATTTCAGAAAGCACATACGATATTTCAACACCCACTTCTCCTTCACAAGGCTTGGAGTCACCCTTGATAAGACGGTCAGCAATGCGGCGAGAACCGGTGTTTATACATTTGTAGCACAAGGGGCAATGTATTATAAGATGGACGATCTGGTGCCTGGTGGTCAAGGACCTAGAAATCTCCAGCTCTACTTCTATGATACAGATGAAACCTTGGAACATAGAATCAAGCGGTCTCCAGATCTTGATATCAATATCATACGGAAGATCCTGGAGATACTAGAGGACAACCCATATGTACAGACCTTTAAAAGTTGTGGATCTATTCCGAATCTAGAAGAATATAGGATATCCCTTAACACAGATATAAGACTCGACCAGCGAAGATACAATGCCCCAACTGCTTCCCAGGTAGCCGCGATGTGGGTTGAAGGGAGTGACCCACAAAACACTTTTGATAGACAAGTTGTTGTGTATGGCAAAGGGGACCGTCCTATATATATTAGAGCTTACTATGGTTGCTATGATCCTTTGGCATATCCATTATTTTTCCCGAGAGGGGAGACGGGATGGAATCGTTGGATACCATATGAGACCCCTCCTAAAATCACTCAAGAGGACAACCAGGACGACATAGAGCATGAAAATTTGCAAGGTCTGGATCGGAGTTCAAATGTTCATCTGGAACAAAACACAGATGAGGTAGCAGGTAATTATCCACATCCTTTCAACGTGTTTCGCATCTTATTCATTGTTACTGCAGATGACCAATTAATTTTTTTTATCCATGTTGTAGATGATGAAGAGGACCAGGATGATAGTGAAACCGGGGGGTCTAGAAAATTCGTGAGCGCAAGGGAGTACTACTGCTTCAAGCTACAAGTCAGGAAAGGACTTTTTAACATTATATTGTTCGGTGCACGCGGGTTCCAGCAATGGGCAGTAGACATGTACATCAAGATGGAGACTATGAGACTTGATTTCTTCTCCAAGCCTAAGAATCAAAAGCTCATTCGTGCTGATCTATACCAGGTATCTGAATGTTAAAACGTTTCCATGTTACATTGTACATCGCCCCTACGGATTTAAATTTACCGCATAATGATGCCTTTACTGCTTTATTTCTTAAGGGAGTTGTTGACGTCATGGATGCTGGCGAGACACGTGGTTCTCAGGTTGGTAAGAGAATCGTGCTACCGCGGACTTTTCCAGGAGGTGATCGAGACATGCAGCGAAGATTCCTTGATGCGATGGCGATAGTCCAGCGGTTTGGAAAGCCTGATTACTTTATCACAATGACTTGCAACCCGCAGTGGGAGGAGATTACGTCGAGACTTGAACCCGGACAAACGCCACAAGACCGTCCAGACCTTGTCGCGAGAGTATACAGGGCCAAATTGAGAAGTATGAAGGATTTGTTGATTAAAAAAAAATACTTTGGAAAGGTTGCTGCATATGTCCATGTTACCGAGTTTCAGAAAAGAGGGTTGCCACATGAGCACATGCTTTTGATCATGTGCTCGGATAGCAAGCTAACAAACCCAGATGGATACGACAAGGTGATATCAGCAGAACTTCCTAACAAGGACAAGTACCCTGTATTGCACTCTCTGGTTGTTAAACATATGCTACATGGTCCATGTGGTGCTCTCAGAAAAAATTGTCCTTGCATGATAGATGGTGAATGTCGATTTCGCTATCCTCGGCAGTTTTGTGATGCTACGCAGCAAGGAAAGGACTCCTATCCTATCTATAGGAGGAGGCATGATGGTCATCAAGTGAAGGTTAGAGGAGCAGAGCTAGATAATAGATGGGTTGTCCCATACAACCCTGGTTTGCTTATGCGATTTAATTGTCACATCAATGTTGAAGCTTGCTCTAGCATCAAGGCAGTGAAATATTTATTCAAGTACATCTATAAAGGACATGATCGTGCCTCATTCTCAGTCGATCCAGCAGTAGAGAATGATGGTGAAGTAATCAATGAGATCAAACAATACAGGGATGCTAGGTTCGTGGGGCCACAGGAGTCTATCCATAGGATTTGCGGTTTTGCAATGTTCGGTGTCTCTCCCTCTGTTCTCCAACTCCAGCTTCATCTGGAAGATATGCAACCTATCACATTCAAAGAGGGCGACAATCTAGATGACATCGTCAATCGGCCCTCTTCTTCCAGTACCATGCTCACTGAATTTTTCAAGATGAACCTGGTGGATCCTTATGCGAGGAACTTCTTGTACAAAGAGTTCCCAGAATTCTACCGGTGGATCAAAGGTACAAAGAAGTGGCAAAGAAGAAAATTGAAGGGGCGGGGTCAGATTGGAAGAATTGTGTATGCGCATCCTGCTGAAGGTGAGAGGTACTTTCTTAGAGTGCTCATGAATCATGTGAGAGGTGCAACATCGTTTGAGGATTTGAAAAGTGTAAATGGCAGGCTGTGCTCGAATTTCAGAGAATCGTGTGAGCGAAGAGGTCTCATAGAGACCGACAAGTCACTTGATGACTGCTTGACCGAGGCAGCTACTTTCCAAATGCCATATGCTCTAAGAAGGCTTTTTGCAACTATTCTGGTGTTTTGCGAGGTGACCCAAATCCGATCATTGTGGGAGAAGCACCTTGAGTCAATGTCTGAGGACTACCGTCGTAACCAGTCCAACCAGGTCGCATTAGAGCAGATGGTCCTTAGAGACATTAGGGATCTGGTGCATTCCATGGGAAAAGATATTGGCAGTTATGGCCTCCCAAATTTGGATCCGGTGGATGATGAGTGTTCCAATGGAGAATCGAGAGAGGTACAAGAGGAGTTGTCTGTTAGTTTTGACAAAGAAGACATAAACATGTTTACATCTCTTAACAAAGAGCAGCGTGTTGGTTTTGATGAAATCCTCTCTTGTGTTGTCAACAAAAGGAGCCAGATTTTCTTTGTTGATGGTCCGGGTGGCACGGGGAAGACATATCTATACAAAGCACTCCTTGCAAAGGTCCGTTCGTTGGGTCAAATAGCTATTGCTACAGCTACATCTGGCATTGCGGCATCGATCATGCCTGGTGGGCGCACAGCCCATTCCAGGTTTAAAATTCCGATTAAGCTCACAGATAGCAGCACATGCAATTTTACCAAGCAGAGTGGTACCGCAAAGTTGCTCCGTAGGGCATCTTTAATAATCTGGGATGAAGTTGCCATGACAAAGCGTCAAACTGTTGAGACGCTTGATAGGTCCCTACAGGACATCATGGGATCTGCTTTGCCTTTTGGGGGAAAAGTCGTGGTGTTTGGAGGGGATTTTAGGCAGGTCCTTCCCGTTGTACCACGAGGTACAAGAGCTCAAATCACTGACGCTACGCTACAGAGGTCTTATTTATGGGAGCAGATTAGGAAGATACGCCTCACGCGTAATATGAGGGCACAAACTGATCAGTGGTTCTCCAGTTACCTCCTAAGAATAGGTAATGGAACAGAAGAGACGATTGGTGCTGACTACGTGCGTCTTCCGGATGACATTGTTATTCCTTGGACTTCCACCGAAGAACCAGTGAATAAACTTATTGAAGATGTCTTCCCATCGCTTCATGAGAACGCTACATCTGGATCGTACATGAGCGCCCGTGCCATTCTTTCAACCAAGAATGAGCATGTGGACAATCTGAATAAAAAGATGATTCGTAGATTTCCTGGCCAAGAAAGAGTTTATTACAGCTTTGACTCTGTCGAGGATGATGCACGCAATAACTACCCACTTGACTATCTAAACTCTCTCACTCCAAATGGCCTGCCCCCGCATGATTTGAAACTCAAAATCAATTGTCCCGTCATTCTTCTCCGGAATCTCGATCCGCACAATGGGTTGTGCAATGGAACAAGACTGATGATTAGAGCATTCCAGGATAACGCAATCGATGCCGAGATTGTTGGTGGACAACATGCTGCAAATAGAGTGTTCATACCGAGAATCCCTTTGTCACCCTCGGAGGACATTTCACTTCCTTTCAAGTTTAAGAGGAAACAATTCCCCATCAGGTTGAGTTTTGCAATGACCATCAACAAAGCCCAAGGGCAAACCATTCCGACTGTTGGTATTTACCTCCCAGAGCCTGTATTCTCCCATGGCCAGCTTTATGTTGCACTTTCAAGGGGTGTGTCAAGGCAGACCACTCGGATTTTGGCCAAGCCAAATATAGACATAGACCCCACCGGAAAAAGCACAAAGAACATTGTGTACAGGGATGTATTGGAGGGATAGAACAGGTTTGTTATTTAATCTTCTTATTATATACTGCTATTTCTTATTTAATCTTCTTATATACTGCTATTTCTCTTTTTCGGATCTATGAATATTCATGTTATGCAGCAGCTTTAACAGTTCTATGACTTTGTTATGACATAGGAGCTTTCCCACATGCTTGAAAGATTTGTTGAATTCTAAACAGGTGTACTGTCGTAATTAAACTGGATTTTAATTTACATGCTACAACTAATGCATGTGTGAGTTTGAGTTCATTTCATTTATTATATTATTGTACATTTCAGAAGCAAATTTATTATGGTTGTGCAAAACAATATTTCTGGTTTGTTCACCTCACAATATTTCTTTCTTTGACACAGTTTTCTCTGTCTTCGGTGGTGCTGAATTACTGAAGCTGCTTATGATGAGATGGTGACCTCACTTCATTCATTTCGCCGAAGTTCGTATTGCCTGAACCATGGGCCGACGAGTACCTGGATTGTGTCCTATCTGTAGCAAAGCACTATATGTGATCTATGTTGCACTAAAAAAGTATCTTTCCTGTTCAGTGGATGTGAGTACGCATTGTCGCTAACTTACTGTGGTACCATCCTGGATGATGAATCCGACGTGTCGGTATTTCACTAGGAAATATCAGGTTTTGTAAATACTGCAGCGCTTGCTTATACGAGCAGCCTATCTTGTTAATGGAAGCATGTTCTTTGTCTCATTGGCCTGGCTATTATCGATGTTCTTAATTTGTCTGAAGCCTACTCTCCCTTTTTTCTGAAACTGCTCCCTTTTCATCTATTTTGGCTTGTAGTTATGCAAATTCAAAAGAATATTTATATCTCCGCGGTGCAGATCACAGTAATGTCATGTGATTCACTTCATTCATTTCGCCGAAGTTTTATATAATGGCATTGTAAAGGCTGAAACAAGATTTGACACCTTTTTTTGGAAGTTCAGCGAAACTAAAATATAAATGGCAAAGTTAATTAACATAAATAAAAATAAATGCCACAAGCCAAGTCAATATCAGATGCGGTCATACAGACCACACCTTTAATTTGAGACGTCTGACGGCCAAGTCTTATTCACTTCCATCTCAAAAAAAAAATTCTTATTCACTAACGCTCCTCCTCCATACATTTCATTTGGCCAAGTCATAGGTGGTTATGGAATGGGCTACTGCATGCGTGGGTTACTGGCTGCTGGTCCATGCATATATGTCTATTTAAGGGATTTGTAAAATCGTTTGTAGACAAGGCCAGCCATAGCTGAGAGGAAGAACAAGAAGAGGAGCTGAGTAGCACTCCAACATTTCATCGATCTATTCCATCGTCGCCTTCGTCGCTGCAACGAGAGTAAACTATTGCGCCGCTTATAGCCAAGGACTGCAGATCCGCCGTGTTTTGCATAGGTAAATATATTTCCAGTGGTATGATGTTCTGAAAATACCAGACAACATGGCTTACTCACAGTCAGTGATATTTTTCAAAGTTGCAAATTCTGTAGTGGCATGGTTCCAAGCTTTTCTTTGTAAAGAAATGCAGAATATCTTCGTTTTCTTAAATGGTAATCTGATATTTAACGGGACCATTTATTGGTTAAACTGCTGTGTCAGTTATTCATCTTTACCATCTATGCTGTCAGCGGTACCAAGCCTCCTGACTTTCAATTTAGATCTCAAGTACTCCTATGCTCAAAGCGAGAAATTAAAGTGCAAGATTCTACTTATGGTTTATTTTTGTGTGAACCTGCCCCATGTAGGAATTTAAGAACAACAATGTTGTACTGTTGCAGATTTTTCCGCTGTTTTGTGTGTGCATTTCTTGTGGAAAACAAACACATTGTCCTGTATAGATTGTTAGCCGATTCATCATGCAATTTTGTAACTTGCTATATTTCTAGGTGAAACAGTAATCTTCTTTTTTCCCGGAAATACTTGAACCTGGACAGAATTTCTGGATCCTCACCAGGAAAACAAAGAGGCCAAGCTTATCATTGACATAAAGCTGCAGGTCAGCACATGTTGAATATCTTTCCCATATAGTCCCGTAGTTCCTACTTTTTGGACATTTGCGCATGGTAATCTTTTTCGAACTATCCTTTGATATAAGTAACAAGGAATTGAATTCTGAAAATACTAGATGCAGCCAGCTTTTCAACTATATTTGATAACTTATTTTTATCCTACATTGATGAATATGTCCAAATGTTTTCAAAACTAATTATATACACTTCTTTTTCTTTTTAAATGCACAGATATGGATGTCGATGATATCTTCATCAATTTACCTAACGGCGCAACCACTGGTATTCATGTGTACATAAAATATTCATAAATGACTACATTATATCGGTCGGGTGTCAATTAATTTTTTTATGTAATAACACATTGTATCAATTATAGATATCGCGGGCGTTATCATGTATGTTAGCCCACTAGACCACGAGACATATTTCCCGGTAGGAATGAGGGAAGTAGCAGTGGTGGACTCCACTAATCACATTGTGTTCCTCCGCATTTTTGATGAACTTGCTCAGAGGCATGAAGAACAACTATTGATTGGTGAAAAGCATTATTCATTTGTCATGGCAACCTCTATGCAAGTTGATCAAGCCTCAAGTATGTCTGGACTTTAAAAGATTAAAAAGGCGTTGTACAAAATGCATTTCGCACTATTAGTTACTTGATGTTTTTATAAACAGGAAGTCTTTTAAGTACATCGGCAACCATAATTACGTTCCATCGATGCTCAGCATGTCATCACTTTGACATGCTTGAAGGTGACTATAATTTTTTATTACTGATTCACCATTCCTGATAATAACTAGATGTCTAATTATTTCATGTTGTAGGTGTGCGTGAACGAATTTGTAATGACTTGTATTCCGGTGAAGCGGTAAAAAATGTTGTTCTTTTAAGGAGGGATGCTCAGAAGACGGCCAATGAGTACAATGGAGTTCAACTACCTGCCCAAGCTTCTTCGATCAAACACATCTTTAAACATCTGACGCAAAGTACACCCCACATCGCGCCAGCTCAAGTTAACAAGTTTGATGAGGTTGATTAAGCATATAGGTCAAGAATAAATTTTCCTCGCGAAAAGTTTAGTTTTGTTATTGTTATTATTTCTTTCCCAATGTTGCAAAAGTAAAGGTAGCATGTTCTTCTATTCACACTATGTCCCAGTCCGTATCTGCTAGGTTAACAACTTCCAATCTATCCACAGCATGGGAAATAAATGTATGGAATAAGCATGTATCTGTACTGCTGTTGTAGCCAAATGTTCTCTGTGCTCACTTAATGCAGTAATTTCTTAACAGCAATAGCTGAAATTCCTATAACCCTAGAACCAGAGAAGTTGCACTACCAGAGAAAAAAAATAGAGATATGTGAAGGTACTATAATGCATGTCATCTCCTTCCTGGTAGACACGATATATTTCTGGAGGCAAGGAGTCCTCCAGATGCGTGGGCAAATAAGGCTCCGTTTGTGAGCTCAGTTTTTTTGAAGTATTGTGGGAATACTTCGGTTTCCAAAAATAATGAACTACTGAATACTTCATGGCGTTTGGTTCCGAGTAATACGGTGGTTCTGAAAACTAAAGTATCTCAAATACTGAAGTTATTTTGACGTATTGAAAACTTCAGTCTGGACCTATTTTTCCTAAACGGAGAAACGAGCTCTTCGTGCTCCTCACAAAACGCATCTGTTTTTCATCCGACCCATACGACGATATCCTCTTCTTCTCTTGAACAAGACCCGTTCTGCAAGAGAGGACGGGCAGCATACTTACCTACTTTTGCCGACGTACGTGCAGCGGCGCACCATCCGACTCGCAAGGGCTGGATGCCACAGCGAGCAACGAAGTTACACAATATATGTATAATATGTATTTGTCTCCCGATGTGTTGATCAAAGGCATGATTTATATGCATGCTAGCTGGACCAACAATTAGTCAACCTATCTGCTGTAAAACAGCATTTGCCAAACGCCTCCACTTTTTCCCCAAAATGAGAAAACTTTGGTTTTAGTAAACTGAGGTATTCTCTTGCCTGGCGCTGACATATTTTAGTTTTGGAATACTGTGGTTTACAAAAAGCTGAGCTCCCAAACAGAGCCTAAGGGTCTAGGTTCTGTTTTCAAACGCGATGATGACATGTAAGTGGGGTTATAAGAAAAGGCAATAAGTCCCTAAAAAAAATCAAAAAGAAAAGCGTGGGGCATAAGATAAATCAGCGGGATAGAAAAATAAAAAGAGGGTACACTTACGGGCAGTTTGTTACAGAAGCACGATTCCCTAGCAGGAAAAAAATCAGTTGCCTCACGATAAGGGCCCTGATCACGATCTGGCTGTAGGGTAACCATAAAACCCCGATACAGCTCCCTTCCACCTCTCCTTCATCCTCCCTCACGATTCCCGCATGCACACCCTCCACCTCGCCGGCCTCCTCCACCAGCAGTCTCTCCACTCCCCCACGAGTCTGCCCGTGTTGCATCGTTCTAAATGTCTGCGCCGCCATCCCCAATTTCCTCTGTGGATCAATCTACAACCAGATTCGGTGCTATTGACCACGCTATCAACCCGGTAATGGTTATCTCTGTAACTTCATACTTTGCAAGGTTTCATTATTAAAAGTGATGTATGATTGGGTTTTCAAGAAAACCCAAACATGGGATCAAAGGATGAGGAAACAGATACAAACCCCGAGTCGACAAACGCAATACAAGAAAAAGCCTTATATGTCTGCAAGATTTTGACTCTACGGTTGTTTAATTCTCCTACTTCTTCACTACTAATGTAAGACTTTTGTGTGGGTTTACAGGAAAACATCAACAATGGAGTAAAGGATCAAGCATTACCAACTAGGAAACCTCAGAATCATAACCTAGAAGATGAAATAATTAGAGAGGGCCAAACAGATATGCAAATTGAAGAGGGGCTGACCAAATCTGAGACCAACGAGCTACAAAATAAAACCGGCAAAGAGGCTACTTACTCCAAATTGACAAATGTGAGTTTCTTGGTCCTAAAAACTCCCCAATAATTCCAAATCTCCACAGTAATTATCCGACACCCTTTTCCTGGTTTCAGTTTTGTTTGTGTTGTTCCCAGGAATTATCTGACAACAAAACAGGTCAACTACTGCTGTCAGCTCAGGACAAGCACTTAGCAACAACATCTGGCACGGAAGGGCCAGGAACTATAGAGAACGAGTTTGCATTGCCCATGCAGATAGAGAAACATATGCGACGGCATAACAAGCCTAAGAAGACACAAGACTATGTGGTTTCTCCAGAAGGCACATAACAAAACCTTCTCTGCCCTGCTTTTGCTATATTTATTATCTTCATTACTAATACATGTTATTACTTCCATTGTGACAGATTATGCCTGCACCGGCGATGATTGGTCTGTGATTGACAAAATCAGAAACGAACCAAGCGACAAGAGATATTTAGTGAGCATCGACGATGGATATCTTAAAAAGGCCGAATTACTGTCACTTTTAACTCCCGGAGAATTCATTGGCGATGAAGTAAGCATATATAGTTTTGTCACAAGGATTTGCTATTTTATTATGAGTTCTAATATCTCCTATAACCATTGTATGCTTTTGAAATTGTAGATAATAAACGCGTACATAAATTGCATACGTGGTACAGAGCATCTACAAGTGAGGTCAGGTGGAAGTGTGTTCTTAGAGAATGCATGCGTCTCTAAGACGATAAAGAGTTTTAGCTGTCTGGGGCTTGATGAAGCACCAACATGGTTATTAGACCGAGTCAGCACTTATTTGAAATATGATATGGTTAGTTTCAGTTTCTTACATCTCAAGTAAATTGTATGGAGGACGAATGTTTGTCTATATCGGAACTAAACTAACTAAAAAGTTTCAGATACACATTCCAGTGAACAGTAACAACATGCATTGGTATGTAGCAGTTATAAATACCAGAAAACGAAGAATCCAAGTGCTCGACTCGCTCGGCACAGGAATGGGCCGCAAAGACCTCGCTGCTATGGTTAGCAATTAGTCCCACTACCCTATCTTTTGATAAGATGCTTTTCTGTTATCCTTCGGTATTTTTTGGTTGTGATGTTAATACTGTCTTTTATTCGTGCAACAGCTGGAAGGACTGCAAAATTTATTGAAATATGCATCGCTTAGCATGGAATTAAAAGCTGATAAATGGCCGGACCTAAATGTGACAACATGGCCAAGGGAAGAGTGTATTACGAGAAGTCTGCAAACAGATGGGTATACCTCTGAACTAAACGCAATCAGAAGTTTGTTTTTTTATATGCCCCATTAATTCTCATTACAAAGAATCATGTGTCCGCATGTAAGAAAGAATAAAGTGTGCATATGCACTTACCAACTGACAGTAGATGACATCGTACTTAATCATCTTCATCAGTAGCATACTACTCATCCATCATGTTTACCTACAATAACAAACCATCAAAAACGAGGAGTGTGTTTAAATATAAATAAGATGGCAGGAACAAAAGCAGTTTAATTGCTATGTCCATTCTTGCAAGATCAATTTGCTAAATCTATGCCTCAAGTTAAGAAATTGTATGACATTACAGTGACTCAAGATAATTTATTCTTCCATACCATCTCTTTAATTTGGAGCTAGCTATAATGCAACAACTCAATTCATATCTGATGATGAGTTGCTTCATATAAAAATAAATAAGTACATTAGTTATCTATGTACTTTTTCTGAAGGGACAATGATGTGTATAATTATACATAATGATTACTTTCTATTAAAACAGCAGTAAGTAATAGGGAAAGAATACAAATACTCACAAAGTAAGGGTGCGGAGACCGTGCATACCTCAAATATTACATGAATTGGATGTTTAGCTCTACCTTCTCATCCTGGACCATCGAGCCACAATGAATCAACTGGAAATGCAAATAAAAAAATATAAGTTGTCATAAAAGTTAACAATATAGCATTGAGCATTTGATTTTGACTCACAATGCTATAGCAGTGACCAAGACTAAAAGTAACTTCAGTAACAAAACAATTTAAGTAAAGAACTTTTTGACAAACATTTTTTCATGCTTCAGTTTCATATGGAACACCATAACCTACGTACAGAGCTAACTCAATAACCTAGGTACAGAGCAGTAGACCACATGGAAACCTTACACATGTCGTGATAATTTGGAGCATACATATTGGCGAGTTCCTTTTATATTTAGGATGCATACATATTGTCAACTGTGTGTTTTTCTGTACATTATTTCATCATCAGCAAATCGATACTCTACAACGTGAATGTCAAGCTTTTTACACTAAAAAGTAGTTGTCCTGAACCATGTGTCAATGCATCCTAAATAGAAAATGAACTTGCCAATATGGCAATCAAAAGTATGATCATATGGCACGATCACTTACTGAATCAGAAAAGAGATTGAACAAAAACTGCTGAACATCACTGAGGGTCTCTGGGCCACCAAGATTGAACAGCAGTACTCCAACCTTTTCATCAAAATTAGTGCATGCACCCGCAGCGGAGGAACTCACAGCAAGGCTGCGTTTAGTGTATAATTGGCATTCCAAATCTGTCAACTACATGAAATCCATGAGAACAACATTGTCTTGATGCACCATACTCCTCAAATTTAAAATCCTGTAACATCAAAGCACCGTTTTCCTTTAATATGATACAATAGTAGATATGCTAATGCTGCAGAATAGTAGATATGTTAACTTAATAAACATAAAACTTTATACATGAAACCAAGGTACACGAAGCAGGACTTACAATATAGTTTATATTCATGCCCTTTGATACAAAAAAAAATACATACATGGTAGCATATGGATCGTTACCAGTATCATAAAAGAAATAAGAATGTTCAAACTATTCTTTTTTCATGTTATTCAGATAAAATCAGCTAGCATACATGTTGGGGGCTGCAATCTTGCAGCCCCTCTCTCTTCTTCTACCTCTCAACACACTCTCACGGATACACACTCTGAGAAACTCAACGCACACACTCAGCCAAGGAAGAAGACGCAGCTTTGCCATGAAACTTCCTTGGTGATCAGAATGGCTACATTATTTTTGCTCAGCCCTCACGGCTCCGTTTTCAATTAACTCTCTATGCAAGTATATATACAAGAGGGAAGAGGCAAACACCAAAGGCACTCACCGCACTAACCTGGCCACTAACCCAATGCACTAATCCACTAACTAACCTTGACCGTTTCTCACTCCTAGAATCACTCTAGGACGCCCAAGATGCATGCAACGCCTAACCTGCTAACTTGCCGATTCACTCGGCTAAACAACTTGATCGTGCAGGCCACCCATCCAGACCTCGCTGCTTCTCGCGATGGTACTGCATCGCACAGCCCCTCAGCATCTCGCCACGCCCCTGCATCTCACAATGGCATATCGGCATCTCGCCTTCACGCGCAGCTAAAGCTTTCTCTGTCCTACACTTTCTAGAACCTAAACTACATGCAAACGAACTAGACAAATGCAGATACAAATCAAGATAAAAAAGCTAACAATACACAGGAAGCATAGAGCTTTCTCTGATAAAATCAGCTAGAATCAATTTTCTTTTCTGCAAATAAGTGCCAACAAACAAAAAGTATCCCTAGAGTACAAGCACTGAACATTACTGACCGAAAACGCCTCCAAACAAGCATGCATTGGACATCATTTTTGTTTAACCCATGAAAGAGATGCTTTCTGTATGGGCCAATCTTTTTTTTCTTGAAGGTAACTAGAATGTTGGTTTTTTGCAAATAAGCTCCAAAAAATGATATTATTTCCAGATTACAAGCACTGAACATTACTGACCAAAGACGCCTCCAAACAAGCAATACATTGGGCAGCATTCTTGTGTAAACCGTGAAAGAGATGCTCCCTGAAAATGAATCAAAAACAGAAAAGACTTCTTCCATAAGCCTGCTGAAACACAAGTCTCAAGATTGACACTGTGGCCCAAACTTCCAAAGGTGTAAAATTCGTCCAAAACAGATAACTGTCATACACAGGAAGCATAGCGTACAGTACTTGAGTGAATCAGCCATCGAATTCAATCTACCTGCCTCCTCCTATTTCTTGCTCCATGAACAGAATTAGAAATAAACTTAGCGCCAAACTTGTATCCACTCATCAGCAACTGCTGATTGCGGGACTTGCAATGCCGGCACCGGCGGCGGCAGCTGCGACGAGGCCGACGTCTCCAGCCGGCCGGCCGGCCTGACAGCCTGCACGGTACTTGGATTGGATTTGACGGCTGATTTCATTAAGGAGCCAAACCCAGTAGCAACTGGGTGAAGGAGATACCTGGCGCCGACGATGGCCTTCTCCAGCCCCCGATTCAGCGCCCCCACGTCGACCTCCAGCACCACCCTCATCCCCCGCTCGGATTCCGCCGAGTGAAGAGGACCCAAAGCCGGGGAGGCCCCAGTGGCGAAGACGGGTGGCCGCGGCTGCGGATCCAGTGGAGACGGGGACTGCCCATCCACCTCCTTTTGCCCCTCCCGCTGGGTGCCCTGGCCTTCCGTTGGCTTCCGGTCGCCTGGACGAAGAGGACGGAGGAGGTTGTCGTCCAGGCCATCGGCGGCGAGCCAGGAGAGCGGGGGTCCGGTCGACGGCCGTGGGAGGGGGGCGGGGGGAGAGCTAGCGAGTACTGTGAGAGCTAGCGAGTACTGTGAGTCCGATTTTTTTTTGAAGGCGATGAGACATGGAGTGAGGACGACAAGGAGTGAGGTCGGCGAGTTAATCTCGGGCCTGTCGGCCGTCGGGTGTGGGTGGGCCGTGGGCCGTGGGCCGTGGACTGCTCTTGTCTCTGCTACAATTCAGAAAAACAAATTGCCCTCAAATTTTCATTTTTAATGATTTTGAAGGTCTTTTTTGTGAGGAATGATTATCCTTATTGAATAAATACTAATTTCTGTATCATTAAAAATTATAATCATGCAGGTCATCGTGTGGTCTATGGATGTTAAATTTCATGGAATATTTCACGGGGGATATTTTATCCGACATTCCTGAACAGGTATATTTGCTCCATATATCGCGATACTTATTCCAGGTTGTATCATTATTACTTGAAAACTAACTTTATTTACTGCTTGATTAATAGGTCAATATGACAGATTTTAGAAACAAACTAGCCGTAATTTTGGTGGATTCACATTTGAATGATGATAATATAAGGAATCGAGACTTGAAAGATGATGAAGAACAAATATTTGATCCTACTGATTGTGTCATTGTGGATGGACCTCCTAAAAACATCAAAACATCCAAACTAGCGTCAGAAATTGGGTTCATCTCGCAATCATTGCTTCACGTCCCATCTGCCAATCCAACAGACCAGGAATTAATAGATGAACTTTGCCTATATATCAGCACAGTTGATGATATCCCTTCACTAGAGTAAGCAACATTTTTTTCATTTTATTGTATTGTTCTAATAAATTGCGATAGCATACTTGTAATTGTAATTGACATAATTCTAATTTTACAGGACCGAATGGGTTAAAAGTTCGAGTCCTTATCCTATTAGTCTTAATTTAAGACAAATAAGTAGCATACTAAAAATGAATGAAAATATGGATGTTAGTTGCTTTAATATGGCTGTACGGATCCTGGCGTGGCACGACATCCAGCTTGCTAGGGATGTCCCAGTCCACTACATGGATTTGAGCTTCTGTGTAAGTTACTATAACTACATATTAAATCTATTTATATGTGACTCATTTGTGGCATATACTAATGTTTTTTATTATTATTTTAGTTGATGTCTCAATATGCACGAGATCCAAGTTGTAGTGACTATCCTGACGTTGCTCAGTTGGCTCAGTTGTTTCTTAGCTGGCCTGACAGCAATGAGTATCATATTTCTGAATGCAGTATGGTAAGAATTCAATCCTTCATTCTTAAGAGTCAATTATCTGTTATAATGATTGCTATATTTTTAAATGTATCGGTGCAGATTTTATTGCCTTGGGATATTGTTGGGTTATTCCAGTTGTTCGTCTTGGATCGGCATAAAAAAGTTATCTCTTTTTTGGACCCGCTTCCAATACCATATTTGGCGAAGACTATACTTAAAAATGTGGCCGATAATTTTAATCTTGCCCTCGAAGTTGCAAACCCTACATCAAAGGATGACATAACTAAATGGGGTTGCAAGGCTCCCAAAGTTCCAACAAATCTAGACGAGTAAGAATCTTAAGAATGTGTTACAATCTTAACGTATTATTCGACCCGCAATGTAACATTATATGCATGCAGTGCTCTGTCGGGTTATTTGGTTTTTGAGTTCATGCATTCATGGTACGATGGATTGCTACATTTTTCAGTACCCACGGTGAGTATTTACACATGTTCATTTGCATACACTTTGCACATGTTTTTTTATAACAATGTTGTATAATGCATATATAGGACGGTTTTCAACTAAGGAAGCGATTTTTGGTTCACATCCTGAAGTATGAAGCAAATGAAGCTTTAAGCAATATCCCAGCCATTGCACGAAGCCTTATTGATCGCATAAAAAAGTGGACCTTCAAGAAAGAACCATCATCCGCGAATAAATAGAATATACAATGTTGCTTAGTTATTTTATCTGTCATTCATATTTCGCCATGTATCAAGAATACATAGATGGACCTTCAAGAAGAAACATACTACATATTGTTGCTTAGTTTATGTTTTTAAGTATTTTTACAAATTATTCTAAATATATTTATGTGATTGTAAATTTTATGTAAGTGTGGATTTTGTGTTTTAGGCGCCCTCACACCTCTTATGTATAAATGGCTCGGTAAAATACCTGATAGAAGATCACAATATATGTTTTTATGACATAGGACAAGACGTGCATTGCACGTGCACGTTACTATAACGAAAAGTGAGAGAGTGAATTCCTTAGTCTCATTAGCCACCAAAGAAGACATGAGAGAATTTAGTGAGGATCCTACGGCCATGCCTCTTGTGCTTTTGTACAGGGGTAGTTTCTAACGACATGACCCCTCTTCCTCTTGGTGTTTCTAATGTTTTGCAGGAATTCCGACGTGTTTCCGGAGGAGGTACCCGCAGGACTACCACCATTGCGAGGTATTGAGCATCAAATTGATTTGATTCCCGGAGCATCGCTGCCCAATAGGGCGCCATATCGCACTAATCCCGAAGAGACGAAAGAGATACAAGTACAAGCGCTACTCGACAAAGGTTATATTCGCATAAGCCTTAGTCCTTGTGCTGTTCCTGTTATTCTAGTTCCTAAAAAAGATGGTACTTGGCGTATGTGCGTAGATTGTAGAGCTATAAACAACATTACTATTCGATATCGTCATCCTATTCCCCGCTTAGAGGATATGTTAGATGAATTGAGTGGTGCTGCTGTGTTCTCTAAAATTGATTTGCGTAGTGGCTATCATCAAATTAGGATGAAAGAAGGGGATGAGTGGAAAACAGCCTTTAAAACAAAATTTGGTTTATATGAGTGGTTAGTAATGCCTTTTGGTTTGACTAATGCACCTAGCACTTTCATGTGATGAACCATGTTTTGCGTGAATTTATTGGCAAATTTGTGGTTGTGTATTTTGATGACATATTAATCTACAGCCGCAATGAATCTGATCATACTATACATATTCGACATGTTTTGCAAGTGTTGCGTGATAATCAACTCTATGGTAATCTTGAGAAGTGCACATTTTGCAAAGATAAGGTCATATTTCTGGGTTATGTTGTCTCTCAGCATGGAGTAGAAGTAGATGTGTCTAAAATTGAAGCTATTCAAAATTGGCCTACTCCTATGAATGTGAGTCAAGTAAGAAGTTTTCATGGTCTAGCTGGGTTTTATCGCAGATTTGTGCCCAACTTTAGTACTATTGCTGCACCTTTGAATGATTTGACTAAAAAGGGTGTTGTTTTTGAGTGGGGCGCAGCCCAAGATCATGCTTTTGATGAACTTAAGAGATTGTTAACTTCTGCACCGTTGCTTGCACTTCCTGATTTCAATAAGCAATTTGAGATTGAATGTGATGCTAGTGGTATTGGAATTGGTGGTGTGTTGATGCAAGACGGTCGCCCAATTGCATATTTTTCTGAGAAACTTTCTGGTGCTAAGTTGAACTATCCTATATATGATAAAGAATTGTATGCTTTAATTAGAGTTCTTGAGGTTTGGCAACATTACTTATGGCCAAAAGAGTTTATCATACATTCTGATCATGAAGCTTTAAAATATCTGAAAGCCCAATCTACTTTGCATAAGCGTCTAGCTAAGTGGGTTGAGTTCATTGAGTCTTTTCCATACATTATTAAGCATAAGAAGGGAAAAGATAATATTGTTGCTGATGCTCTATTTAGGAAGAATATGCTATTAACTCAACTTGATGTTAAAATTCCTGGTTTAGAGATACTATGTGATTTGTATGCCACTGATCATGATTTTGCTGAACCATATCGCTTATGTGCTCTTGGTAAAGCATGGGAAAAATATCACATACATGATGGTTTCTTGTTTAGGGCTAACAAACTATGTGTTCCAGAATCGTCTGTGCGTTTGCTCTTATTGCAGGAATCACATGCTGGAGGTTTGATGGGTCACTTTGGGCGTGAGAAGACGCTACTCATGCTAGCTGACCACTTTTATTGGCCAAAGATGAGGCGGGACGTGGATAGATATGTGCGAAGATGCATTACTTGCAACAAATCCAAGTCCAAGCTGAAGCCTCACGGTTTGTATACTCCTTTACCGGCACCTACTACACCATGGGAGGATATTAGTATGGATTTTGTGATGGGTTTGCCGCGTACTAAGAGAGGCCATGATTCTATATTTGTGGTAGTGGATAGATTTTCTAAGATGTCACACTTTATTGCTTGCCACAAGAGCGACGATGCGTCGCATATTGCTAACCTGTTTTTCAGGGAGATTGTACGTCTACATGGAGTCCCAAAGACTATTGTTTCGATCGTGACGTGAAGTTTATGAGCTACTTTTGGAAGACGCTTTGGAGAAAGTGGGGACGAAGCTGCTGTTCAGTACTACTTGTCATCCCCAAACTGATGGCCAAACTGAAGTGGTGAATAGAACATTGTCACAATGTTGAGATCCATGATCAAGAAGAACTTGAAGGAGTGGGAAGAGTGTTTGCCGCATGTGGAGTTTGCTTACAACAGGGCGGTACATTCTACCACAGAGCTATGTCCTTTTGAGGTGGTGTATGGTTTCAAACCCATTACTCCACTTGACTTGTTGCCTTTGCCCATACATGAGAGAGTTAATATGGAGGCATCAAAGAGGGCAGATTTTGTGAAGAAGATTCATGTGAAGACTAAAGAGTTGATTGAGAAGAAAGGCAAGAGCAATGCTGCAAGGATGAATAAGAAGCGCAAGGAGATGTTGTTCAAGCCTGGTGATTTGGTCTGGGTACATTTTCGCAAGGATAGGTTCCCGAAGCTGAGAAAGTCTAAGTTGAAGCCTCGTGGGGATGGTCCTTACAAAGTGCTTGCCAAGATCAATGATAATGCATACTCGATAGATCTTCCAGAGGATGAGTTTGGTGTAAGTAATTCTTTCAATGTTGCTGATTTGACACCATATGACGGAGAAGACCTTGGAGCGTCGGGGTCGACGCCTTTTGAAGGGGGAGATGATGAGGACATCCCTACCTCACTACTACCTCCGTCATTACCAACTGAAGATGAACCTGCTGTGAAGCTTAAGTCCAACGAAGTTAGGATTGGACCAATAACACGAGCTCGTGCGAAGCTACTTAAACAACGGTGAACTTGTTCCTAAACGATGCTTTGATTGATGAGAACTTTATACGCCTAAGTCCTATTACTTATGTATCATCGGGTATCAAGAGGAGACGAGCATCGCACGAGGAGAGGAGCAACTGGACATGAAGACGGACGTCAAGATGGCCGTGAAGCTGGACATGGAGCTGGACATGAAGATATCTCATGGACGCGCGAGGGAGAGCGGAGGCATGCGCGAGAGAAGACGAAGTCCGGCCGGTCGAACCCGGTCGAGCCCCCGGCCAGCCCGGTTCTCTGTCGGCCGACGGTCGCCAACCGACGTCAACCGGAGGAAGCCCTCGTACGGACGAAACCGAAACTTCGCGTTTGTCCACGCGGCTGGATCGACCAGACGGACAGCCCGGTCCACACCGGTTGACCGGACCACAAACCGGACCGCCGGTCCACGCCGTCGACGGACCCAGACCGGACATGTCCGAGTCGTCTCGACCAGATCTATTCGGGTCGGTTTACTTGTATCGACGAACTCGTCCGGACGCCTATATAAGTGCCTTGGACGACCCCTAGCGCTTTAGACCACGTTTAAGATAAACCCTAGTTCTTAGTTGTTTGCTCTGCAAAACTATTGAATTCCCTACACCATATTGCTTGGATATTGTGTAGATCCTGTTTAAGTCTTGTGTGATCTGCTGTTCCATTGGGAATTAGACGGTTGCAACTTAACGCTTCGTGGTCGGCGGCTACGTGCGCAAGTGTGTGGAGTTGCGAATATCTTGCAGGGTTGAGAGCTGTTGCATCTGGCGACATCTACTTACTAATAAAAGCCCCAGAGGGGCTGATCCGGACACTCTGGAACGTACGATCTCTTAATCCAACGCACCACATCGTTTCAATGTTTGATGGAGCAGAACACCCATTCCCACGCCCAAAACGCACAGACTATTTTCCAATCGGTACAACCCACGAACACCATGTCTAATAAAAAATAACCACTCACGCCAACCGTCAAGCACGCAGCACTCCCGCTCGCCGCAGCGCTCCCGCTAGCCGCCGCAGCTCTCCCGCTCGCCGGCGACCACGATCGCCGCCGCAGAACTCCAGCTCGCCGCCGCAGCTCTCCCGCTAGCCGCCGCAGCTCTCCCGCTCGCCGGCGACCACGATCGCCGCCGCAGAACTCCAGCTCGCCGCCGCAGCTCTCCCGCTGGCTCGCCGCAGCTCTCCCGCTCACCAGCGACCACGATCGCCGCCGCAGCGCTCCCGCTCGCCGCCGCACGCTGCTCGCCGCAGCTCTCCCGCTCGCCAGCGACCACGATCGCCGCCGCAGCGCTCCCGCTCGCCGCCGCAGCTCTCCCGCTCGCCGGCGACCACGATCGCCGCCGCAGAACTCCAGCTCGCCGCCGCAGCTCTCCCGCTCGCCGCCGCAGCTCTCCCGCTCGCCGCCGCAGATCTCCCGCTCGCCAGTGACCACGATCGCCGCCGCAGCGCTCCCGCTCGCCGCCGCAGCGCTCCCGCTCAACAGCAACCACGATCGCCGTCGAAGCGCTCCCCCTCTCCAGCATCCACGATCGCCGCCGGAGACACTCTAACACGCCGATCGCCGTCGGAACTACATTCTGCAGCACACACCTGCAAATTTTTTTAGGTCAGATAGCTTGAAATCTCCCTCAATGCATGTATCTAAAACTTCATTCATTCACAATAAATTTCCTAGCTTTATATACCTGTTAAGCATGAATGCCATCTACAACCAGGAGATTCGGTTCTCACAACTGAATGCTCTCTTAACACTGCAGGCAAAATAATCAGAACGAGTTACAACTGGTATATAAAATCGGTTTTCAGAACTAAGTGCTCTCGGTCAATATTGTCGTACAAACAATTCAAATTCAGGAACCACCTTCAGTACATTTGTGGAGAAGCATTAACACTATTTGAACAAGAATTACTATGTCAAAATAACTCCAAACACATATAGGCCATAAGCTTAGGATGAGGATGCAAAATAGCCAAACACAGCTCAAATACTTTGCTGCCAAACGCAGCCTTACTGATTAGTTCATCCTATGTGATGAAAAGGCATCACAGTTCAGAAAAATGCAGAATTCACATTCGTATTTTAACGAACTGGGAATATCACAAGTTTTAGCATGCATTTTTCACAATGTATATTTCATAGTAATTTGTCCTATCCCTGCTACAATTTCACGGTTAGCATGCAAACATTACCAGAAACTATGAACCACATGACCAACATTACCAGAAAATTACAGTTTGATGGAGTACAAATTAAGACAGGCAGATAGCATCGGGAGGTGCACGGTTAGCATGCAAACATTACTCAGCCAATCTTATACTCATAATGTATGTCTGACAGTCTGTGCAGGCACCACATGTCCAAACTTTCAGAAGCCCAAGATAAAGAGGTACAAACCTGGACTCCAAATTCTGCACTGAAAAGACATAAATACGATTAGCCATATTAAACAACCTAGACTTTCCGGCTAAGGAATCAAACTGATAATAATTAAGTGATGTCAAAGCCTGTGTACCAACAATTCTCACTGCAGATCAACAGTTGACCACAATGCTCTGGAAACTCAATTCGGATCCATGATTCGGTATGGGAACTACACGCCAGAAACTAATCACACGAAACTATATTACAGAAGAATAATGGTCAACTGATATGACATTTGAAAGTCCATCTGGCACGACAGAGAACAAAGTAGGTAGAACATGGATGCAAAATAATGTACTAATACCACTTGCGTTTTCGAACTATCGAGCAGAGCCATACAAAAGCCTATTAGAGACTGTTAAAAAAACAAAGATTCATACTTTGTTTATCCTAATGCTTTGGTACAATTGCAGGATAGTGCAATCAGATATCCATATGTCATCATCCAACCTGGCTCCATTTCAGGATATAACCAACAAGCAAACCCAAAGAGGTAAAAAATATTACAACGGTGAGGACAAAATTATGGTGCTATAGTAAAGTCTGCTCTATATGCAGATCCTAAAGAGGTCAAGAGGCAGAGGGAGAGAGAAAGGTATGCACAAAATAAAGACGAGATCTTAAAGCGCCGACGGGAATTACGGGAACTCAAAAAACAGTCAACGACCACCGTCAATGATGAAAACATGTTCTGTCCTACGCAGGCCATTACACAATCTGGAGTCACCCAGATACAAACTGAAGGTCATGTGTCCTATACTTGCAACATATAGAACACATGTTGTAGATGTAAAAAATACTGATTGTATTGTTCCAACGTATTCATAGGTATGGCTCCAGTTCAACGTGATGCATCTCAAATATCTGTGCCACACACTTCACAGCAACATGAGGTCTTTTCTTTGGTGTGTGATGACGATGAGTCCGAGTGGCTGCATAGAAATGATGCATACCGCATGCAGGTGACAGCAAGAGGAAATGCCCACACAACAGGATCACCCACCCAGTTATCGGGTAACCTAATACATCTAATCATGTCTTTTTTTTTCGCAAACTTATAGGTTCCATATTCTCTGCGCTCATGTTACAGGTGTTAATGTGCTGATTATATTCTAGGTTGCAGTAATGTTTCACTCGATCTACCGGCAGCATCTGGGTCACGATCTGGTATGTCCGCACCGGTTAACATTCTTACAAACAAATGTAACTACCCGAGTCGTGAAGGTAAAAACAAGCAGACTGGTCGAGGGTGGTATGCTCGATTATCTGATGATAAAAAGGCGGAGCACTTACAGAGGCTGCGCATAGCACGACAGGAAAAAAAAGAAGCAACAAGGAAAGATGCCGACATGTCTCAAAGGTCAGCTGCTTATTTCCCGAGTTCACCAGCTATCCCACTCAGCAACGTCACCAACAGACTAACAAATGGTAAATAAACCTCATGCGACATCACTCCTTGTACATGTCAAATATGGCTTCATTGTGTTACTTCGGGCTCACACTTTCTACTTCATTACGTGCTTCAGATACTGGAAGTACATATGTCAGCATGACCAGGAATTTTCAAACGCCATGCAGAGATTCAACTATGAAACACGTGTCCACATCCGCAGAATTTAATGGACACCAGAGCTTCCTAGAGAAGAATGCATCTTCTACTGATAAGAAACGTCAACATGATAGAGAAATCTACTCGCTAATGTCAGATGAACAGAAGCAGGAGCGTTTGCGCAAGAACCGTGAGTACAAGAAATGCAGACACGGAAGCGGAGCAAATTTTACCCAACAAACCACACCGGCCATGGAAGCACAATCATCCAAACATTACCAAACAGGTATTGTGATCCCATTGTACTAATAATTTTCACCATCTTTTGTTATTCTATAAGATAATTCTCACCATCTTTAATTGTACACAGCATTTCTCGAAGACACAAATAGTGACGAAGATTTTGATCCTACTGGGATCTTTGAACCAAATGAAGAAGGTGTTGTATTCGAGGGTAAAGTACAAACCTTCAATTTAATTACAGATGTTACCAGCACATACCAGCTTAAGCTGATTTAAAATGTTTCACACAGATAACTTGGACACCTTCCAAGAGGAAGAAGCAATACATAACAATGATGAGGGGTGCAGAATTTTTAGTGCTACAGGTAGCTTCTACCACTAACTAAGTTCTATTATTGCAGTGGGATACTAAATTCATTGCATCTATTTTATTCATATTATTATATTTTGCAGGAGATGTGTTCGATTCATGGCCAGTGACATGTGGCATTCCACCATGTAACCAGAATGCTGATCCTTATGACTATGTCTACCACAATCTACCAACCAAGCATCATGTGTTGAAGCCTGTAGATGATTGTGAACATTGCGGAGCAATGAGGCTGCAATATGAGGGTCCCGCTTTCTGTTGCAGAAAAGGAAAGGTCAAGATAGTTACACCGGAAGTTCCTGACGAGTTGCGCCGGTTGTTTACAAGTCAGGTTGATGCTGATGCAAAATATTTCAGAAAGCACATACGATATTTCAACACCCACTTCTCCTTCACAAGGCTTGGAGTCACCCTTGATAAGACGGTCAGCAATGCGGCGAGAACCGGTGTTTATACATTTGTAGCACAAGGGGCAATGTATTATAAGATGGACGATCTGGTGCCTGGTGGTCAAGGACCTAGAAATCTCCAGCTCTACTTCTATGATACAGATGAAACCTTGGAACATAGAATCAAGCGGTCTCCAGATCTTGATATCAATATCATACGGAAGATCCTGGAGATACTAGAGGACAACCCATATGTACAGACCTTTAAAAGTTGTGGATCTATTCCGAATCTAGAAGAATATAGGATATCCCTTAACACAGATATAAGACTCGACCAGCGAAGATACAATGCCCCAACTGCTTCCCAGGTAGCCGCGATGTGGGTTGAAGGGAGTGACCCACAAAACACTTTTGATAGACAAGTTGTTGTGTATGGCAAAGGGGACCGTCCTATATATATTAGAGCTTACTATGGTTGCTATGATCCTTTGGCATATCCATTATTTTTCCCGAGAGGGGAGACGGGATGGAATCGTTGGATACCATATGAGACCCCTCCTAAAATCACTCAAGAGGACAACCAGGACGACATAGAGCATGAAAATTTGCAAGGTCTGGATCGGAGTTCAAATGTTCATCTGGAACAAAACACAGATGAGGTAGCAGGTAATTATCCACATCCTTTCAACGTGTTTCGCATCTTATTCATTGTTACTGCAGATGACCAATTAATTTTTTTATCCATGTTGTAGATGATGAAGAGGACCAGGATGATAGTGAAACCGGGGGGTCTAGAAAATTCGTGAGCGCAAGGGAGTACTACTGCTTCAAGCTACAAGTCAGGAAAGGACTTTTTAACATTATATTGTTCGGTGCACGCGGGTTCCAGCAATGGGCAGTAGACATGTACATCAAGATGGAGACTATGAGACTTGATTTCTTCTCCAAGCCTAAGAATCAAAAGCTCATTCGTGCTGATCTATACCAGGTATCTGAATGTTAAAACGTTTCCATGTTACATTGTACATCGCCCCTACGGATTTAAATTTACCGCATAATGATGCCTTTACTGCTTTATTTCTTAAGGGAGTTGTTGACGTCATGGATGCTGGCGAGACACGTGGTTCTCAGGTTGGTAAGAGAATCGTGCTACCGCGGACTTTTCCAGGAGGTGATCGAGACATGCAGCGAAGATTCCTTGATGCGATGGCGATAGTCCAGCGGTTTGGAAAGCCTGATTACTTTATCACAATGACTTGCAACCCGCAGTGGGAGGAGATTACGTCGAGACTTGAACCCGGACAAACGCCACAAGACCGTCCAGACCTTGTCGCGAGAGTATACAGGGCCAAATTGAGAAGTATGAAGGATTTGTTGATTAAAAAAAAATACTTTGGAAAGGTTGCTGCATATGTCCATGTTACCGAGTTTCAGAAAAGAGGGTTGCCACATGAGCACATGCTTTTGATCATGTGCTCGGATAGCAAGCTAACAAACCCAGATGGATACGACAAGGTGATATCAGCAGAACTTCCTAACAAGGACAAGTACCCTGTATTGCACTCTCTGGTTGTTAAACATATGCTACATGGTCCATGTGGTGCTCTCAGAAAAAATTGTCCTTGCATGATAGATGGTGAATGTCGATTTCGCTATCCTCGGCAGTTTTGTGATGCTACGCAGCAAGGAAAGGACTCCTATCCTATCTATAGGAGGAGGCATGATGGTCATCAAGTGAAGGTTAGAGGAGCAGAGCTAGATAATAGATGGGTTGTCCCATACAACCCTGGTTTGCTTATGCGATTTAATTGTCACATCAATGTTGAAGCTTGCTCTAGCATCAAGGCAGTGAAATATTTATTCAAGTACATCTATAAAGGACATGATCGTGCCTCATTCTCAGTCGATCCAGCAGTAGAGAATGATGGTGAAGTAATCAATGAGATCAAACAATACAGGGATGCTAGGTTCGTGGGGCCACAGGAGTCTATCCATAGGATTTGCGGTTTTGCAATGTTCGGTGTCTCTCCCTCTGTTCTCCAACTCCAGCTTCATCTGGAAGATATGCAACCTATCACATTCAAAGAGGGCGACAATCTAGATGACATCGTCAATCGGCCCTCTTCTTCCAGTACCATGCTCACTGAATTTTTCAAGATGAACCTGGTGGATCCTTATGCGAGGAACTTCTTGTACAAAGAGTTCCCCGAATTCTACCGGTGGATCAAAGGTACAAAGAAGTGGCAAAGAAGAAAATTGAAGGGGCGGGGTCAGATTGGAAGAATTGTGTATGCGCATCCTGCTGAAGGTGAGAGGTACTTTCTTAGAGTGCTCATGAATCATGTGAGAGGTGCAACATCGTTTGAGGATTTGAAAAGTGTAAATGGCAGGCTGTGCTCGAATTTCAGAGAATCGTGTGAGCGAAGAGGTCTCATAGAGACCGACAAGTCACTTGATGACTGCTTGACCGAGGCAGCTACTTTCCAAATGCCATATGCTCTAAGAAGGCTTTTTGCAACTATTCTGGTGTTTTGCGAGGTGACCCAAATCCGATCATTGTGGGAGAAGCACCTTGAGTCAATGTCTGAGGACTACCGTCGTAACCAGTCCAACCAGGTCGCATTAGAGCAGATGGTCCTTAGAGACATTAGGGATCTGGTGCATTCCATGGGAAAAGATATTGGCAGTTATGGCCTCCCAAATTTGGATCCGGTGGATGATGAGTGTTCCAATGGAGAATCGAGAGAGGTACAAGAGGAGTTGTCTGTTAGTTTTGACAAAGAAGACATAAACATGTTTACATCTCTTAACAAAGAGCAGCGTGTTGGTTTTGATGAAATCCTCTCTTGTGTTGTCAACAAAAGGAGCCAGATTTTCTTTGTTGATGGTCCGGGTGGCACGGGGAAGACATATCTATACAAAGCACTCCTTGCAAAGGTCCGTTCGTTGGGTCAAATAGCTATTGCTACAGCTACATCTGGCATTGCGGCATCGATCATGCCTGGTGGGCGCACCGCCCATTCCAGGTTTAAAATTCCGATTAAGCTCACAGATAGCAGCACATGCAATTTTACCAAGCAGAGTGGTACCGCAAAGTTGCTCCGTAGGGCATCTTTAATAATCTGGGATGAAGTTGCCATGACAAAGCGTCAAACTGTTGAGACGCTTGATAGGTCCCTACAGGACATCATGGGATCTGCTTTGCCTTTTGGGGGAAAAGTCGTGGTGTTTGGAGGGGATTTTAGGCAGGTCCTTCCCGTTGTACCACGAGGTACAAGAGCTCAAATCACTGACGCTACGCTACAGAGGTCTTATTTATGGGAGCAGATTAGGAAGATACGCCTCACGCGTAATATGAGGGCACAAACCGATCAGTGGTTCTCCAGTTACCTCCTAAGAATAGGTAATGGAACAGAAGAGACGATTGGTGCTGACTACGTGCGTCTTCCGGATGACATTGTTATTCCTTGGACTTCCACCGAAGAACCAGTGAATAAACTTATTGAAGATGTCTTCCCATCGCTTCATGAGAACGCTACATCTGGATCGTACATGAGCGCCCGTGCCATTCTTTCAACCAAGAATGAGCATGTGGACAATCTGAATAAAAAGATGATTCGTAGATTTCCTGGCCAAGAAAGAGTTTATTACAGCTTTGACTCTGTCGAGGATGATGCACGCAATAACTACCCACTTGACTATCTAAACTCTCTCACTCCAAATGGCCTGCCCCCGCATGATTTGAAACTCAAAATCAATTGTCCCGTCATTCTTCTCCGGAATCTCGATCCGCACAATGGGTTGTGCAATGGAACAAGACTGATGATTAGAGCATTCCAGGATAACGCAATCGATGCCGAGATTGTTGGTGGACAACATGCTGCAAATAGAGTGTTCATACCGAGAATCCCTTTGTCACCCTCGGAGGACATTTCACTTCCTTTCAAGTTTAAGAGGAAACAATTCCCCATCAGGTTGAGTTTTGCAATGACCATCAACAAAGCCCAAGGGCAAACCATTCCGACTGTTGGTATTTACCTCCCAGAGCCTGTATTCTCCCATGGCCAGCTTTATGTTGCACTTTCAAGGGGTGTGTCAAGGCAGACCACTCGGATTTTGGCCAAGCCAAATATAGACATAGACCCCACTGGAAAAAGCACAAAGAACATTGTGTACAGGGATGTATTGGAGGGATAGAACAGGTTTGTTATTTAATCTTCTTATTATATACTGCTATTTCTTATTTAATCTTCTTATATACTGCTATTTCTCTTTTTCGGATCTATGAATATTCATGTTATGCAGCAGCTTTAACAGTTCTATGACTTTGTTATGACATAGGAGCTTTCCCACATGCTTGAAAGATTTGTTGAATTCTAAACAGGTGTACTGTCGTAATTAAACTGGATTTTAATTTACATGCTACAACTAATGCATGTGTGAGTTTGAGTTCATTTCATTTATTATATTATTGTACATTTCAGAAGCAAATTTATTATGGTTGTGCAAAACAATATTTCTGGTTTGTTCACCTCACAATATTTCTTTCTTTGACACAGTTTTCTCTGTCTTCGGTGGTGCTGAATTACTGAAGCTGCTTATGATGAGATGGTGACCTCACTTCATTCATTTCGCCGAAGTTCGTATTGCCTGAACCATGGGCCGACGAGTACCTGGATTGTGTCCTATCTGTAGCAAAGCACTATATGTGATCTATGTTGCACTAAAAAAGTATCTTTCCTGTTCAGTGGATGTGAGTACGCATTGTCGCTAACTTACTGTGGTACCATCCTGGATGATGAATCCGACGTGTCGGTATTTCACTAGGAAATATCAGGTTTTGTAAATACTGCAGCGCTTGCTTATACGAGCAGCCTATCTTGTTAATGGAAGCATGTTCTTTGTCTCATTGGCCTGGCTATTATCGATGTTCTTAATTTGTCTGAAGCCTACTCTCCCTTTTTTCTGAAACTGCTCCCTTTTCATCTATTTTGGCTTGTAGTTATGCAAATTCAAAAGAATATTTATATCTCCGCGGTGCAGATCACAGTAATGTCATGTGATTCACTTCATTCATTTCGCCGAAGTTTTATATAATGGCATTGTAAAGGCTGAAACAAGATTTGACACCTTTTTTTGGAAGTTCAGCGAAACTAAAATATAAATGGCAAAGTTAATTAACATAAATAAAAATAAATGCCACAAGCCAAGTCAATATCAGATGCGGTCATACAGACCACACCTTTAATTTGAGACGTCTGACGGCCAAGTCTTATTCACTTCCATCTCAAAAAAAAAATTCTTATTCACTAACGCTCCTCCTCCATACATTTCATTTGGCCAAGTCATAGGTGGTTATGGAATGGGCTACTGCATGCGTGGGTTACTGGCTGCTGGTCCATGCATATATGTCTATTTAAGGGATTTGTAAAATCGTTTGTAGACAAGGCCAGCCATAGCTGAGAGGAAGAACAAGAAGAGGAGCTGAGTAGCACTCCAACATTTCATCGATCTATTCCATCGTCGCCTTCGTCGCTGCAACGAGAGTAAACTATTGCGCCGCTTATAGCCAAGGACTGCAGATCCGCCGTGTTTTGCATAGGTAAATATATTTCCAGTGGTATGATGTTCTGAAAATACCAGACAACATGGCTTACTCACAGTCAGTGATATTTTTCAAAGTTGCAAATTCTGTAGTGGCATGGTTCCAAGCTTTTCTTTGTAAAGAAATGCAGAATATCTTCGTTTTCTTAAATGGTAATCTGATATTTAACGGGACCATTTATTGGTTAAACTGCTGTGTCAGTTATTCATCTTTACCATCTATGCTGTCAGCGGTACCAAGCCTCCTGACTTTCAATTTAGATCTCAAGTACTCCTATGCTCAAAGCGAGAAATTAAAGTGCAAGATTCTACTTATGGTTTATTTTTGTGTGAACCTGCCCCATGTAGGAATTTAAGAACAACAATGTTGTACTGTTGCAGATTTTTCCGCTGTTTTGTGTGTGCATTTCTTGTGGAAAACAAACACATTGTCCTGTATAGATTGTTAGCCGATTCATCATGCAATTTTGTAACTTGCTATATTTCTAGGTGAAACAGTAATCTTCTTTTTTCCCGGAAATACTTGAACCTGGACAGAATTTCTGGATCCTCACCAGGAAAACAAAGAGGCCAAGCTTATCATTGACATAAAGCTGCAGGTCAGCACATGTTGAATATCTTTCCCATATAGTCCCGTAGTTCCTACTTTTTGGACATTTGCGCATGGTAATCTTTTTCGAACTATCCTTTGATATAAGTAACAAGGAATTGAATTCTGAAAATACTAGATGCAGCCAGCTTTTCAACTATATTTGATAACTTATTTTTATCCTACATTGATGAATATGTCCAAATGTTTTCAAAACTAATTATATACACTTCTTTTTCTTTTTAAATGCACAGATATGGATGTCGATGATATCTTCATCAATTTACCTAACGGCGCAACCACTGGTATTCATGTGTACATAAAATATTCATAAATGACTACATTATATCGGTCGGGTGTCAATTAATTTTTTTATGTAATAACACATTGTATCAATTATAGATATCGCGGGCGTTATCATGTATGTTAGCCCACTAGACCACGAGACATATTTCCCGGTAGGAATGAGGGAAGTAGCAGTGGTGGACTCCACTAATCACATTGTGTTCCTCCGCATTTTTGATGAACTTGCTCAGAGGCATGAAGAACAACTATTGATTGGTGAAAAGCATTATTCATTTGTCATGGCAACCTCTATGCAAGTTGATCAAGCCTCAAGTATGTCTGGACTTTAAAAGATTAAAAAGGCGTTGTACAAAATGCATTTCGCACTATTAGTTACTTGATGTTTTTATAAACAGGAAGTCTTTTAAGTACATCGGCAACCATAATTACGTTCCATCGATGCTCAGCATGTCATCACTTTGACATGCTTGAAGGTGACTATAATTTTTTATTACTGATTCACCATTCCTGATAATAACTAGATGTCTAATTATTTCATGTTGTAGGTGTGCGTGAACGAATTTGTAATGACTTGTATTCCGGTGAAGCGGTAAAAAATGTTGTTCTTTTAAGGAGGGATGCTCAGAAGACGGCCAATGAGTACAATGGAGTTCAACTACCTGCCCAAGCTTCTTCGATCAAACACATCTTTAAACATCTGACGCAAAGTACACCCCACATCGCGCCAGCTCAAGTTAACAAGTTTGATGAGGTTGATTAAGCATATAGGTCAAGAATAAATTTTCCTCGCGAAAAGTTTAGTTTTGTTATTGTTATTATTTCTTTCCCAATGTTGCAAAAGTAAAGGTAGCATGTTCTTCTATTCACACTATGTCCCAGTCCGTATCTGCTAGGTTAACAACTTCCAATCTATCCACAGCATGGGAAATAAATGTATGGAATAAGCATGTATCTGTACTGCTGTTGTAGCCAAATGTTCTCTGTGCTCACTTAATGCAGTAATTTCTTAACAGCAATAGCTGAAATTCCTATAACCCTAGAACCAGAGAAGTTGCACTACCAGAGAAAAAAAATAGAGATATGTGAAGGTACTATAATGCATGTCATCTCCTTCCTGGTAGACACGATATATTTCTGGAGGCAAGGAGTCCTCCAGATGCGTGGGCAAATAAGGCTCCGTTTGTGAGCTCAGTTTTTTTGAAGTATTGTGGGAATACTTCGGTTTCCAAAAATAATGAACTACTGAATACTTCATGGCGTTTGGTTCCGAGTAATACGGTGGTTCTGAAAACTAAAGTATCTCAAATACTGAAGTTATTTTGACGTATTGAAAACTTCAGTCTGGACCTATTTTTCCTAAACGGAGAAACGAGCTCTTCGTGCTCCTCACAAAACGCATCTGTTTTTCATCCGACCCATACGACGATATCCTCTTCTTCTCTTGAACAAGACCCGTTCTGCAAGAGAGGACGGGCAGCATACTTACCTACTTTTGCCGACGTACGTGCAGCGGCGCACCATCCGACTCGCAAGGGCTGGATGCCACAGCGAGCAACGAAGTTACACAATATATGTATAATATGTATTTGTCTCCCGATGTGTTGATCAAAGGCATGATTTATATGCATGCTAGCTGGACCAACAATTAGTCAACCTATCTGCTGTAAAACAGCATTTGCCAAACGCCTCCACTTTTTCCCCAAAATGAGAAAACTTTGGTTTTAGTAAACTGAGGTATTCTCTTGCCTGGCGCTGACATATTTTAGTTTTGGAATACTGTGGTTTACAAAAAGCTGAGCTCCCAAACAGAGCCTAAGGGTCTAGGTTCTGTTTTCAAACGCGATGATGACATGTAAGTGGGGTTATAAGAAAAGGCAATAAGTCCCTAAAAAAAATCAAAAAGAAAAGCGTGGGGCATAAGATAAATCAGCGGGATAGAAAAATAAAAAGAGGGTACACTTACGGGCAGTTTGTTACAGAAGCACGATTCCCTAGCAGGAAAAAAATCAGTTGCCTCACGATAAGGGCCCTGATCACGATCTGGCTGTAGGGTAACCATAAAACCCCGATACAGCTCCCTTCCACCTCTCCTTCATCCTCCCTCACGATTCCCGCATGCACACCCTCCACCTCGCCGGCCTCCTCCACCAGCAGTCTCTCCACTCCCCCACGAGTCTGCCCGTGTTGCATCGTTCTAAATGTCTGCGCCGCCATCCCCAATTTCCTCTGTGGATCAATCTACAACCAGATTCGGTGCTATTGACCACGCTATCAACCCGGTAATGGTTATCTCTGTAACTTCATACTTTGCAAGGTTTCATTATTAAAAGTGATGTATGATTGGGTTTTCAAGAAAACCCAAACATGGGATCAAAGGATGAGGAAACAGATACAAACCCCGAGTCGACAAACGCAATACAAGAAAAAGCCTTATATGTCTGCAAGATTTTGACTCTACGGTTGTTTAATTCTCCTACTTCTTCACTACTAATGTAAGACTTTTGTGTGGGTTTACAGGAAAACATCAACAATGGAGTAAAGGATCAAGCATTACCAACTAGGAAACCTCAGAATCATAACCTAGAAGATGAAATAATTAGAGAGGGCCAAACAGATATGCAAATTGAAGAGGGGCTGACCAAATCTGAGACCAACGAGCTACAAAATAAAACCGGCAAAGAGGCTACTTACTCCAAATTGACAAATGTGAGTTTCTTGGTCCTAAAAACTCCCCAATAATTCCAAATCTCCACAGTAATTATCCGACACCCTTTTCCTGGTTTCAGTTTTGTTTGTGTTGTTCCCAGGAATTATCTGACAACAAAACAGGTCAACTACTGCTGTCAGCTCAGGACAAGCACTTAGCAACAACATCTGGCACGGAAGGGCCAGGAACTATAGAGAACGAGTTTGCATTGCCCATGCAGATAGAGAAACATATGCGACGGCATAACAAGCCTAAGAAGACACAAGACTATGTGGTTTCTCCAGAAGGCACATAACAAAACCTTCTCTGCCCTGCTTTTGCTATATTTATTATCTTCATTACTAATACATGTTATTACTTCCATTGTGACAGATTATGCCTGCACCGGCGATGATTGGTCTGTGATTGACAAAATCAGAAACGAACCAAGCGACAAGAGATATTTAGTGAGCATCGACGATGGATATCTTAAAAAGGCCGAATTACTGTCACTTTTAACTCCCGGAGAATTCATTGGCGATGAAGTAAGCATATATAGTTTTGTCACAAGGATTTGCTATTTTATTATGAGTTCTAATATCTCCTATAACCATTGTATGCTTTTGAAATTGTAGATAATAAACGCGTACATAAATTGCATACGTGGTACAGAGCATCTACAAGTGAGGTCAGGTGGAAGTGTGTTCTTAGAGAATGCATGCGTCTCTAAGACGATAAAGAGTTTTAGCTGTCTGGGGCTTGATGAAGCACCAACATGGTTATTAGACCGAGTCAGCACTTATTTGAAATATGATATGGTTAGTTTCAGTTTCTTACATCTCAAGTAAATTGTATGGAGGACGAATGTTTGTCTATATCGGAACTAAACTAACTAAAAAGTTTCAGATACACATTCCAGTGAACAGTAACAACATGCATTGGTATGTAGCAGTTATAAATACCAGAAAACGAAGAATCCAAGTGCTCGACTCGCTCGGCACAGGAATGGGCCGCAAAGACCTCGCTGCTATGGTTAGCAATTAGTCCCACTACCCTATCTTTTGATAAGATGCTTTTCTGTTATCCTTCGGTATTTTTTGGTTGTGATGTTAATACTGTCTTTTATTCGTGCAACAGCTGGAAGGACTGCAAAATTTATTGAAATATGCATCGCTTAGCATGGAATTAAAAGCTGATAAATGGCCGGACCTAAATGTGACAACATGGCCAAGGGAAGAGTGTATTACGAGAAGTCTGCAAACAGATGGGTATACCTCTGAACTAAACGCAATCAGAAGTTTGTTTTTTTATATGCCCCATTAATTCTCATTACAAAGAATCATGTGTCCGCATGTAAGAAAGAATAAAGTGTGCATATGCACTTACCAACTGACAGTAGATGACATCGTACTTAATCATCTTCATCAGTAGCATACTACTCATCCATCATGTTTACCTACAATAACAAACCATCAAAAACGAGGAGTGTGTTTAAATATAAATAAGATGGCAGGAACAAAAGCAGTTTAATTGCTATGTCCATTCTTGCAAGATCAATTTGCTAAATCTATGCCTCAAGTTAAGAAATTGTATGACATTACAGTGACTCAAGATAATTTATTCTTCCATACCATCTCTTTAATTTGGAGCTAGCTATAATGCAACAACTCAATTCATATCTGATGATGAGTTGCTTCATATAAAAATAAATAAGTACATTAGTTATCTATGTACTTTTTCTGAAGGGACAATGATGTGTATAATTATACATAATGATTACTTTCTATTAAAACAGCAGTAAGTAATAGGGAAAGAATACAAATACTCACAAAGTAAGGGTGCGGAGACCGTGCATACCTCAAATATTACATGAATTGGATGTTTAGCTCTACCTTCTCATCCTGGACCATCGAGCCACAATGAATCAACTGGAAATGCAAATAAAAAAATATAAGTTGTCATAAAAGTTAACAATATAGCATTGAGCATTTGATTTTGACTCACAATGCTATAGCAGTGACCAAGACTAAAAGTAACTTCAGTAACAAAACAATTTAAGTAAAGAACTTTTTGACAAACATTTTTTCATGCTTCAGTTTCATATGGAACACCATAACCTACGTACAGAGCTAACTCAATAACCTAGGTACAGAGCAGTAGACCACATGGAAACCTTACACATGTCGTGATAATTTGGAGCATACATATTGGCGAGTTCCTTTTATATTTAGGATGCATACATATTGTCAACTGTGTGTTTTTCTGTACATTATTTCATCATCAGCAAATCGATACTCTACAACGTGAATGTCAAGCTTTTTACACTAAAAAGTAGTTGTCCTGAACCATGTGTCAATGCATCCTAAATAGAAAATGAACTTGCCAATATGGCAATCAAAAGTATGATCATATGGCACGATCACTTACTGAATCAGAAAAGAGATTGAACAAAAACTGCTGAACATCACTGAGGGTCTCTGGGCCACCAAGATTGAACAGCAGTACTCCAACCTTTTCATCAAAATTAGTGCATGCACCCGCAGCGGAGGAACTCACAGCAAGGCTGCGTTTAGTGTATAATTGGCATTCCAAATCTGTCAACTACATGAAATCCATGAGAACAACATTGTCTTGATGCACCATACTCCTCAAATTTAAAATCCTGTAACATCAAAGCACCGTTTTCCTTTAATATGATACAATAGTAGATATGCTAATGCTGCAGAATAGTAGATATGTTAACTTAATAAACATAAAACTTTATACATGAAACCAAGGTACACGAAGCAGGACTTACAATATAGTTTATATTCATGCCCTTTGATACAAAAAAAAATACATACATGGTAGCATATGGATCGTTACCAGTATCATAAAAGAAATAAGAATGTTCAAACTATTCTTTTTTCATGTTATTCAGATAAAATCAGCTAGCATACATGTTGGGGGCTGCAATCTTGCAGCCCCTCTCTCTTCTTCTACCTCTCAACACACTCTCACGGATACACACTCTGAGAAACTCAACGCACACACTCAGCCAAGGAAGAAGACGCAGCTTTGCCATGAAACTTCCTTGGTGATCAGAATGGCTACATTATTTTTGCTCAGCCCTCACGGCTCCGTTTTCAATTAACTCTCTATGCAAGTATATATACAAGAGGGAAGAGGCAAACACCAAAGGCACTCACCGCACTAACCTGGCCACTAACCCAATGCACTAATCCACTAACTAACCTTGACCGTTTCTCACTCCTAGAATCACTCTAGGACGCCCAAGATGCATGCAACGCCTAACCTGCTAACTTGCCGATTCACTCGGCTAAACAACTTGATCGTGCAGGCCACCCATCCAGACCTCGCTGCTTCTCGCGATGGTACTGCATCGCACAGCCCCTCAGCATCTCGCCACGCCCCTGCATCTCACAATGGCATATCGGCATCTCGCCTTCACGCGCAGCTAAAGCTTTCTCTGTCCTACACTTTCTAGAACCTAAACTACATGCAAACGAACTAGACAAATGCAGATACAAATCAAGATAAAAAAGCTAACAATACACAGGAAGCATAGAGCTTTCTCTGATAAAATCAGCTAGAATCAATTTTCTTTTCTGCAAATAAGTGCCAACAAACAAAAAGTATCCCTAGAGTACAAGCACTGAACATTACTGACCGAAAACGCCTCCAAACAAGCATGCATTGGACATCATTTTTGTTTAACCCATGAAAGAGATGCTTTCTGTATGGGCCAATCTTTTTTTTCTTGAAGGTAACTAGAATGTTGGTTTTTTGCAAATAAGCTCCAAAAAATGATATTATTTCCAGATTACAAGCACTGAACATTACTGACCAAAGACGCCTCCAAACAAGCAATACATTGGGCAGCATTCTTGTGTAAACCGTGAAAGAGATGCTCCCTGAAAATGAATCAAAAACAGAAAAGACTTCTTCCATAAGCCTGCTGAAACACAAGTCTCAAGATTGACACTGTGGCCCAAACTTCCAAAGGTGTAAAATTCGTCCAAAACAGATAACTGTCATACACAGGAAGCATAGCGTACAGTACTTGAGTGAATCAGCCATCGAATTCAATCTACCTGCCTCCTCCTATTTCTTGCTCCATGAACAGAATTAGAAATAAACTTAGCGCCAAACTTGTATCCACTCATCAGCAACTGCTGATTGCGGGACTTGCAATGCCGGCACCGGCGGCGGCAGCTGCGACGAGGCCGACGTCTCCAGCCGGCCGGCCGGCCTGACAGCCTGCACGGTACTTGGATTGGATTTGACGGCTGATTTCATTAAGGAGCCAAACCCAGTAGCAACTGGGTGAAGGAGATACCTGGCGCCGACGATGGCCTTCTCCAGCCCCCGATTCAGCGCCCCCACGTCGACCTCCAGCACCACCCTCATCCCCCGCTCGGATTCCGCCGAGTGAAGAGGACCCAAAGCCGGGGAGGCCCCAGTGGCGAAGACGGGTGGCCGCGGCTGCGGATCCAGTGGAGACGGGGACTGCCCATCCACCTCCTTTTGCCCCTCCCGCTGGGTGCCCTGGCCTTCCGTTGGCTTCCGGTCGCCTGGACGAAGAGGACGGAGGAGGTTGTCGTCCAGGCCATCGGCGGCGAGCCAGGAGAGCGGGGGTCCGGTCGACGGCCGTGGGAGGGGGGCGGGGGGAGAGCTAGCGAGTACTGTGAGAGCTAGCGAGTACTGTGAGTCCGATTTTTTTTTGAAGGCGATGAGACATGGAGTGAGGACGACAAGGAGTGAGGTCGGCGAGTTAATCTCGGGCCTGTCGGCCGTCGGGTGTGGGTGGGCCGTGGGCCGTGGGCCGTGGACTGCTCTTGTCTCTGCTACAATTCAGAAAAACAAATTGCCCTCAAATTTTCATTTTTAATGATTTTGAAGGTCTTTTTTGTGAGGAATGATTATCCTTATTGAATAAATACTAATTTCTGTATCATTAAAAATTATAATCATGCAGGTCATCGTGTGGTCTATGGATGTTAAATTTCATGGAATATTTCACGGGGGATATTTTATCCGACATTCCTGAACAGGTATATTTGCTCCATATATCGCGATACTTATTCCAGGTTGTATCATTATTACTTGAAAACTAACTTTATTTACTGCTTGATTAATAGGTCAATATGACAGATTTTAGAAACAAACTAGCCGTAATTTTGGTGGATTCACATTTGAATGATGATAATATAAGGAATCGAGACTTGAAAGATGATGAAGAACAAATATTTGATCCTACTGATTGTGTCATTGTGGATGGACCTCCTAAAAACATCAAAACATCCAAACTAGCGTCAGAAATTGGGTTCATCTCGCAATCATTGCTTCACGTCCCATCTGCCAATCCAACAGACCAGGAATTAATAGATGAACTTTGCCTATATATCAGCACAGTTGATGATATCCCTTCACTAGAGTAAGCAACATTTTTTTCATTTTATTGTATTGTTCTAATAAATTGCGATAGCATACTTGTAATTGTAATTGACATAATTCTAATTTTACAGGACCGAATGGGTTAAAAGTTCGAGTCCTTATCCTATTAGTCTTAATTTAAGACAAATAAGTAGCATACTAAAAATGAATGAAAATATGGATGTTAGTTGCTTTAATATGGCTGTACGGATCCTGGCGTGGCACGACATCCAGCTTGCTAGGGATGTCCCAGTCCACTACATGGATTTGAGCTTCTGTGTAAGTTACTATAACTACATATTAAATCTATTTATATGTGACTCATTTGTGGCATATACTAATGTTTTTTATTATTATTTTAGTTGATGTCTCAATATGCACGAGATCCAAGTTGTAGTGACTATCCTGACGTTGCTCAGTTGGCTCAGTTGTTTCTTAGCTGGCCTGACAGCAATGAGTATCATATTTCTGAATGCAGTATGGTAAGAATTCAATCCTTCATTCTTAAGAGTCAATTATCTGTTATAATGATTGCTATATTTTTAAATGTATCGGTGCAGATTTTATTGCCTTGGGATATTGTTGGGTTATTCCAGTTGTTCGTCTTGGATCGGCATAAAAAAGTTATCTCTTTTTTGGACCCGCTTCCAATACCATATTTGGCGAAGACTATACTTAAAAATGTGGCCGATAATTTTAATCTTGCCCTCGAAGTTGCAAACCCTACATCAAAGGATGACATAACTAAATGGGGTTGCAAGGCTCCCAAAGTTCCAACAAATCTAGACGAGTAAGAATCTTAAGAATGTGTTACAATCTTAACGTATTATTCGACCCGCAATGTAACATTATATGCATGCAGTGCTCTGTCGGGTTATTTGGTTTTTGAGTTCATGCATTCATGGTACGATGGATTGCTACATTTTTCAGTACCCACGGTGAGTATTTACACATGTTCATTTGCATACACTTTGCACATGTTTTTTTATAACAATGTTGTATAATGCATATATAGGACGGTTTTCAACTAAGGAAGCGATTTTTGGTTCACATCCTGAAGTATGAAGCAAATGAAGCTTTAAGCAATATCCCAGCCATTGCACGAAGCCTTATTGATCGCATAAAAAAGTGGACCTTCAAGAAAGAACCATCATCCGCGAATAAATAGAATATACAATGTTGCTTAGTTATTTTATCTGTCATTCATATTTCGCCATGTATCAAGAATACATAGATGGACCTTCAAGAAGAAACATACTACATATTGTTGCTTAGTTTATGTTTTTAAGTATTTTTACAAATTATTCTAAATATATTTATGTGATTGTAAATTTTATGTAAGTGTGGATTTTGTGTTTTAGGCGCCCTCACACCTCTTATGTATAAATGGCTCGGTAAAATACCTGATAGAAGATCACAATATATGTTTTTATGACATAGGACAAGACGTGCATTGCACGTGCACGTTTACTAGTAACGAAAAGTGAGAGAGTGAATTCCTTAGTCTCATTAGCCACCAAAGAAGACATGAGAGAATTTAGTGAGGATCCTACGGCCATGCCTCTTGTGCTTTTGTACAGGGGTACGGTTTTGGTTTCTAACGACATGACCCCTCTTCCTCTTGGTGTTTCTAATGTTTTGCAGAATTCGGCGACGTATTTCCGGAGGAGGTACCCGCAGGACTACCACCATTGCGAGGTATTGAGCATCAAATTGATTTGATTCCCGGAGCATCTGCCCAATAGGGCGCCATATCGCACTAATCCCGAAGAGACGAAAGATACGAAGCAAGTACAAGCGCTACTCGACAAAGGTTATATTCGCATAAGCCTTAGTCCTTGTGCTGTTCCTGTTATTCTAGTTCCTAAAAAAGATGGTACTTGGCGTATGTGCGTAGATTGTAGAGCTATAAACAACATTACTATTCGATATCGTCATCCTATTCCCGCTTAGAGGATATGTTAGATAAATTGAGTGGTGCTGTTGTGTTCTCTAAAATTGATTTGCGTAGTGGCTATCATCAAATTAGGATGAAAGAAGGGGATGAGTGGAAAACAGCCTTTAAAACAAAATTTGGTTTATATGAGTGGTTAGTAATGCCTTTTGGTTTGACTAATGCACCTAGCACTTTCATGAGACTGATGAACCATGTTTTGCGTGAATTTATTGGCAAATTTGTGGTTGTGTATTTTGATGACATATTAATCTACAGCCGCAATGAATCTGATCATACTATACATATTCGACATGTTTTGCAAGTGTTGCGTGATAATCAACTCTATGGTAATCTTGAGAAGTGCACATTTTGCAAAGATAAGGTCATATTTCTGGGTTATGTTGTCTCTCAGCATGGAGTAGAAGTAGATGTGTCTAAAATTGAAGCTATTCAAAATTGGCCTACTCCTATGAATGTGAGTCAAGTAAGAAGTTTTCATGGTCTAGCTGGGTTTTATCGCAGATTTGTGCCCAACTTTAGTACTATTGCTGCACCTTTGAATGATTTGACTAAAAAGGGTGTTGTTTTTGAGTGGGGCGCAGCCCAAGATCATGCTTTTGATGAACTTAAGAGATTGTTAACTTGCACCGTTGCTTGCACTTCCTGATTTCAATAAGCAATTTGAGATTGAATGTGATGCTAGTGGTATTGGAATTGGTGGTGTGTTGATGCAAGACGGTCGCCCAATTGCATATTTTTCTGAGAAACTTTCTGGTGCTAAGTTGAACTATCCTATATATGATAAAGAATTGTATGCTTTAATTAGAGTTCTTGAGGTTTGGCAACATTACTTATGGCCAAAAGAGTTTATCATACATTCTGATCATGAAGCTTTAAAATATCTGAAAGCCCAATCTACTTTGCATAAGCGTCTAGCTAAGTGGGTTGAGTTCATTGAGTCTTTTCCATACATTATTAAGCATAAGAAGGGAAAAGATAATATTGTTGCTGATGCTCTATTTAGGAAGAATATGCTATTAACTCAACTTGATGTTAAAATTCCTGGTTTAGAGATACTATGTGATTTGTATGCCACTGATCATGATTTTGCTGAACCATATCGCTTATGTGCTCTTGGTAAAGCATGGGAAAAATATCACATACATGATGGTTTCTTGTTTAGGGCTAACAAACTATGTGTTCCAGAATCGTCTGTGCGTTTGCTCTTATTGCAGGAATCACATGCTGGAGGTTTGATGGGTCACTTTGGGCGTGAGAAGACGCTACTCATGCTAGCTGACCACTTTTATTGGCCAAAGATGAGGCGGGACGTGGATAGATATGTGCGAAGATGCATTACTTGCAACAAATCCAAGTCCAAGCTGAAGCCTCACGGTTTGTATACTCCTTTACCGGCACCTACTACACCATGGGAGGATATTAGTATGGATTTTGTGATGGGTTTGCCGCGTACTAAGAGAGGCCATGATTCTATATTTGTGGTAGTGGATAGATTTTCTAAGATGTCACACTTTATTGCTTGCCACAAGAGCGACGATGCGTCGCATATTGCTAACCTGTTTTTCAGGGAGATTGTACGTCTACATGGAGTCCCAAAGACTATTGTTTGATCGTGACGTGAAGTTTATGAGCTACTTTTGGAAGACGCTTTGGAGAAAGCTGGGGAAAGTCTTGTTCAGTACTACTTGTCATCCCCAACTGATGGCCAAACTGAAGTGGTGAATAGAACATTGTCACAACTGTTGAGATCCATGATCAAGAAGAACTTGAAGGAGTGGGAAGAGTGTTTGCCGCATGTGGAGTTTGCTTACAATGGGCGGTACATTCTACCACGAGCTATGTCCTTTTGAGGTGGTGTATGGTTTCAAACCCATTACTCCACTTGACTTGTTGCCTTTGCCCATACATGAGAGAGTTAATATGGAGGCATCAAAGAGGGCAGATTTTGTGAAGAAGATTCATGTGAAGACTAAAGAGTTGATTGAGAAGAAAGGCAAGAGCAATGCTGCAAGGATGAATAAGAAGCGCAAGGAGATGTTGTTCAAGCCTGGTGATTTGGTCTGGGTACATTTTCGCAAGGATAGGTTCCCGAAGCTGAGAAAGTCTAAGTTGAAGCCTCGTGGGGATGGTCCTTACAAAGTGCTTGCCAAGATCAATGATAATGCATACTCGATAGATCTTCCAGAGGATGAGTTTGGTGTAAGTAATTCTTTCAATGTTGCTGATTTGACACCATATGACGGAGAAGACCTTGGAGCGTCGGGGTCGACGCCTTTGAAGGGGGAGATGATGAGGACATCCCTACCTCACTACTACCTCCGTCATTACCAACGAAGATGAACCTGTGTGAAGCTTAAGTCCAACGAAGTTAGGATTGGACCAATAACACGAGCTCGTGCGAAGCTTAAACAACAGGTGAACTTGTTCCTAAACGATGCTTTGATTGATGAGAACTTTATACTGCCTAAGTCCTATTACTTATGTATCATCAGGTATCAAGAGGAGACGAGCATCGCACGAGGAGAGGAGCTGGACATGAAGACGGACGTCAAGATGGCCGTGAAGGACATGGAGCTGGACATGAAGATATCTCATGGACGCGCGAGGGAGGAGCGGGAGGCATGCGCGAGAGAGAAGACGAGTCCAGGCCGTCCAACCCGGCCGACGCCCAGACCGCCACCGTTTTGCTCCGATCGACGGTCGCCAACCGGACGTCAACCGGAGGAAGCCTCGTACGGACAAAACCGAAACTCGCAGCTTTTCCGGTCCACGGCCCGTTGACCGGACCATCGACGGACAGCCCGGTCCACAGCCCGCTTGACCGGACCACAACCGGACTGGCCGGTCCACACCCGATCGACCCGGAGGATGTCCAGTCTGTCTCGACGATCTATTCGGGTCGGTTTTACTTGTATCTTTTCGACCAGAACTCGTCCCGGACGCCTATATAAGTGCCTTGGACGACCCCCTAGCTGCTTTAGACCACGTTTAAGATAAACCCTAGTTCTTAGTTGTTTGCTCTGCAAAACTATTGAATTCCTACACCATATTGCTTGGATATTGTGTAGATCCTGTTTAAGTCTTGTGTGATCTGCTGCTCCATTGGGAATTAGACGGTTGCAACTTAACGCTTCGTGGTCGGCGGCTACGTGCGCAAGTGTGTGGAGTTGCGAATATCTTGCGGGTTGAGAGCTGTTGCATCCGACAGGACCAATCGAGAGATCTCGTTGCGTCATACAAGTTATCATCCACTACATCGTCGTGTTTCTCCGCTGCCATCACCCCGTGATCATCATCACCACCATTGCTTACTGAGAAGATCGGGCCACCCCTTATCACATAGCATTAGCAACAATAGTGTTCAAAGCATTCATATTAATATGTTCCATGGGTTTTTTAATTTTCGCATCAAACCATCCATGTCTTAAATCAGGAAATATAATAAAAAGGTCATTGTTGTCCATTATGCCTAACTAGTGTAAACAAGAAACCAAATGTAACAATTGCAGAGTCTAAAGGAAATAGCTTCGAGTACTTACAACGGCGCCGGGAAATAGCTTAGTAGCCGAGATCCGGAGTGTGAGTACCTTTTACCCCCGCAAGGCGCCAAAAGTGCTTGATGTCTACGGGCTTCTATTCTTGTAGATGTTGGGCCTCCAAGAGCAGAGGTTTGTAGAACAGCAGCAAGTTTCCTTAAGTGGATTACCCAAGGTTTATCGAACTCGGGGAGGAAGAGGTCAAAGATATCCCTCTCAAGCAACCCTGCAACCACAAAGCAAGAAGTCTCTTGTGTCCCCAACACACCTAATAGGTGCACTAGTTCGCGAAGAGATAGTGAAATACAAGTGGTATGAATGAATATGAGCAGTAGTACGGCGCAGAAAATAGCTTAATGTGTTGATGGTAGTAATATTGTAGGAAGTAAACAAGCATAGTAACGCAAAGTAGTAATTCGAAAACAAGAATAAGCTGATAGCGGTATTTAGGAACAAGGCCTAGGGATTAGACTTTCACTAGTGGACACTCTCAACATTGATCACATAACCGAATAGATAAATGCATACTCTACACTCTTGTTGGATGATGAACACGTAGGATTACACGAACCCTCAATGCCGGAGTTAACAAGCTCCACAATTCAATGTTCATATTTAAGTAACCTTAGAGTGTAAGATAGATCAATATGACTAAACCAAGTACTAACGTAGCATGCACACTGTCACCTTCATGCTTATGTAGGAGGAATAATACACATCAATACTATCATAGCAATAGTTAACTTCGCAATCTACAAGAGATCATGATCATAGCATAAACCAAGTACTAACACGGATGCACACACTGTCACCATTACATCGTGCAGGAGGAAGAAAACTACTTTAATAACATTGCTAGAGTAGCACATAGATAAATTGTGATACAAAACACATTGCAATCATAAAGAGATATAAATAAGCACTTCACTATGCCATTCATAACAGTGAATAAGTATTCTGTGAAATATAGCCTAAGAGACCCACACGGTGCACACACTGTCACCTTTACACACGTGGGACAAGGAGTCTCCGGAATCACATAAGTAAAACCCACTTGACTAGCATAATGACATCTAGATTACAAGCATCATCATATGAATCTTAATCATGTAAGGCAGCTCATGAGATTATTGTATTGAAGTACATAGGAGAGAGATGAACCACATAGCTACCGGTACAGCCCCGAGCCTCGATGGAGAACTACTCCCTCCTCATGGGAGCAGCAGCGGTGATGAAGATGGCGGTGGAGATGGCAGCGGTGTCGATGGAGAAGCCTTCCGGGGCACTTCCCCGTCCGGCAGGTGCCGGAACAGAGATGTCCCCGATCTTGGCGCGATGGCGGCCGGAAGGTTTCGCGTACCGTGGCTTATTTTTGGGTTTCGACCAGGGGCTTTATATAGGCGAAAGGGCGCAGAAGGTCGAAGGCGACGACACCATAGGGCCGCACGGGGGGGTGGGCCGCGCGCCTATCATCCGGGGCCTGTGTGGGCCCCCTCGCGGCTCGGGTGTTCGGATGCTTCGGGCAAAATAGGAACCTAGGCGTTGATTTCGTCCAATTCGAGAATATTTCGTTACTAGGATTTCTGAAACCAAAAAGAAAACAGGAACTGGCACTTCGACATCTTGTTAATAGGTTAGTTCCAAAAAATGCACGAATATGACATAAAGTGTGCATAAAACATGTAGGTATCATCAATAAAGTAGCATGGAACATAAGAAATTATCGATACGTCGGAGACGTATCAAGGAGCACTACAATAGGCACTTCTTTAGGACGGAGGAGGATGCCGAGGCCGCTGGTGTTGGCGGCCACGAGGACCATGAGATGGAGGATGACGCTGGGGGTAGTGGCGACGAGCCAAGCGGCAACGAGGCAAGCGACGCCGCCGGGGTAGTACCCGCGCCGGCGGGACGAGAGCAACCGGCGCCGCCGGGTGGCGGCGAGACAAGCGGCGACGATCCTAGCGGCGCCGCCGGGAGTAGTGGCACCGAGACAAGTGGTTCCAAGAGGCCGCGGAAGGCAAGGCGCCAAAACACGGTCGCACCGGCAGAGACACGGTCAAAGAGGTGGACCCCGCTGGTTTGCGGTGGAGCCTAAGGATGTTGCCAAGGGGTACGGCAACCAACTGGCATGTATCCTCCGAGAGGTCGTCAATCTCAACGAGACGGACCTCCGAGCTGAGAGCAAAGCGCCTTTGCGAGCCCAACTCATTGCGAGGTTGCACGCACGATACAAGTTCCTAGGCGACTACGCCTCCAGTCATCAAACCAACAACATTGTGAACTCACAAGCCCTCCTGAAGTTCACCAAACACCTCAACAGCTATAAGTACATGGTGCGGAAGCTGATTGCTGAGGGCAAAGGTTTCGAAGAGGTCCACTCCGCCTTTCCGCATGTCACCCAGGCGGACTTTGATGCTTTTGTGGCCAATGAAGAGCTACAAGCAACCAAGAATCGCAAGTTGTGGGGGAAGGAAATGCGGGAGCTTAACATCGGCAACCACAACCTTGGGAGCCGTGGGTACGAGGGAAAGGAGCCCTATTGGGCGAAGGAGGACGAGGCGTATGTAAATGCCGGCATTGAGAACCCCTGGCTCAAGTACAAGGACCCGCTTGAAAGAAGATTCATCAGGTCCCGGTACCATAAGAAGAAACTAACCGGGGAACTTGTCACGGACCCGAAGGTCGTAACCGACATAATTTGGTTCACGAACGACAAGAAGGTCCTGGCGTTGGAGAAAAAACTGGTAAGAAATTTACCGATTTAATTAGATCAAGTATCGTTCATATAATAGTAGCAACATTTCTAAATGGTTCGCGTTTCTTCCGCAGGAAGAAGAAAGACAAAGACTTTCTCAATGTGACGAAGGCTCCTCCTCCCAGGCGTCGACGGGCAGGGTAGCCTGGGACAAGCCTCTCGTACGGGCGCTAAACATCGTTAATGAGCATTCACCGACGAGAAGGCCGCATAGAGGCCGTGTGGCTGGCGCCGGTACAGGCTACAAGCATGGTCACTATGGATTGTCGTCTGCGGCCGATAAAAATGCGCGCAGTGAGAGGAAGCAGCGGGAGGCGGAGGAAATGAGGGAGTCAATCCTAGCCCAAGTCCAAGCTGGTTTGGTACCGCAACTGGTACCGCAACTCAAAGCTACGCTCGTACTGAAGTCAAAGCTGAAGTCGCCGCTTCAGTCCAAGCAGATTTCAACGCTCTACACGCGTGGTATGAGGGTGGCAAACAAGCCCCCCGAAAATGCAAGTGGTTAGCTTCGACGGCAGCAACTCGATGGCGCCGCCGTCCGCCGGCAATGACAATGTTATAATGGAGACTCCTCCGGCCGCCGGCAATGTCGCTGGTGCTAGGGATTCACCGTCCATGCCGGGTAGCAGCCCCTCCGTCACTTGCATGCCCGCCGCCGCATGTGCCGGCCCGTCGACATTAGCCGAGCTCAACGCCCTCACGGTAATTAACCCATGTGTACATCAAGTTAATATATTAGTTTCGTCATCCTTGCCCTCTCTCTAACGCCATACACATGTTCTCGCAGGCGCTCTCAACGCCATGCACCTTCCTGATGAGAGTAAACGGCGAACTCAAAGACGTCGCGAGGGGTCCATCCTTCGGCCCCTGGATAAGAAGTGGCACACACGAGATATGGAGGATGACGTTTACCGGGTTGAAGTGGATCGGGCGTTACCGGGCTATGAGGATTTGTTTCCTCCTAATCAACCGCATGGTGCCGATGACAATAGCCCGTTGAATCTGGCCTGAAGGGTTGGGTACTGCTATGGCCGAAGACCCTAATTAGGATCAACACCTACTCGGGGTCGACGGCAAGCAAAGACAAGCACCTTGCGGCGCCACGTCAGCGCCCTCCACGACAGCCAGCGGCGCCGGTGGTCATCGCCCCACAACGGCCAGCTGCGCCGGTGGTCGGCCACACGGCCCCGGCGGCGGTGGTCAGCGCCCCACCACAACAGCCAACGGCGCCAGAGGCCGAGGAATACGAACGTGACGACTTCCAATGGGATATTTCTACGTCTTCACAAGTTGTCCATGAGGATGCGCCGGCCTCGAAATATGTGTGCTCCAAGAAGCTGTTCGATTCTCAAGAAACGGCTGAGGAGGAAAATCCTAAGGAGGTCGCCGCCACCGCCGTCAAAAAGATGCTGAGCCCAAACACACTCCGTGCTACGGTTACGGCGGTGGGAGATGGTCCAGTACTACAACCCAAGAAGAGGAAGAGGCCAGCTAAGAAGGATGCCAAAGACAAGGCGGCCAAAGACAAGGACAAGGTGGCACTCCTTGACAAGTTGCCAAACAATTGGCGACCTCTGCATCACTTGGGTGAACCGATGCTGGAGCATGTCCTCAAGTTACTCACCGGGGATATGGCGAGCTTGCATAACCAAGTCCAGTATTTGGAGAAGCAGCTTCTCAAATCAAAAAATCCTAGTTACCCTCTCTTCGTGGCGAAGGTGCCAACCGGCATGAACTTCGTCGAGAAGTACCCCGGACTTGTGCTTCATCCGGTACAATGACATCTTCAGCATCTATCGCATGCAAATGCTCCACTTTAGTGTGGTTCGCCTAGTTGCTCTTAGCTTGTCTTCCCAGATCGTTAAGGAGGGGACGCCGACCATCGCGATAATGGAACCCTTCTATATGCGGGAGAGCATCATCTGCAACGCTGGGGATCGGGCGATTGCCACCCGGCAGGTCGAGGATTTCATGATGGCGAACATTAAGAAGGGCGCCATTCTCATCCCTTACTTCCCCGAGTAAGTAATTACTCCCTAGTCCCCATCACCATTCTATCCTATATCTCCATTTGCATTTCCAAAGGATAATCCGTGTGTTTTCCGCAGAGACATGTACTGCACCCTCATCGTCGTGCACCCGCAACACTCGCATGCAGTCTATCTCGACTCGGGTAGGGACAAGAAGAAAGACTACACCAACATCAGGCCCTTCTCAATGATGCTCTCACCGGCTTCGCCAACAAGGCAGGCCCCCTCAAAGTAGAGAGGAAATCCCGAGGAGGCTTGGTCTTAACCCACACAACCAACTTCCCCTGCCTCAGGCAGTCGAAGGAAGACAATGGGATGGACGCGTGGTACGCCATCCTTCAGATGCAGGAGTACATAAAGTACGCAGATGACATGTTGCTGCCAGAGAGTCTCAGAGAGAGGTTTGTAAACATGGCGGATGCCCCTGATAGAGAGATTAGAAAGAACTGGGGTCGCATCCAGCAGTTCATTTGCACGATAATCGTGCATGATGTCAACAATAGGTCTGGCGAGTTCTTCTACGGCTACGGTCTACCACCTAATGATGAGATAGAACTCCGCTTGGAGATGTCGCGTGATGAGAGGCCGTTCAACACGCTTGAGGGCTGCCGTCCATTCCCCCTAGGCGTACAACCTGATCCTACGACGGGAACACTATTGCTAAAGCTTGAACGATATGTCTTTGAACTTCCGTATTGTAATACTTGCTACATATTCCCATAGAATCGACTTGTTGCTTTTATTTAGTTGTATGGATGTGCATGTGAACACGTGTCTATAGTTTCATTTACTTTGCTATATATTTCAAGATTATGGCGTAGATACCTTAATAATTATTTCCATTTACTCGACCCCTACTTGCCTCGTATTTGGAGTTCGCCGATGATTAGAATGTTCGGTCACTAGACACCAGTGAGCCTTGGTGCGATGGCCACAAGTATCAATCTATTGTGCATCCTACCTAGCCTCACTGACTCCATCCCTGGATGTTAATATGTGTTTCGACCGACATAGTATGAGGCACGCTATTTAATTCGTACTACTTGTCTTTTATTTGAGTTCGCACTTCTTAATTGCATTGGCCGATGATTAAAATGCTTGGTCACTTGTACACTCCGGGGTGGGGCCAGTGAGGCTTGGTGTGATGGCCACAAATATCAATCTATTGTGCATCCTACCTAGCCTCGCTGACCCCATCCCTGTATGTTATTATTTATTTCGACCAACAAAGTATGAGGCACATGCTATTTAGTTCATACTACTTGTCTCTTATTTGAGTTGGCACTTGTTCATTGCATTGGTACTAACGTTTTACTTGTCTTGTGCATGGAGATGCCGACGACATATGTCGTGTACAAGGGCAGGGTTCCTAGAGTCTACGACGAGGGAGGACTGTCGGAGACAGGTGCACCGTGCAACAGCACAAGGGATACCCAACTAGGGTGGAGGCGGAAGGAAGATACGCCCGTTATCTAGCGGGAGAGATGAGGGACATGAGGAGGAACCGGATGAAGACCATGGCCTTCGTGATGATGGTCATCGTGACCATGTTGGTCATGTTCTATGTGATTATAGTTTAGGTTAGGAGCTACATTGTGAGGTGTATGACGACACTTGTGACGACTACCGAGACTTCTAACTTTGTGAAACTTCCTCCTTTGGTGTTGCATATGCACATGTGTTGTATGAATCACCATTCCGAAACGAGACTAGCGTATTTGTGTATTGATACCGAAATGAGACTTGGCTCTCTATGTGCTTCTCATATTGCATGTTCTGCTGTATAAATATGAACTGTGTTGTAAATATATACTGCTATCAAATATGTATTCTAATATGCTGGAAAAAGCTGAAAAAAGATTTTTCGAATTTATTGCCGGCGCAACTAAATGACCTACTGCCGGTGACAAAGGATTAACTTGTCAATGCCTACAGATTGTAGACTAGGGTTTTGCTAGAAGTAGAGGGCAAGTAGATCTCGAAGGTTTAGGCGAAAAGTACTCGACGATGATGAAAACTAGGGTTATGTTGATAGTAGATTCGATCCTTTCTTTGTCCCGACCCCCTTATATAGGAGGTGGAGCCGAGGGTTTCGTTTGTACAAGTTACGAGTCCGGGACGGTTTCTAACTCATCCCGCCAGATTACAAATAACACTTCCTATTTCCTTAATATATATTGGGCTTAGAATCTTCTTATTCTTCGGGTAGTGGGCCTTCTAAACCCCGGGTACTATCTTTGCAGGCCCATTTGGGATGCCTATATTAGCCCGAGATTTTGCTTGAATCGTAGAGTCAAGGGAAATCTCGACTGTTTATTTTTATTCGAGAGCTTTTATACTTCTTCACATAAAATTCTATATTGTACAGGGATAATGGTAGTTGGGGCTAGTTCATCTGACGGATCAGGTACTAGTTAACTGCTCTAGTGGCAATCCGCAAAAACCTACTTCAAGATCACGTCCCTGGACATGATCTCGGGATACTGGTGCAAACTTCGACAGTGCCGCTTAAGGTCTTACCATTCGTCGAGTCCCCAAATTTATCGAGTACCTAACGCGTCCGTTAGGATTTTTCTTCGTATCGTTGATACGGATAAAAGTAGCAGAGCGCAGTCTTTGGCGATGCCACGCCCAACGAACGGATCTGGGGTCTTACCTTCGCTTATTTGCGGCATTCAGAAATTGATCGCAACTTTGGCGTTCTGAGAATATATTGTCGAGTGCTTTTCGCCTTTGGAATAGCACATTTCATCGAGTCATATTTGATGACTTATTTTGTCTTCCCAATGGGAGTATATGTAGAGTTATCTGTGTAACTCGAAATATACTCACTTCTATTTCTTTATTTTGATAAAATTCATCGGGCACGGCGTTCCCGATGGGAGTAGCCCCCGAGGCTACGCCAAGGACTTGTGCTTGGGTGTAGGTTCCACAGATTAGTATCCGTTGCCACTATATTTATAATCTTTCTCGACAGTTTATATTTATCGGGTGCGCGACCAGCGCTCCCGATGGAGTAGCCCCCGAGGCTATGAACAAATGCTTGTATTTGATCATAGGCTCTCGCCATTTCTATCTTGTCATACTCGGAATTTTCTATTTTTCCAAAGTAGCCCCCGAGCATTTGGGCATGAACTTGTGTTTGATCAAATGCTCCCGAAATAATCTTGCATAGTCGATAAATTTTTTCGAGCTTCATAGTCGAACTTTCTTTTACCGTGATGACGTAGTTGCTGATGATAGCCACGATTGTTGGAAACACGCGAAAACCACTATGTGTCACTGTCATGTGGGTCCCTTTTTCCTATCCGGTTGACACGTCGTGCAAGTGGGGGACACACGTCCTCCGCTTTCTGGCACCACATGTAACTCCTGCCTGTTCACTTCTCGGTAAAAATACCCTTTTACCCCTTGTACACGTGGTTCCATCACGCCTTTCTTTTGTCAATCGAACGGTTGTGATGATCTGGTACACTGCTATATAAAGTTCCTCCTTGAGCACTTTCGCTCACGCCGCACCTCTGCTTCTCCGCTGCAACCGCCGCTCTCGCGCGCAAGCACCTTTCTCTTTCTCTGCTAGCTCCGTTGATGCCGCCGCGCGCTCGCTTGACTAGACATAGCACACCAGAATCGAAGATGACATCCACAGATCTGGGAAGTGCTGAGTGGGAGAGATCCAAGATCTCAAACCAAGACATCAACATGCTGAAGAGGATGGGATTCAGCAAGAAGGAGAACGCGCTCCAGTTCCCCAAGGAGGAGAGCTACCCAAAGCCTCCAATCAACTATCGGGTCAGTTTTGTTGACCACCTCATCCGAGGACTTTCTCCCCCAATCCACGAATTTCTGCGTGGTCTCCTGTTTGTCTATGGCCTGCAGTTGCACCATCTGACGCCCAACTCTCTTCTCCACATTTCGATTTTCATCACACTCTGTGAATGCTTTCTCGGGGTCCAACCCAATTGGGCCCTGTGGAAACGCATCTTTTGCATTCGCCGCAATAGCCACCACAACGTTGCCTATAATATTGGCGGCGTTGTTATCTGCATTCGGTCGGAAGTCGACTATTTTGATGTCAAATTTCCCGACTCCGTTCAAGGCTGGCGGAAAAAGTGGCTGTACATTCATGAGGAAAGCTCTGACCCGGCGGAAGAGAACATCGCTCCTTTTGACGGAGAAGCCAAAATCTTTTCGCCGTTCTTGGGATGCTGAAGCTACTGAAGCGGAGAAATTGGCGACAGAGGCGCTGATGACTCGCATTCATGAGCTACACCCGCGGGAAAGAACGGGTATTGAGATTACCGCCTATTTCCTTAGGACTAGAGTGCACTCTCAGGCCCGCAAAAACCCCTTCTGGAAATACACTGGCGAAGAAGATGCTGACAGGCTCTCGAAGGATCTTCCCTTGAAGGACTTTGAGAAACTTATCCGCAAAATCTCCTCGCTGAACAAGAAGGATTCAATTCCTACTTCTTGCCGTGTCGCGCCATTTAGTAGCACCAATCTCTCCCGAGGTAATTTTTGTAACCATATTTGTTTCCTCGAGCTTTGTTATTTTGTCGATTACTATTTTGTTAACACCTTTTCTCGACACTTTTTCTTTCCTCGGGGCCACCCTGTTCTTTCTTCTCTCCTCTCTTCCTGAAGGTGGAGACGTGGAAGAACGTGCTGTTGTCGACGATGACAACCAAAGCACCACTCGCCCGCCACTGAAATCGCGGGTTCTCACAAATGCGGTCAGCCGAGGCCACTGCCTCGACACACTCTCTTCCTCATACTTCAAAGAGGAAGAGAGACGACGTAAAAGATTCCGGCACCTCCAAAGCCGAAGAAGCTGAGCCTTCTCATAAGAAGGCAGCTTTCAACCCATACACTGATGCCCTCGTCAGCTCGTGAGTTACTCCTTGCTTTTTACTATCCCTGTTTTGATGTTTTTTGTCTATTGCTTCTTATACTGCCGCCATTTTATTGTAGTGATGAGGAGGAAGAACAAGCTGTTGATGCTACTGCACGAACGAGTACATCGCATACTTTGATTGTGTCGGAAGCTCATCATGATGGGGATGAATCTTCTCCTCCCCAACAAGACATCGTACCACCATCGCCAGTGAAGAGCCCCCGAGCCTCTCCATTAAAGGGAGCGAGAACGGAACCATCGAGAGGTTCTATCCAATTCCCTGGTGGATCTTCGACACCTTCATTGGATGATGTAAACCTTCAATCTTTCAATACTTTAATCGTACTGAATGTTCTCCGTATATATGCTGGTTATATTGACTTCGTTTTCCTCCTTGATTGTTTTTCCAGCCTTTGATGAAGGAATTTATTCGCCTTGGTACCCAATTTGTCGGGTATCGTGACTACACCAAGAAGCTCGAAGGTATTATTGTCGTGTTCTGTTGCTGCATGTATATCATGATTCTATCATAGTATTTATCTGCCGCCATTTTTCCAGGAGATCTGGCGGAAAGCAACAAACGTGCGGACGCTCTTGCTGTTAAGTTGAAGCAGAGCGAAGAAAACCGCCAAAAAGCTGAAAAGGATGCTGCCACCGTTCAAGATCTTCGAGAGAGGCTTCACAAAGCTGAAACTGCGTTGAGTGATAACATAACTCAGCAAGCAGCTCGAGAGGCAGACATTCTTTCCCGCTTGGAATCGCAGTGTCGGCGTTTTGTGAGTAAGTTCTCGAGTTTTTGATTTTCCTTTGATTATCTTGCGTTTCACCTGTAGTCTTTATTTTTATACATCTGTCTGATTGTTTGTAGGGCGGACGCATCAAGAATATGAGGTTGACGGTCCTGTGGGTGATGAGCTTCTCGACGCGCTGACCCTTTCCGAAATTCATGGGGATGAAGCGCGTGACGGGCTTGAAAATGCTGAAGCTGGTTTGCTGAAGCTTTTTCCTTATTTCTTTCCGAAGAAAGAGACTCCCGCTACCTTTGTAGAACTCGCAAAAACCTTCAATGGACCCGAAGATCTTGGGCTGAAACTCCGCCAAGAAGGCCTGAAAATTGGCGTTGAAGGCACCATTGCGCTGACTGCTAATAGCCAACAAGACGTCGACTGGTCCAAGGTTGGCAACATAGGGGAGATGGAAACAAAGAAATGGCAATCTCTAATTAGAGCTGCCAAACCTTCTGCAAGACCCATCCTCTCCTTCCTTGGTGTTAAACCAGCGCCTGCTCCAAGTGCATCAAAGCCGGAGGTCAAGTAGACCACCTTGTCTTTTTTTTTTTACTTCTATCTTTTGATGCTAGCGCCTTAGTCCTCCTGGCGGTGTTTAGGTCTTCTAGGGATCCTTCTTTTGTAACAGATATGTGTATATTATGAAAATCAATGGAAATCTATCTATCTCAATGATTGATGTCGACATTTTTCTATATTTTCAGTTGATTTTTGACAACTATACGTCCATCCCTGATTCTTCCGAAGTTTCTCCCTTGTCCCTTCCGAAGAAGTTCTCTGTCCCTGTTAATTTTGTTGATGATTCTGCGAGTAAGGGGCTGGCAGAAGAATTGAAAGAACTTCGAGGACAACTTCAATCCGTGAAGAAGCAAACTTTGGCGATGATGGAAAAAACTCGGAAAGCATCTGAACAAGAAGAACTTGCTCTTCGACAAGCCAAAGAGGCTGTAGCTGCCAAAGATGCTGCTGTATTGGAAGCAAAGGGAGCTGCTACTCGAGAAAATAGCATGCTCGAACTGATGATGGAAGCTAGTACTGATATGTTAGGTATGTGCCTCCAACCTTATGGTGCTTTTTCTTTATTTTTCTGTGCTGCCTCCAAATTTCTTGCTTTGCTGTCTAATAGGCTCGGTTCTTGATGCTGCCGCCGAGGATCAAAGAGTGAATGAGAGGACAAATCTTCTTGTCAATCTTTCCCTTAACCATGGCTGTTTATTTTGGGCCACTCCTGAACGAACTCAGCAAATTGTCAGGTTCCAAGACCGTGCTTGCCAAGTGCGCGACTACCTTGTCTTCTGTACCAAGACCCTGTCTATGGTTTATAACTCTATGTTTCCTCGGAACATTCAACCAAAAACTCTTCCCGAGTTAATGGAGAAGTTTAAAGATGCCCATAGGATCCATAATTTTGTCAGAGCTCAACTGGTGGCTGGCGCCAGATTTGCCCTTATCATGCTTCAGATCTGCCACTCGAAGCTTGATCTCCCAAGTTGTTGAAAAAGTTCACGAGAAGGTACGGCGCCGAAAAGTTGGTATCGATCGTATTAACACTAAGGTTTCACCTATAGCCGAAGAAATGATTGAAGACCTTCTTCGGATGGATGCCGACTTTTTTGATGGTCATTATGCTGATTTTCTTGGCGCTGCTCCTGAAGAAAACAGAGTTACCCTTGATGATATATTGAATCAAGACTAGTTGTTTTCTCTTGTAGATAATTTTTCCTTGTAAATCATGATTATGATTATGTTGTGAAGCAAATATCATATTTCTATATTTGTCTAGCCCCCGAGTATTTTCGGTGGCTATTCGCTGTATTTGTATAAGCGAGGTTTTAAACCAAAGCATTTACTCAATATGTTGTTTTGGCTAATATCAGCCCCCGAGCTGCTTTGTTGGGTACTGTTTTTGTGTTTTTATTGATTCGCGAAGTATGTTAATACTAGGGCGAGGCTTTTCTTTTTTCGAGCAACTATATTGGCATTCGTCGGGTCAAGCCTTTGATGATGTCGATAAAGAGAAAATTATATTGTCACTATCTTTATTATATTGCAGCACCGCGAGCCCGCCTCATTAAAAACCTTCTCCGGCCCCACTCGGTGCCCCGAAAAAGGAAAGAGTGCGTCTGAAAACTCGCGGGCGTTTCAGTACATTGTAGGTTTACAAAGTAGACTATATTTCGGCATCTAAGCGTAAAACGCTCTGAGCCACATTCCGGGATTTGGCTCGGCAATCCTGTCTTCTTGTCTTTGATCCATGCTCCTCCTTCGATTACCTCTATGACGATGTAGGGTCCAAGCCATGGTGACTTTTTTCGTGACTTTTTTGGTTGGAGCGAGAACTAAGTCACCAACTTGAAAAGACCTTGGCGCGATCGTCGACTGTGGTAGTTCTTCAAGTCCTGTTGATATTTGACGACTCGTGACGGTACTTCGTCTCGAGCCAAGTGCATCGACATCGTCCTCCAAGGCTTCTCTCGAGGTTTCTTCATTATATTCTGTGACTCTTGGAGAATCGTGCTCTATTTCTATCGGCAGACTGCTTCGGCGCCATGGACCAGAAAAACGGTGTTTCTGTGTCGCCGTATTTGGTGTTGTTCGGATGTCCACAATACACTTGGCGCCTCCTCCGGCCAAGTATGCCGTGCCTTTTCCAATGGTCCTAGCAGGCGTTTTTTGATGCCATTGCAGATAATGCGTTTTTTCTCGACTTGACCGTTGGTCTGTGGATGTGCGAGACGCAAAGCTCAATTTGATGCCCACTGCCGCAGTATGCTTTGAACTCCTTGGACGTGAAGTTGCTGCCGTTTCGTGACGATGCTGTGAGGGACTCCAAATCGAAGACGATGCTTTTCACGAACTTAACCGCCGACGCATCTGGTGAATTTATCGGCTTTGCTTCTATCCATTTTGTAAATTTGTACAGCGACTAGCATATACTCGTAACCTCCTGGCGAGGCTTTGTGTAACTTTCCACCATGTCGAGACCCCATTGAGCAAGGGCCAGGATAATGGGATTGGCATAAGTTCTGCTGCAGGAGAGTGAGGTAGCGGCAAATCTTTGGCACGCGTCGCAAGTTCTCACTATTTCCTTTGCGTCCTCAATTGCTGTTAGCCAATAGAATCCTGCTCAAAGCCTTAGCCGCGATAGCTCGGCTTCTCGCGTGGTGCCGCATATTCCCTCGTGCACATCTTTCGGGATGATTCTTCCTTCTTGGTGTAACGCATCGTTGTAACACGCCCGAAATACTTCGTTTGTACAACTCGCCTTTTACCACGAAAGCTTTTGATCTCCTGATTATTCGCCTTGCTTCAACTGGATCGTCGGGTATTGTTTTCCTTAGAATATATGATATGTAAGCTGCATCCATGGAATTTGCACCATCATGACTAGCTCTTGCTCTTCTTCTTCTGCTATGTCTTTGATGATACCCGAGGGTTTCTCTTTCTTCTCCTTCTTTGTTTTTGCTGGCTTTGTTGATCTTTCGCTTATTTCTTCCCAAAACACGCTGGTATCGCGAGGCACTTGTGACCCGATGTTTGCAGAACGTCGGCTTCATCGTTGCTCATCCTGCTGATGTGGTTTACCTCACAACCGTCGAATAATTTCTCCAGCTCATTATACACCTCTTTGTATGCTATCATACTTTCATTGATGCGTCACATTGGTTCATGACTTGGGCCACCAATTGTGAGTCCGAAAATTTTCGTCGGTTGCACCGCAGCTTTCGCCATCTTCATCCCGTGTATGAAGCTTCATATTCTGCTTCATTATTAGACGCGTTTGGGAACGTCATCCGCAAAACGTACTTCAGCTTGTCGCCTTCGTGTGATACCAATATCACGCCTCGCCTTGCAGTCTTTTGGACCCGTCGAAGTTCATGGTCCAAGTTCTCGATAAATCAGTCCCGTATTTTGTAGCTCCATCCATTCTGCAATGAAATCTGTAAGACTGCGATTTTATTGCTTTTCTTTTTCATACGTGATGTCCCGAGAAAGTTCTATTCCCCAAAGGGAGACACGACAGTAGCTTCTGGGTTGTTCGGTATATTTGACAAGGGAGCCTCGTTGACCACTATTAATGGTGCGCCGAAAAATAATGTCGCAATTTTCTCTGTCGTGAATACTCCATATGCCGTTTCGATATTGCGGGTACCGCTGTTTTGAGGGCGACAATACACGATGAAATATCTGGCCTCTGAACTCCATGAAGCTTGCCTTCTTCTTCTCTCTCGACTACTAGGGCCGTGCTGACTCTGAGTGTGGCTGCAATAATAAAAGGAGAGGTTCTTTTTCTTTTGCGCCACCAATATCGGTGGTGTCGAAATTGCTCGCTTGAGGTTCTCGAAGGCTCTGCTTCCTCGTTCCATTGAAATTTTTCCCCTTGTTTGATCAACGCATAAAACGGCAATTTTCTCCTAGCTCCGGCGAATCTGCTTAAAGCTGCGACTCGCCCCGTTAATGTTGTATCTCTTTCGCTTTGTTGGCTTTCTCATAGTGACGATGGCCTGTATTTTCGGGATTAGCTTAACCCCTTGCTGATACTAGGAATCCGAGAAGTTCTCCTGCAGAACCCCAAAAGAGCACTTTGTCGGGTTTAGCTTGAGGCAGAATTTGTCGAGGTTATCGAAGGTTTCCTTCAAGTCTTCGATCGAGTCGACCCTTTCTTTGATGTTATTACGACATCGTCATGTAAACTTGTACATTTTTTCCGATCTGTGTTGCTAGGCACTTCGCATCATCCGCCGATATGTTGCTCCCGCGTTTTTCAGACCAAAGGCATTGTTTGTAGCAAAACACGTCGTAAGGTGTGATGAATGTCTTGGCTTCATCTTCTTCTTTTAATCTTATCTGGTTATAACCAGAATATGCGTCCGGAAGGAAAGACGTTCGCATCCTGCCGTAGAGTCGATGATTTGATCGATCCTTGGGAGGGGAAAGTGATCCTTGGGACAATGTTTGTTGAGACACGTGAAGTCGACGCACATGCGAAGGACTATTGTGTGTTTTTCGGCACCATCACTGGGTTAGCTACGTGGCTTCGGTAGATATTTCCTGATGAAACCAGCATCTTTAGTCGATCTATTTCAGATAACATGGCTTTGCGGCTAGGCTCCGAAACGCCGCAAAGGTTGATTTACTGGTCTTGCGAGAGGATCCAAATTGAGGTGGTGCTCGGCAAGTTCCTCTGGTACTCTGGCATGTCAGCTGGGCACCATGCGAAGATTTCCCGGTGCTCACGGAGGAACTCGACGAGCGCGCTTTCCTATGCGACATCCATGTTTGCGGCAATGGACGTCGTTTTCTTTGGATCTGTCGGTGGATCTGCACCTCTTTTGAATCCTTAGTTGTATTGAAAGTTGGCTCCTTAGAAGATCTACCGCTACATAATCAGGAACCTTGGCGCCGCATATTATCGCTTGCATCCTAAAGTTTCTGACAAATGAAAATCTTTGTCGCATTTATCGGATAGCGCGAAACTTCCTTTAATTGTGATAGGTCCCTTGGGTCCGCAACCTCCACAATGATATGTATAATGCAAGACCGCCATGAACTCGCATACGCTGGTCGTCCCAACAGCGTTTATTGCGAGGGGAAATCCACAACTTCGAACTCCAAATTCTCTATCCTGTAGTTTTCTCGGGTTCCAAACTGAACGTCGAGGTTGATTTTGCCCAATGGGTAACTTGGCTTCTTGGTGATCCCGTGGAAACGTGTCGCTTGGTTTCAAGTTTGCAGGGATATGTTCATGTTCCTCAATGTATCTGCATACATGAGGTTTAAGCTGCTGCCGCCATCTATGAAAACTCTTGACACGTCGAAACCAGCGACTGCCGGGTAAGATGAGTGCTGATTGTCCCGGTCGAGGAACTTGTGCGGATGGTCTCGATTGTGAAGCCGATGTCTTGCCCCGACCAATTTAGGTACTCACTGGTGGAGGCATCTTCTCTGCCATGAACACTTGTCGAGAGATTACCTTCTGCGCCCTGTTGGACGGCCTAGCTTTCTGAATCATCGAGACCGCGCCGTTAGAGTTGGGGTCAACATATGGAGGTGGATGTGGTGCTGCCGCAATTCCTGGTGTCGATTTTCATCATGAGGAGGTGTGGTAGGTGGATTTCGCTCCTTGGCTCCCGAGGTCTGTTATTTGCTTGGGAATTTGCAATTCTGCGGCTCGCAACATTGCCTGAAAATTTCGGCAGTCTTTCTGGAGATGTCCTGACTGCTCTTTCCATTGTTGTCGAGGTAAAAGTGCATTTGACACGGACCGTTCATCATCTCCTCGGGAGACACATAAGGTCTTTGAATCCTTGGTCCACTATTTTGCCCGTTGCCACGAAAATCACTTCTATTGTCGCCTTGTTGCTCATTACTTCTTTGATAATCATCTCGACTATTTCCTCCAGGATTTCCTCGAAAACCAGCCGATATATGGCTGGAGCATCGTTGTTGTAGAACCGGCGAGAAAATCGCCTTCTATTTTGATAATTTCGACCACGATCCTCTTTCTCGACACAGTGTCGCTTGTTGTATATTGCGTCTTCACCATCTCCATTTATTGGCTATCTCCATGAGTGCTGATATGGTCTTAGGGTTAGTTCTCCCTAAGTCCTCGATGAAATCTGCTCGGCGAACTCCTGCCACGAACGCATCTATTGCCCTCTCATCAGATATATCTTCCTCCGAGTTCTTTATGATGTTCCACCGCTGTATATATTTTCATCGACTCGTCGTGTTTTTGTCGACACGCCCTTAGCTCTTCCAACGACGCAGGTTTCTTGCAGTGGATCGAATGTCCTCAAAGTTATCCCAGTCGATGGAATTTAGGGGGAGTTTCTTTATCCAAGATCTCGCGGCACCGCTCGGGTGAACTTGGATACTTTGCATAGCTGTTGCTCTGGTTCCTCCTACCAGCTTTACCATCTCGAGATAATCCACGAGCCAATCCTCGGGATCTTGCAGCCGTCGAACTTCTTGAAATTCTCGGGTAACTTGAACCCTTTCTACTCGAGTTTTTCGAACTCTTCTCGTAAACACGGGAGCCCACACATATCTTCTCGCAAAGCTCCTGTGAGTCGACGCTTCTTTCTTGTCGCGCTCTATCTACCCTTACTGGGACCGTGTCTCTTGCTCCACTTGTTCTTGGGGGTCTTGAACTGCTGTGGTGGGTCGTGGACTATTTTGCCTAGGATTTTCTTCGGGAGGCGTTGTTACAAACGTTGTTCCCATGACTCCTACTCCAGCCATCGCCATATTGAACAATGGTTCCCTCGGGAGGTGGTCTGGACGCCAAGATGTATGCTTGTGTTGCCATGTAACCTGCCTCTGGCGTTTTTGGGATGATATTTCCCCTTTCATCGATCGACATAAAGGACATGTCGAGATTTTGGATTATGTTTCCTCTCGCTGGTATGTTTTGCAACCGAGACATTGCTCTCCTCCGAGCTTCTCTGTGACTGTCTCCCGAGGTTCTTGATTGTCGACTTAAATCTGCTCGGCGTCTATGCAGAGCTGCCTCCTTTCTTCTATTTAGTGATGCTATCTGTTTTTCCAACTCTCTACTTACTCGAGCAAGTCTATATTGATATGCTTGAAGTTCTTGTGCAAGCAGGGTGGTCATAGGTTCTGAACCATCCATGGCCTTGCAGCCCTATCCCACGCTTCTGCGGGAGTTGTACTCTTTCTCGAGGTGAGGACCCGACGTATTTAGTGCCTAAGCCATGTCTGAGATCAGCGGGATCGACGTATGGATTTCCCAATTCGTCGAAAGCCTCCGACGTTTCGTCGATCTGCCCCTTCTATCACATAGATCTGATGATATTTTGCGCATTGATTTTTATCAAGATTGGTGACACCACCATATAGAGTGGTGAAGACTTTTCCGATGGAAGCAGACTTGTCGATGAAGTCGAAGCTGTCGACGCTGTCGGAGTCGCTGCTTATAAAGGAGTCCGCAGATGACTCGAAGGATGTGTTGCTGAAGATCTTGGCGAGCTTTCCGCTTGCCTTGCTGTTGACGAAGTATGGCGACGAAACTCCTCGTCACTCGACGAAAAGTTAGAATCGACCGCTGAGATTTCCGACGAGATCGGAACTTCGAGGCGGTAGGATCCTTCCTTGTTGACGCCAAATCGGAATTCTCCGAACGTCATGACGATGGGCTCCTCCATATAGGCACATGCATCCATACGGGAGGGCGGGTGAGGAATAAAATTGAGTAGATCAGTTTTCCCTTGTTACCTCGATCCATCGCGTTGCTTGTCGTTGATGAAGTCGAAGATCTTGAACGTGCCATCGAGATCAGCTCCTTGCAACCTCTAGTTCCCACAGACGGCGCCAATTGACAAAGGATTAACTTGTCAATGCCTACGATTGTAGACTAGGGTTTTCTAGAAGTAGAGGGCAAGTAGATCTCGAAGGTTTAGGCGAAAAGTACTCGACGATGATGAAAACTAGGGTTATGTTGATAGTAGATTCGATCCTCTTTGTCCCTCGACCCCCCTTATATAGGAGGTGGAGCCGAGGGTTTCGTTTTGTACAAGTTACAGAGTCCGGGACGGTTTCTAACTCATCCCGCCAGATTACAAATAACACTTCCTATTACAACTCTAACTTTCCTTAATATATCTTGGGCTTCCGAATCTTCTTATTCTTCGGGTAGTGGGCCTTCATAAACCCCGGGTACTATCTTTGGCAGGCCCATTTGGGATGCCTATGTCACGGCGCACGAGGGCATGCACTACTGCCGGCGCAGCTGCTGGTGCGCCGGTGGAACTTGTCCTTTGCCGGCGAATCATCGATGGCGCGCCGGCAGTATCCATACTATCGCCGGCGAACCGCCTGGTGCGCCGGCAGTGGCCAGTTATCACCGGCCCGTTCGCACCGGCGGGCTCTTGGTGCGCCGGCAATGTGCCTTTTAGGTTCGCCGGCGGTAGGCCTTTTCCTTGTAGTGAAATGATGAAGTCAAGGGAGATATTGACATTGAAGACGTTGGAGACCAAGCTTCTCATCACCGAAAATAAGAAAGAGGTGAAGCTAGCAAAGGTGAAAGATCGGCGAGAAGCCAAGCACAAGCTGAATTCGGTGAGGATGCTGATACGTCTCCAACGTATCGATAATTTCTTATGTTCCATGCTACTTTATTGATGATACCTACATGTTTTATGCACATTATATGTCATATTTATGCATTTTCTGGAACTAACCTATTAACAAGATGCCGAAGAACTGTTTTCTGTTGTTTTTGGTTTCAGAAATCCTAGTAAAGAAATATTCGGAATTGGACGAAACTTTCGCCCAGGGTCCTATTTTTGCACGAAGCTTCCAGAAGACCGAAGACCTAACGAAGTGGGGCCACGAGGCAGCCAGGTGGCCGGCGCGGCCCGGCCCTGGCCGCGCCGACCTACCCCCTGGGCCCCTCGTGTGGCCCCCGCGTTGACCCTCCGCCTACTTAAAGCTCGTCGCGAAACCCCCCACGAGAGCCACGATACGGAAAACCTTACAGAGACGCGCGCCGCGAATCCCATCTCGGGGATTCGGAGATCGCTCCGCACCCTGCCGGAGAGGGGATTCATCTCCTGGAGGACTCTACACCGCCATGGTCGCCTCCGGAGTGATGAGTGAGAAGTTCACCCCCGGACCATGGGTCCATAGCAGGCTAGATGGTCTTCTTCTCCTTGTTGTGCTTCATTGTTGGATCTTGTGAGCTGCCTAACATGATCAAGATCATCTATCTAATACTATATGTTGTGTTTGTCGGGATCCGATGGATAGAGAGTACTATGATTATGGTGATTATCAATCTATTGTCATGTGTTGTTTATGATCTTGCATGCTCTCCGTTATTAGTAGAGGCTCTGGCCAAGTTTTTACTCTTAACTCCAAGAGGGAGTATTTATGCTCGATAGTGGGTTCATGCCTCCATTGAATCTGGGACAGTGACAGAAAGTTCTAAGGTTGTGGATGTGCTGTTGCCACTAGGGATAAAACATTGATGCTATGTCTAAGGATGTAGTTGTTGATTACATTACGCACCATACTTAATGCAATTGTCTCTGTTGCTTTGCAACTTAATACTGGAGGGGGTTCGGATGATAACCTGAAGGTGGACTTTTTAGGCATAGATGCAGTTGGATGGCGGTCTATGTACTTTGTCGTAATGCCCAATTAAATCTCACTATATTTATCATGTCATGTATATGCATTGTTATGCCTTTCTCTATTTGTCAATTGCCCGATGTAATTTGTTCACCCAACATGCTTTTATCTTATGGGAGAGACACCTCTAGTGAACTGTGGACCCCGGTCCTATTCTTTACATAGCATACAATCTACTTGTTTTATTTCTTTGCAAACATCTTCCACTCGATACGTTTAATCCTTTGTTACAGCAAGCCGGTGAGATTGACAACCTCACCGTTTCGCTGGGACAAAGTACTTGGTTGTGTTGTGCAGGTTCCGCGTTGGCGCCGGAATCCGGTGTTGCGCCGCATCACATTTCGCGACCATCAACCTTCAACGTGCTTCTTGGCTCCTACTGGTTCGATTAAACCTTGGTTTCATACTGAGGGAAACTTGCTTCTATACGCATCATACCTTCCACTTGGGGTTCCCAACGGACGTGTGCATCTACGCGTATCAAGCTAAATTTCTCGGCGCCGTTGCCGGGAACTGAAGAAAAGCTACACCACAAAGATTTCTAACTCCACGTCAACTACACACAGCCTAAATTTCTGGCGCCGTTGCCGGGAGATCAAGACGCTGCAAGGGGAGTCTCCACTTCTCAATCTCTTTACTTTGTTATTGTCTTGCTTTATTTTATTTACTACTTTGTTTGCTGCACCTAAACAAAACACAAAAAAATTAGTTGCTAGTTTTACTTTATTTACTGTTTTGCTCTCTATATCGAAAACACAAAAAAATTAGTTACCTGCATTTACTCTATCTAGTTTGCTTTATTGTCCTGCACTCTATATTTAAAATACAAAAAAAAAATTTAGTTACTTTTATTACCATGTCTAGCTCTGAACCTGTTACTTCTTCACCTGAGGACTTAGTTTTCACTTTCAAGCAAGGGGATGAGGAGAGTTTTAAGGATGCTTGGTCTAGAATTTTTACTTCTTATCGTAAAACTGAACCTCAAATGACTCTAAGTTTGCTCCTTAGTAATTTTTATTTTGGTCTTATGGTTCGCTATAGATATGCTTTGGACACTTTAGTAGGAGGAGATTTCCTTCATTGTAATGGGGATCAAGCTTTTAATGCCATAAAGAAATTGGTTGCATCACATGATTCAGCTAATAACTTTGATTCAGCCCTTATTAGCATTTATAATAGATTGAACAATCTCGAGATAAGTACATCTCGCTTAAATGACAATTATCACTGTGTTCGTAATCGTCTTGAACAAGTCTTAGAGAATCCTAAACCTTCATTATGGGACCCTTCTGTTAAAATTGTTATCGGTGATCGAACTCTTCATGCCTACTGTGATATTATGTATGAATTTTGCCTTATGCCTGAAAACATTTATAAATCTTTGAAACTTTGGGGAGTCGATGAAGGGGGAGAAGAAATAGCTCTCATTGATAACTCTATTATAATTCCTAAGGGAATAGCTGCAGGTGTGCATACAACCATTCATGGAAGAACAATATCCATTGATTATCTTATTATTGAAACAGGAAAAATCATACTCGGAAGATCCTTTGAAACATTGGGAGCAGTCATTGATGTGGGAGAAGGCACTCTGAAATTCACCTCTATACCAGGGGAAATCATATATTTCCTAAACCAAAAGGGAAGAAAAACAATAAGAAAGGTAAAGATGAAACCCAAGGTAAGGTTGACACACCGTCTCTCGATGTTACTTGATTTGCACTTTCTGCGCCTAGCTGAAAGGCGTTAAAGAAAAGCGCTTATGGGAGACAACCCATGTTTTTACCTACAGCAATTTTTTTGTTTTGTTGAGTCTGGAAGTTGTTTACTACTGTAGCAACCTCTCCTTATCATGTTTTTGTGCCAAGTAAAGTTTCTATGTCAAAGTTGATGTTATATTTGGGATCGCGCGCAGAAACAGCATTGCTGTCTGTCACGAATCTGGGCACAATTCTCTGTAGAAAATTCGAAAAAATCTAATTTACAGGATCCTCAGATATGTACGCAACTTTCATTAGTTTTGAGTTTTTCCATTTGAGCAAGTCTGGTGCCATTTTAAATTCGTCTTTACGGACTGTTCTGTTTTGACAGATTCTGCCTTTTATTTCGCATTGCCTCTTTTGCTATGTTGGATTTATTTCTTTGATCCACTAATGTCCAGTAGCATTATGCAATGTCCAGAAGTGAAAATAATGATTGTGTCACCTCTGAATGAGTGAATTATTAATTGTGCACTAACCCTCTAATGAGTTTGCTTGAAGTTTGGTGTGAAGGAAGTTTTCAAGGTCAAGAGAGGAGTATGATATACTATGATCAAGAGGAGTGAAAGCTCTAAGCTTGGGGATGCCCCGTGGTTCACCCCTGCATATTTTAAGAAGACTCAAGCGTCTAAGCTTGGGGATGCCCAAGGCATCCCTTCTTCATCGACAACATCATCAGGTTCCTCCCCCGAAACTATATTTATTCAATCACATCTTGTGTTCTTTACTTGGAGCGTCGGTTTGTTTTCGTTTTTGTTTTTGTTTGAATAAGATGGATCCTAGCATTCACTTTGTGGGAGAGAGACACGCTTGTTGCATATGGACACATGTGTCCTTAGGCTTTACTCATAATGTTCAAGGCGAAGTTTCTTCTTCGTTAAATTGTTATATGGTTGGAATTGGAAAATGCTACATGTAGTAATTCTAAAAATGTCTTGGATAATGTGATACTTGGCAATTGTTGTGCTCATGTTTAAGCTCTTGCATCATATGCTTTGCACCCATTAATGAAGAAATACATAGAGCTTGCTAAAATTTGATTTGCATATTTGGTTTCTCTAAGGTCTAGATAATATCTAGTATTGAGTTTTGAACAACAAGGAAGACAGTGTAGAGTCTTATAATGTTTACAATATGTCTTTTATGTGAGTTTTGCTGCACTTGTTCATCCTTGAGTTTGCTTCAAATAACCTTGCTAGCCTAAACCTTGTATCGAGAGGGAATACTTTCATGCATCCAAAATCCTTGAGCCAACTACTATGCCATTTGTGTCCACCATACCTACCTACTACATGGTATTTCTCCGCCATTCCAAAGTAAATTGCTTGAGTGCTACCTTTAAAATTCCATCATTCACCTTTGCAATATATAGCTCATGGGACAAAATAGCCTTAAAAACTATCGTAGTATTGAATATGTACTTATGCACTTTATATTTTATTAAGTTGCTTGTTGTGCGATAACCATGCTTCTGGGGAACGCCATCAACTATTGTTGAATATCATGTGAGTTGCTATGCATGTCCGTCTTGTCTGAAGGTCTATCATTTTGGTGGTTGGAGCATGCAAAATTGTTAGAGAAGAACATTGGGCGCTAACTAAAGCCATGAACCATGGTGGAAGTTTCAGTTTTGGACATATATCCTCAATCTCATATGAGAATAATAACTTTGCTACATGCTTATGCATTTAAGAGGAGTCCATTATCTGTTGTCCCGGTATGGATGTCTAAGTCGAGAATAATCAAAAGCGAGAAATCCGAAATGCGAGCATTCTCCTTAGACCTTTGTACAGGTGCATGGAGGTACCCTTTGTGACACTTGGTTGAAACATGGCATGCGAAGATCCGGTAGTCCAAGTAGGACGAGGTGCGGGCACTATTAGTATACTGCGTGAGGCTTGCAACTTGTAAGATATAATTTACATAACTCATATGCTTTATTACTACCGTTGACAAAATTGTTTCATGTTTTCAAAATAAAAGCTCTAGCACAAATACAACAATCGATGCTTTCCTCTTTGAAGGACCTTTCTTTTACTTTTATTGGTGAGTCAGTTTACCTATCTCCTTCCACCTTAAGAAGCAAACACTTGTGTGAACTGTGCATTGATTCCTACATACTTGCATATTGCACTTGTTATATTACTTTATGTTGACAATATCCATGAGATATACATGTTATAAGTTGAAAGCAACCGCTGAAACTTAATCTTCTTATGTGTTGCTTCAACACCTTTACTTTGATTTATTGCTTTATGAGTTAACTCTTATGCAAGACTTATTGATGCTTGTCTTGAAGTACTATTCATGAAAAGTCTTTGCTTTATGATTCGTTGTTTACTCATGTCATTACCTTTGCTTTGATCGCTGCATTCATTACATATGTTTACAAATAGTATGATCAAGATTATGATGGCATGTCACTTCAGAAATTATCTTTGTTATCGTTTTACACGACAGAACTAAGCTTGGGGATGCTGATACGTCTCCAACGTATCGATAATTTCTTATGTTCCATGCTACTTTATTGATGATACCTACATGTTTTATGCACATTATATGTCATATTTATGCATTTCTGGAACTAACCTATTAACAAGATGCCGAAGAGCCAGGTTGCTATTTTCTGCTGTTTTTGGATTCAGAAATCCTAGTAAAGAAATATTCTCGGAATTGGACGAAACTTTCGCCTGGGGTCCTATTTTTGCACGAAGCTTCCGAAGACCGAAGACCTAACGAAGTGGGGCCACGAGGCAGCCAGGGTGCCGCGCCGGCCCCGGCCGCCGACCTATCCCCTGGCCCCTCGTGTGGCCCCCGTTGACCCTCCGCCTACTTAAAGCTTCCGTCGCGAACCCCCAGCACCGAGAGCCACGATACGGAAAACTTACAGAGACGCCGCCGCCGCGAATCCCATCTCTGGGGATTCAGGAGATCGCACCCCCCCGGGAGAGGGATTCATCTCCGGAGGACTCTACACCGCCATGGTCGCCTCCGGAGTGATGAGTGAGTAGTTCACCCTGGACCATGGGTCCATAGCAGTAGCTAGATGGTCTTCTCCTTGTTGTGCTTCATTGTTGGATCTTGTGAGCTGCCTAACATGATCAAGATCATCTATCTGTAATACTATATGTTGTGTTTGTCGGGATCCGATGGATAGAGAGTACTATGATTATGGTGATTATCAATCTATTGTTCATGTGTTGTTTATGATCTTGCATGCTCTCCGTTATTAGTAGAGGCTCGGGCCAAGTTTTTACTCTTAACTCCAAGAGGGAGTATTTATGCTCGATAGTGGGTTCATGCCTCCATTGAATCTGGGACAGTAAGGTTGTGGATGTGATGTTGCCACTAGGGATAAAACATTGATGCTATGTCTAAGGATGTAGTTGTTGATTACATTACGCACCATACTTAATGCAATTGTCCTGCTTTGCAACTTAATACCGGAGGGGTTCGGATGATAACCTGAAGGTGGACTTTTTAGGCATAGATGCAGTTGGATGGCGGTCTATGTACTTTGTCGTAATGCCCAATTAAATCTCACTATATTTATCATGTCATGTATATGCATTGTTATGCCTTTCTCTATTTGTCAATTGCCCGACTGTAATTTGTTCACCCAACATGCTTTTATCTTATGGGAGAGACCTCTAGTGAACTGTGGACCCCGGTCCTATTCTTTACATAGCATACAATCTACTTGTTTTACCGTTTTCTTTGCAAACATCTTCCACTCGACGTTTAATCCTTTGTTACAAAGAAGCGGGAGATTGACAACCTCACTGTTTCGTTGGGACAAAGCACTTGGGTTGTGTTGTGCAGGTTCCGCGTTGGCGCCGGAATCCCTGGTGTTGCGCCGCATCACATTTCGCGACCATCAACCTTCAACGTGCTTCTTGGCTCCTACTGGTTCGATTAAACCTTGGTTTCATACTGAGGGAAACTTGCTTCTATACGCATCATACCTTCCACTTGGGGTTCCCAACGGACGTGTGCATCTACGCGTATCAATGCCACTCAAGGAAACCAAATAGGTGAAGGAGCACTTGGACGAGGAGAAGGAGATCATGATGATGCCAACTAAGGACATGGACGAGGATCAATTGGCATGGTGGAAGGAGACCAAGGAGGACATCATGACGAGGAAGAAGCTCTTGCGTCAAGGTCGCGGGGCAAGCGGTGGTGGTGCGTCTACTCCGGTGAGTGGTGGTGGTTGTGGTTGTGGCGATGGCGTCCTCGACCACTCTACCGGTGCCGATGCTTGATGCCGATGACGATGCTTGACGTCGAGGTGTAACTTTTTGGTACCACCGTCCTGACCTTTGCTAAGATTGCAACGATTTGATGTAAAAATTATGAACTATGCATCACATTATATTCATAATCATGTTTAGTATGGCAATCTATCTAAAACCCTGCTTTTACGGGCCAAAAATGCTGTTTCACAGGTTGAGAATATGGGGCCGGATATTTAGGACGCGTTTTCAGCCTATAAAAACCGTTTACAGGACCCTCCAGACACCGATACAGGTGGAGTGAATACAGACCTGCTAGACTTGCTCTAACACGTCAAGGACACCGGCGGGTGCACCGATCCGTGCTGGCAAGTCGCTGGTCTTCCGCACGCAGCTGTGGGGCTGCATGGACTTGCCGTTTAGACAGTTTAGACACGGCAGAGATTATTGTTTCAACAGAACGCAATTGCATCTCTCACCTATTAGTTGAAACATGCACTTCATCTGATAGGGCCATGATCATGTTAGATGACTAAAAAAATAAGTTATTCTTTCATTAGTTTTTTTGAAAGTGTTTTTATATATTAACTAGCAAGGTGGCCCTCGCAAATGCGAGGGCATCATCTTATTGCTTAGAACTCGTGTTATATATGTTACCTTCGTATTATTAAAATTTAAATATTATTTTCTCTTATTTACCTACCTAATTGCGAAAGTAAAAGTTATTTTGGAAATCAGCATATTTGTATATTTAACCTTTATTTCATATATGAATGATTGAATATCTAATAAATGAAACTTTTTCATAAAAAAATTAGGAAAAAAATCTTGTGTAAGTCAGTCTAGTTGTAAGGACTCCATCAAACAAACATGTAATTTCATCCTTTGTTTTCACCTTTTGTTTTCATCAAACAAAATACATGATTTCACCATTTGTACCATAAGAGAAGGTGCAATTATGGCTACATTTGCAGTTTTGCTGCTATCTTGCAGGGAGCCCAAATTGCAATATATCATTAAGTTCATTAGACGACCCACCTCCTATTATTTTATGTACCTAAGAAGATGGTATTAAATTTTGGGCAATTCTAAGGGTCGAAAGTGCCTGCATTTGCCTAGTGGCGCGACATCGAAGGTAATTAAGTTGCCAGGATATTTTTCACGTGTTGGCCCTACAACTTCTTTAGCTTTTTTTTCCATAAAAACACCGATGTACATATTTAAAGCAGAGCCCTAGATCACACCGCGCCACCGCACTACAAATCTCATGTTCGCCAGATATCATGGTCATATAGTTTAAATTAATCATACATATTTTTTATGTCTGAAAATAACAAATAAACTATCAATATTAATGAGTTTATTTTGTTTGCATATTTATAGAAGAAGAAATTCTAGTTATGGCCTAGTTCAACGTGATCTCTCTACTTGGTGAAAATCATCCACAATCTTATTAGCTTATAAATCTACTACTCACTCACATATACATGTGTTATGATCATACTTTTTAGAGCATGCATGTAGCAATATCTAGAGATGAAAGCTAATTTGTCATTATTTCGAAGATGTGTATGTGTATGTGTGTGCATAAAATATATGATTTCCTTTTTTTATCTTCTCCATTTGTACCATAAGCGAAGGTGCAATTATTGGTACATTTGCAGTTTTGCTGCTATTTTGCAAGGAGCCCAAGTTGCAATATCTGATAAGTTCATTAGACGACCCACCTCCTCTTATTTTATCTATGCAAGAAGACGATATTAAACTTTGGGAAATTCTAAGGGTCAAAAGTTCCCGCGTTTGCCCAGTGGCGTGACAATGAAGGTAATTAAGTTGCCAATGTATTTTTCATGTTGGCCCTACAACTTCTTTGGGTTTTTTCAATAAAAAACATCGATGTACCTATTTAAAGCAGCGCCCTAGATTGCATCGCGCCACCGCACTACAAATCTCATGTTCGCCCGATATAAAGGTCATATAGTTTAAATTAATCATGCATATATTTTACTTCTGAAAACAACAAATAAACTGTCAATATTAATGAGTTTATTTTGTTTGCATATTTATAGAAGAAGAAATTCTAGTTATGGCCTAGTTCAATGTGATCTCTCTACTTGGTGAAAATCTTCCATGATCTTTTCCTGAGAAATGAGAGTTCTTATTAGTTTATAAATCTATTACTCACTCACATATAGATGTGTTACGATCAATTTTTTTAGAACGTGTATGTAGTAATATCTAGAGATGAAAGCTAATTTGTCGTTATTTCAAAGATGTGTATGTGTATGTGTGTGTGCGTGAACGGGGGCAATAATTAATTAGTACGTATCTCACTGGAAATAGATTCTGGAAATCAATCATATCGTGTAACTTTTTGGTACCACCGTGGCTGACCTTTGCTAAGATCGCAACGATTTGATGTAAAAATTATGAACTATGCATCACATCGTATTCATAATCATGTTTAGTATGGCAATCTATCTAAAACCCTGCTTTTACGGGCCAAAAATGTTGTTTCACGGGTTGAGAATATGGGGCCGGATATTTAGGACGTGTTTTCGGCCTATAAAAACCGTTTACAGGACTCTCCAGACACCGATACAGGTGGAGTGAATACAGACCTGCTAGACTTGCTCTAACACGTCAAGGACACCGGCGGGTGCACCGATCTGTGCTGGCAAGTCGCTGGTCTTCCGCACGCAGCTGTGGGGCTGCATGGACTTGCCGTTTAGACAGTTTAGACACGGCAGAGATTATTGTTTCAACAGAACGCAATTGGATCTCTCACCTATTAGTTGAAACATGCACTTCATCTGATAGGGCCCTGATCATGTTAGATGACTAAAAAAATAAGTTATTCTTTCATTAGTTGGTTGAACAAAACAGGAATGCCTCCCATATTAAGGGAAATTGATTGCTTCTTTGGTTGAGCCTTATCTAATCTAAGGTATTTTTTCTTCTTCTTCAGAACGGTGAAATCTAGAGGACTTATAGTTGACAGTTTAATAGAAATATCGATGGAAGTATTAGTTATCTATATGCAGTGCTTGATTTCAGGTTAGAATACATTCGGACATTGGCTACACATTGGGAGTTTCTGATTCATTTGTTTTAGCTACATGATATAGTAGCGAAATGCCATTACTCTTTGCTTGATTAACCAGCAAAGTTTTTTGGTCTACCACTTGCTGGTTTCATTCACCTTATATATTTTAGCGTATTTCACATTCCACGATATTTTAGTTTTAAATAGTCTAAAATTAAATTTGTGTACAAGTTATGGAACGGGGTCATTGTACTTATTATGATCCCGTTGCAACACACAACACTGGGCTAGCGCTAGTAATATTCGAACAAACATAGTCTCATGTCTTCCTTAATTAGTCAGGCCACAAGACCAATGAAAATATCACAAAAACATTCTCGAAAAAAATATCACCAAAACAATGCTATCCAAATTATAATTATATCTTCAATTATTTCCTTCTCGCTTCTGCAGGGGCATTTGGTCAAACGGGGCAGCAACAACTATCTTGGTAGTTGCAGGAGGCTCCGGGGGCACCTCCGCATAACATCTTGCACCGGTCTTCGGTGCAGTTCGGCAACTGGCGCGTGTAGCATGGCGCCGGCAGAGGAAAAGCAGTAGGAGTCGCACCCATCTGCATTCATGGCCAACAAATTAAGAACGAAAATGATATTCAAGTTTTCGTCCATGCATATGCAGTAGCCCATAGTACATAAATTAGGTCACCACCATGTGCAAAATAGAAAGAAAATAAGTAACCTCTTTGCGTGCTTGGCTTGAGAGAGGAGCAGTAGCCATGACGACCATGAGGACGGTCATAAAGCAGCACAGGGTGTTCTTCTTCACCATTGTCATGATGTACACAGCTACACGTATGGATGTATGGTTTTTTTTGTTTGTGTTCCTGTTGTGACCTGTAGTGTGTTTATATAGACCCGCGATTGTTCGTGCCTAGGAGTATCGATAAAATATTACGATTATCAATTAAATGATGGATTTATATATCCATTAATACAATTAATTCATATATATCTCTGGTGCATGGATAAGTGGATATCTACTGCTGCATACCCAAAAATGGAACCTATTAATTGTGAAAAAGTAGTACTATATCTTTGGTGAAGATTTGATTCAAATGATATCTAGTGGAATCTTCGATCGTTGATGATTGTTTTGCTCATACGTGCATCTCTCAATTCTGCTGGCCAATGCATTTTCCACCTCTACATAACATATAAAACCGCAGAAATTAACATGCATGGCATTATTTTAGGGCCATTACCTTACCTATCTATGTTAGGGCCATTACATTTTTTCGGTCCTAGTCGCGCGTCCCAAACGCCACTTTCACCCGATGCGCCCCCAATACGTACGATGTCCGGCGCCCAGAGCCTGTCCCGCTCCATAGGGGACGCTCCGGGCGCGCCGGACAGAAAGAGAAGCGAGTCGGGGAGTGGCGGGCCCAATGCGTCATTGACACGGTAATCTAAAACCCGTCACCTACCTCTGGTCAAGCGACGTTAATGGCCCCCAGGCTTTCACAGGTGGCGCAGTGAAGGGTCTCGTCACGCATGGCCACCTGGCCATCCGCGCCGGAGTTTATTGCGGCCAATGCCCTGTTGCTGCTTCGTCAGCCACCATTGTACAATAAAGAGCACCCCCTCCTTCCTTCTCGTTGCTTCCACATTCCAATCTCGACGCGCCGTTCTCGATAGCCGCCGCCTCCTTCCTTCCTCTTGCCACATTCGTCCTCCCGCAAGAATATCCTCACCGCAAACGGCTTCGGACGCGGCAACCTCACGGTGAAGGAGGCGTGGACAATGTACAACGCGCGGTACCCTGTCCCACATGACATGTGCCTGTCTAGCAGCGGTGGCTGGAGGATGGTCGTCAACAGGATCGGCGGCCCACCGCCGCGGCCGGGCACGCATCGTTGGAGGGACGCGATCAGAGCCTAGCGCGCACCTTAGCGCTGAGGAGCGTGCCAATCCCACATGCCCCCACTGGCAACCATGACTGGTGGGCAGAATTCTTCTAGGCGCAGTACGACACCAATATGGCCAGCACCGACGGCCTCGTCGGCCAGAGGAACACGTGGAACAAGGAGGGGAGCCTCCGTTTCTTGGGCATTCCTGGGCGCACCCTCTGGGACATCGTCGACGGCATCCACAACGGCGCCCCAAGGCCCAAGGTTAGAGAAATCACCTCCTCCGCTGCCATCTCATCAGGCTTCGGCACGCTAGCAGCCAAGGAGGACGTACTCGTCCTCCTCGAACTCTTCTTCTTCGGGGCCGGCGCGGTCGGCACATTCCTCGCACCGCGCCACTCCGTACAGTGTGCCGAAGCATGAGGTGAAGGAGGAGCCCGAGTACGCGATGACACCCGTGATTCGAAGGCGCGGCGGCAGCATCACCATCCGTGAACCAGTGCGGCAGCAGCAGAGGTGAAGGAGCTAGGACAAGGAGAAAGCCGTGAAGGTCGAGAAGATGGTGGAGTACAAGCGGCGGCAGCGCCTCATCGCCAGCAGCGATGACCCCGAGGATTGCCAAGGGTTGCACGCGACGTTCATAGCCTCCTTGAACGACAAAGATGCCTGGAGGGGCGACATCAACGCCGCGATCGCCATGTCCATCTGCGATGCTAGGATGCCACTCATCGACCTCACCAACGACGGCAAAGCTGGGCCCAACGGCGTGGTGAAGGACGAGCCCGCCGACGAGCCCGACGAGCGCAACAAGAAGGAAGCCGTCGACGACACCATGTACAACTTCCACCGGTACTACGACCCCTATTTGTGCCGCAAATACTACAAGATTATGGTTTAGGTTAAAATTTCATCAAATTTTGTTCAAATCATAATATATAGCAAGTTTGAATGAATTCCACTATTTTTGATTAAATTTAGAAAATCTAAATTGCTGTTTGCGGGATGCGACTATGCAGCGACGCTCCCCAAATGTAGCACGAAGAAATAACATCCCTAAACACTAAATCCAACGTCAATTGGGGAACGCTTTGGGGGACACAACTAAAGATGCTCTAAATTGGGATCCTTAAGAGCATCTCCAGTCGCGTTCCGCCAAGCGCTCCGGATTTAGCATTTGGGGGATGCTGTTTTTTCGTACCGCATTTAGGGGGCGTCGCTGTTCCAGTCGCATTTCCCAAACGCGTCCCTTGAAGTTGTTTGTGTGTCAATGACTCGTCGGGTCTGCCACTAACAGTCTCACTTCTCGCTTTGTCCGGCGTCCCCGAAGCGTCCCCTGTGAAGCGGGGACGGGCTCGAGATGCCGAACAGTGTATAGGGCCACGCCGGACGGAAAGAGCCTTTGAGCGTGTGACTGGAGACGATAAAATGTTCGGTGTGCCTCAAAATTCTTTGGGGAACGTTTCAAAGGACACGGCTCTAGATGCTCTAAAGTTCACATGTGTATGTCCGGATGAAGGAAAATACGGGACTCCACAGATAAGGTGGGCGATAAAGTACTACTCCCTCCGTTCCTTTCTATAGTGCCTATAGATTTTTGGCATTTGTTTCAGAATATAAGGTTGTAGCTTGGATTTTTTTCAATTACCCCCTCCCCCGTTCAGCTCCCACAAAATATGCGTGAGAAAAAATCCATACAAAATTAGAAACAATTAACTGAGATTCCTAATGCATGGCCCAACGATTCCTTAAAATTAGGCAGCAATGTTTTACTTTCCTTAATTGAACTTGGCTGCACATATATGGAGAATCAATAAGAGAGATTTGTGGGATTTGTTATGGTGTTAGGAAGATATGGATTTCCCAAATTTTACGTTGATCTCAAATCGTTCAGCTGTGTATGTCTTGTGTAAAAAATACTCTTGCGCTAGGGTGGGCGATAAAGTACTACAACAATACCATGGGTCCTTGGCCGGTCGGCCTTTGTCCTTTATAGGCGTGCACCTACTCAAAGCCCTTGCGGATCATCGGCCAGTCGGCAATGAATCCACGACTGCCCTAAGAGCAAGTCTAATAGAGCATATAAAACGCGCTGAATATGGGTTTTGATGTTTTCGTGGCATTTATCAGGCTCCGTAAATCGCTTTCGGTTTATATTAAAATTTTCCAGTTTCGGCCCAGGTCCGCTCGGGAACCCATAGGAGTGCGGGTTGGCGGGCGAAACTGAATGTGACCCTCACTCCTCGCACGAAGGAGATTTCAGCCCGCCCAACTAATGCCCCCCGCGCCACCGCCGCCCCGATCTCCACGCCCCCGCCCTCTCCAGCCACTAAGCATCCGGATCTCGACGCCATGTCCACTCGCAGGTCCCGCCGACTGCGGAAGGCGTACCAGAGGCGCGAATGGTGGTGGACGTCCACGTCACCATAGCGGGAGGCCAGCCGAATCACGGCGAGGTAGTAGTCATGGTGTCCTCCACCATGCCGGGGAAGAGGAAGCGGGCGGTCTATCAGTCCCAGGCAGAGGTCGGAGCTGTGCCGGCCGTTGCTGTGGCGGCGGTGACCCCCGCGCCGCCGAAGACGGGTCGCTCGAAACCATGTCGGGCCGAGGGGAAACCCCCTCGCCAAGCCGAAGGCCGCGCCGTCTCCCCTCCCCCCCCGCCGCCCAAGGTCACCGTCAACGACGCCCACAACGTGTTCGGTGATTCGTCTACAACGGAATTCTTAAGTGCCCTCAACGACTCCTCCATGGACGTGGCTGATGGAATTCCTCTGTTTGATGAGGAAATTGGTGATCAAGAGTACGACGAGGATATAGGCGATGAAGAGGACGACGATGATGTGGTCGAGATTGAGCCGGGTGTGTCCCAATAGGCAAAGCCACGCTCGTCCAACTACACCGAGATCGAGGAAATGACATTGATTTGTGCTTGAGGCAAGGTGTGGTTGGATGCGGTGACCGGCCCGGACCAAACCGACAAGCGTTATTGGCAACGCATTGTGGATCTATACCACAACTTAACCCTCAGATGAAACTGCTCGCAGATCGATCTTACCGCTCCCTTCAAGGTCGGTGGGACGTGATCAAGCCTTGTTGTTCTTGTTGGAGTGCTGCAATGGACCAAGTGAGGGACAATCCCCCTAGTGGATGCGTTCCCGAGGATTATGTAAGTTGTTTTCTCACACTCCCTACCATTTTTGTTGTGCAAACTATGTGTGTGATCATTCTTTGATTATATTGTTGTTGTGTAGCCCAAGTATGCACAATTGCAGTACAAAGACATGGCCGGCTCAAAGAACAAGGAGTTTCAATTTAGGCATTGCTTTGACTTGCTCCAACATCTTCCCAAGTGGAAGTTGAGGGACCAAGAAACTGCGCCGAAAAAGTCGACAATGCTCAAGATGGATGATTAAGATGATGATAAGAGTGGAAGGAACAGAGGCATGCCCGAGGGCACCAAGAAAGCCAAGGGGAGGATGAAGATTGAAGGCGAGGCATCTAGCTTCTGGGAAAAAATGGATCAAACACTACTAGGAAAAAGCTTATAGGTGGAGGCAAAACGTGCCGGCGCACCACCTAGAACGTGCGCCGGTGGAAAGTTTTGCCGGCGCACCAGGAAGTCGCCGCGCCGGCGATGCAGGCATACTGCCGGCGCACCTCCGGAGAAGACGCGCCGGGGAAAATTCCTGGCATGGGCTCGGCCGATTCGGGCCAGGCCCAGGAAACACTGCCGGCGCACCAGCCCAGGTTGCCGGCGCGCTCCTGGGCTGGTGCGCCGGCAGTGTTTCCTGGGCCTGGCCCGGAGCAACTATAGCCGGATGGGGTATATATTGCCGGCGCACCATGGTCCAGGTGCGCCGGCAATAACCTGGGAGTTATTTCAGCCACCAACCAGCACACTCACTCACACACTCACTACACTCCACTTCTCCACACAACCCGAGCCTTCTCCCAACCCAGCTCATTTTTGCCTATTCCTATCCCCAATTTAGCTAATTTGACCAAACAAAATCATATTTTTTGAGCAAATCTTCCCTTCCTACATGCATCTCCCACATCCCCTATGTAGATCTAGATCTACTATCCCGCATTGACCGCTCAATCTAGATCTAGATCTAGAAAGTCGGCTTCCATACGCCATTGTCGCGGCGCATCGTCTCGATCTCGTCGACAATTATATCAAACAAATAGGTGATTAATGAACAAATTGAGGAATGAAATCGACGTATGTTGGACATTTGAAGCAAAGCTCGTGTGTGGCATATATATGTTGTGTTTGTGTTTGTGCTTGTGTGTGTTGGCGTTGAAAATGAGTTTCCAACGTTGCGCCGAAATGTTGATTTCTTAAGTTTCCGTTTCGGCACATTTCTGGCGCTCCTATGTCCTACCGTGTAGGAAGGTCATGCCGAAATTTTCCGTGAAAACTACCGACGGATGCATGGTTCTAATGAATTATGTAATCTTACCATGCAGGCGATAATGGTTATCGAGATGAGTGAAAGCATCGTGATGAGATATCTGAAACACGCGATCATCGACATGTATGAAAATAACCGCACGGAGGTATTGTGTCCGTGCCGGAGATGCAAACGAGGGAAATGGTTTACCCGTATTCAGCAAATTGCAGGGGCACCTGCTCACTAATGGTTTCATGCATGGACACACTCAATGGATGAGTGATGATGGCGCGGAGGTCAATGGGGCGACGGCTGCAGGTGGTAATGGCCGGCAAGAAGGAGGGCATCATGATATTGATGATGATGAAGAGTTTGTCGCACAGGACGATAACCTTGACGACGACAATAACCTTGACGACGACGAAGAGGTGCCGCTAGATTCAGTCGTGCGGGACCCTCATCTTCAAGATCAGCTTCTCGAAAAGACGAAGGCGCCAAGCGGAAATCAAAGCTTGAGCAACTCGAGATAGACTCGAATACTTTGTACGACTCAGGTCGCGGGTTGGGGAGTCTCGCTTGAGAGTAGCTCTCGATGTGATGAAGGCGAAACACGGATGGACGGACACAAGCGTGGACGACATCCTGGAATACGTGAAAGATCTCCTTCCTGCCGGAACACGTGTCCTGGTAGTCTAGCCGAGGCCAAGAGAATCACGTGTCCTCTCGACTTACCCCACTAAAAGTATCACGCCCGCATCAACGATCGTATCATGTATCGCAAGGAGCACATGGACAGACCAAATGTCTGTGTGAAGTTGAACGCACAAGAAAGGAAGAAGAAAGCTCCATGTGTGTGGTACTCCCCGCTCGCCCCGGCTGCAACGGTTCTACGCGGACCGCAAGGAAGCAAAGCTCATGCGCCGGCACGCAAAAGAAAGGAGGCGGTGAATGATGAAGAGCGGATTGAGCACTAAGGCCGACGCACCTTCTGATGCAAGCCTGGAAAGCATTAGACATCGAATTCGGATGTTTTGGGGCAGATCCTGAAACATCGTGTTGGGTGCGAGCACAGACAGATTCAATCCGTTTCGAAACTGTAGCAACGCACACATAGAACATGGCCCATGTTTGTATGGATCTACAACCTCCCGCCTTGGTCTGTGCAAGAAGAGGAAGTACATACAGATGATATGCTAATTCAAGGCCGACACAGCCAAGAAACGATATCAACATGTATCTCGAACTACTAAAGGAGGAGCTTGAAACGTTGTGGGCGGAGGAGGAAGGTAGATACATGGGACGCCGTCGCGGAAGAATATTTCCCTTTGAGAGTCACGCGATCATCACGACGGTGCAGAACTACCTCGGATACGGTTACATTTCGTGCCAGGTGTGCCATGGACACAAGGCATGTGTCAGGTGCATGGAAGAGACGATGTTTTTGCAGCTTGGTAAGGATCCCGGCTCTTCGAAAACAGTTTACATGGGCATCGAAGGTGGCTACACATCGACCCGTGGAGAAAGCGTGGAGATCTGTTCGATGGTACAAATGAACCCCGAGGACCTCCACGTAAGAAGAGCGGCGAAGAGATCGATACATTAAAAGGTTGGAAGGAGTGCCCTGCGCCGGGAAAGATTCGTCAAAAGCCTGGAGAGAAGAAGAAGAACAATGAACGACGCCGCTCATTGGTGTATGGAAAAGGAGGTCCGTGTTTTGGGACTTGCCGTACTGGAAAATTCTCGATACACCTCACTGCTCTTGATGTCATGCATATTACAAAGAACGTGTGCGAGAGCTTGCTTGGCACTCTTCTCAACATGCCGGACCGGACCAAAGATGGGCCGAAAGCAAGACACGACCTGAAGTTTTGGGCATCGTGGAAGAGCTTCGATCCCGGCGGCCCAAGAGGGACATTCGGAGGAGGAGGCCGAGGCGCAGAGATGTGCACATCCGTTGGGGAACCCAAGAGGAAGGTATGATGCGCACAAGGAAAGTTTTCAGAAAGAAACCAAGGTTTATCGAACCAGGAGGAGCCAAGAAGCACGTTGAAGGTTGATGGTGGCGAAATGTGATGCAAACAACACCGGATTCCGGCGCCAACGTGGAACTGCACAACACAACTCAGTGCTCTTGCCAACGAAAACAAAGGAGGTTGTCAATCTCACCGTCACAAAAGGATTAACCGTATTGTGGAAGATGATTGTTTGCAAGAAAATGTAAAACAAGTATTGCAGTAGATTGTACGTATGTAAAGAATAGGACCGGGTCCACTGCTCACTAGAGGTGTCTCTCCCATAAGATAAAAGCATGTTGGGTGAACAAATTACAATTGCAATTGACAAATAGAAAAGGGCATAACAATGCATATACATGATATGATAAATATAGTGAGATTTAATTGGGCATTACGACAAAGTACATAGGACGCCATCCAACTGCATCTATGCCTAAAAAGTCCACCTTAGGTTATCATCCGAACCCCATTCAGCATTAAGTTGCAAAGCAACAGACAATTGCATTAAGTATGGAAAGGTGTAATCGACAACTACATCCTTAGACATAGAATCAATGTTTTATCCCTAGTGGCAACAGCACAACACAACCTTAGAACTGTCTGTCACTGTCCCAAGTATCAATGAAGGCATGAACCCACTATCGAGCATAAATACTCCCTCTTGGAGTTAAGAGTAAAAACTTGGCCAGAGCTCTACTAATAACGGAGAGCATGCAAGATCATAAACAACACATAAGTAATAGATTGATAATCACCATAACATAGTAGTCTCTATCCATCGGATCCCGACAAACACAACATATAGTATTACAGATAGATGATCTTGATCATGTTAGGCAACTCACAAGATCCAACAATGAAGCACAAAAAGGAGAAGACGACCATCTAGCTACTGCTATGGACCCATAGTCTGTGGGTGAACTACTCACTCATCACTCCGGAGGCTTATCATGGCGTGTAGAGTCCTCCGGAGATGATCCCCTCCTCCGGCAGGGTGCCGAGGCGATCTCCGAATCCCCCCGAGATGGGATTCGCGGCGCCTCTCGAAGGTTTTCCATATCGTGGCTCTCAGATCGGGGTTTACCGACTGAGGCTTTAAGCAGGCTTAGCAACGCGGGGGCCACACGAGGGCCCCACACGCTAGTCGGCGCTGTAGGGCCTGGCCGCGCGCCCTAGTGTGGCGGCGCCGTGGCCCACCTCCTCCCTCTTCGGTCTTCCGGGAAGCTTCGCAAAAAATAGGACTCGGGCGTTGATTTCGTCCAATTCCGAGAATATTTCCTTACTAGGATTTCTGAAACCAAAAACAGCAGAAAACAGCAACTGGCTCTTCGCATCTTGTTAATAGGTTAGTTCCGTAAAAATGCGTAAATACGACATATAATGTGCATAAAACATGTAGATATCATCAATAATGTAGCATGGAACATAATAAATTATCGATACGTTGGAGACGTATCAGCATCCCTAACTAGTTCCGTCGTCCCGAGCAGGGTAAAACGATAACAAAGATAATTTCTGGAGTGACATGCCATCATAATCTTGATCATACTATTGTAAACATATGTAATGAATGCAGCGATCAAAACAATGGTAATGACATGAGTAAACAAATGAATCATAAGGCAAAGACTTTTCATGAATAGTACTTCAAGACAAGCATCAATAAGTCTTGCATAAGAGTTAACTCATAAAGCAATAAATCAAAGTAAAGGTATTAAAGCAACACAAATGAAGATTAAGTTTCAACGGTTGCTTTCAACTTATAACATGTATATCTCATGGATAGTGTCAACATAGAGTAATATAACAAGTGCAATATGCAAGTATGTAGGAATCAATGCACAGTTAACACAAGTGTTTGCTTCTTGAGGTGGAGAGAGATAGGTAAACCTGACTCAACAATAAAAGTAAAAGAATGGTCCTTCAAAGAGGAAAGCATCGATTGCTGTATTTGTGCTAGAGCTTTTATTTTGAAAACATGAAACAATTTTGTCAACGGTAGTAATAAAGCATATGAGTTATGTAAATTATATCTAAAAGTTGCAAGCCTCATGCATAGTATACTAATAATGCCCGCAACTTGTCCTACTTAGCTTGGACTACCGGATCTTCGCAATACACATGTTTCAACCAAGTGTCACAAAGGGGTACCTCCATGCCGCGTAAAGGTCTAAGGAGAAAGCTCGCATTTTGGATTTCTCGCTTTGATTATTCTCAACTTAGACATCCATACCGGGACAATATGGACAACAGATAATGGACTCCATGCATAAGCATGTGACAACAATTATTATTCTCATATGAGATTGAGGATATATGTCCAAAACTGAAACTTCACCATGATTCATGGCTTTAGTTAGCGGCCCAATGTTCTTCTCTAACAATATGCATGCTCCAACCATTAAGGTGGTAGATCTCTTTACTTCAGACAAGACGGACATGCATAGCAACTCACATGATATTCAACAAAATAATAGTTGATGGCGTCCCCAGAGCATGGTTATCGCACAACAAGCAACTTAATAAGAGATAAAGTGCATAAGTACATATTCAATACTACGATAGTTTTTAAGGCTATTTTGTCCCATGAGCTATATATTGCAAAGGTGAATGATGGAATTTTAAAGGTAGCACTCAGCAATTTACTTTGAATGGCGGAGAAATACCATGTAGTAGGTAGGTATGGTGGACACAAATGGCATAGTGGTTGGCTCAAGGATTTTGGATGCATGAGAAGTTCCCTCTCGATACAAGGTTTAGGCTAGTAAGGTTATTTGAAGCAAACTCAAGGATGAACCGTGCAGCAAAACTCACATAAAAGACATATTGTAAACATTATAAGACTCTACACCGTCTTCCTTGTTGTTCAAAACTCAATACTAGAATTATCTAGACCTTAGAGAGACCAAATATGCAAATCAAATTTTAGCAATCTCTATGTATTTCTTCATTAATGGGTGCAAAGTATATGATGCAAGAGCTTAAACATGAGCACAACAATTGCCAAGTATCACATTATCCAAGACATTTTAGAATTACTACATGTAGCATTTTCCAATTCCAACCATATAACAATTTAACGAAGAAGTTTCAACCTTCGCCTTGAACATTATGAGTAAAGCCTAAGGACATATTTGTCAATATGCAACAGCAGAGCGTGTCTCTCTCCCACAAAGTGAATGCTAGGATCCATTTTATTCAAACAAAACAAAACAAAAACAACCGACGCTCCAAGTAAAGAACATAAGATGTGATCGAATAAAAATATAGGAGGAACTGATGATGTTGTCCATGAAGAAGGGGATGCCTTGGGCATCCCCAAGCTTAGACGCTGAGTCTTCTTGGAATATGCAGGGGTGAACCACGGGGCATCCCCAAGCTTAGAGCTTCACACCTCTTGATCATAGTATATCATACCCCTCTCTTGATCCTGAAAACTTCCTTCACACCAAACTTCAAGCAAACTCATTAGAGGGTTAGTGCACAATTAAAAATTCACATATTCAGAGGTGACACAATCATTCTTAACACTTCTGGACATTGCACAAAGCTACTGGACATTAATGGATCAAAGAAATTCATCCGACATAGCAAATACGGCAATGCAATAAAAGGCAGAATCTGTCAAAAACAGAACAGTCCGTAAAGACGAACCTGAAAGGTGCACTAGACTTGCCAAATGGAAAAACTCAAAACTAATGAAAGTTGCGTACATATCTGAGGATCACGCTCGTAATTTTGCAGATTTTTCGAATTTTCTACAGAGACTTGTGCCAGAATCCGTGACAGACAGAAATGCTGTTTCTGCGCAGCGATCCCAAATATAACATCAACTTTAACATAGAAACTTTACTTGGCACAAAAACATGATAAGGAGAGATTGCTACAGTAGTAAACAACTTCCAAGACTCAATAAAACAAAAATTGCTTAGTAAAACATGGGTTGTCTCCCTATAAGCGCTCTTTAACGCTCTTCAGCTAGGCGCAGAAAGTGCAAATCAAGTAACATCAAGAGTAGAAGCATTATTATTTTTCATGCAAACACAACTTGTTGCAGAGGTACTTTAGGTGCTCCATTATCTAAATTTTCTATGGTGGTGCTAGGGTTTTTAGCAATTTTAGGCCTATAATAATTCTTTTGTTTAGGAACTTTAGAGGCATACATGAATTTTTGCTCTTTACCCACATAAGCTTTCTCATTATACTTGAGGGAAGAAAAGGTTGAACCCAAGGTTCCCATAGCTTTTTCAAGTTCATCAATCCTATTGTTTTGATTATCATGGACAACACAAGTTCCTAGGACACCAATTCTTTCATCAATTCATCCTAAGGATTTATCAAGTTCATTAGTTTTATCCAATAACATTTCCAATCTAGTTTCAATACTTGGAAAATTTTTCATGGTTTCCAATTTTTTCATAACATCCTCAAGAGAGATTTTAATTTTAACTTCATTAACAGGTGGTATTCCAACTAGATTCTCAATGATGCAACTAGCTTCTAAAGCGGGAGTACCTAGGAAATTACCTCCGAAAGAGTATCAAGAACATACCTATTCCAACTAGATAAACCAACATAAAAGTTCCCAAGAAGGATAGTGTAGAGTGTTTCTTAATGCACCTATGATGAGCATTACTAATTCTATACTAAGCATCTTTTAAACTTTCTCCACCTTGTTGCTTAAAAGAACTTCAACTTCAAGATTACTCATTTTAGTAGCAATAAAGTAAACTAGTCAAATAAAGTAAAGACATGTAACTAATTTTTGTGTTTTGATATAGAGAGTAAGACAAGAAATAAAGTAAAACTAGCAACTAATTTTTTGTGTTTTGTTTAGGTGGATAGCAAACAAAGTAGTAAACAAAATAAAGCAAGACAAAACAAAGCAAATAGAGTCAGAAGTGGAGACTTTGCAGCGTGTTCGATCTCCCCGCAACGCCTGCAAAGTGTCGATGCAGAGATGTACACGTCCGTTGGGAACCCCAAGAGAAGGTATGATGCGCACAGTAAGGGTGCTTTTCCTCAGAAAGAAACCAAGGTTGCCAAGGTCTATCGAACCAGGAGGAGCCAAGAAGCACGCTTGAAGGTTGATGGCGAAATGTGATGCGGCGCTGTTTCCGGCACTAACGTGGAACCTGCACAACACAACCAAAGCACTTTGCCCCAACGAAACAAGGAGGTTGTCAATTCCCACCGGCTTGTCAGAACAAAGGATTAACCGGATGGTGTGGAAGATGATTGTTTGCAAGAAAACAGTAAAACAAGTATTGCAGTGATTGTATGCGATGGAATAGGACCGTCCAAGGTTCACTAGAGGTGGATACTGGCTCTCCAACGTGATCGATAATTTCTATGTTCCATGCTACTTTATTGATGATACCTACATGTTTTATGCAATACTCCTTATGTCATATTCGCATTTTCCGAACTAACTCTATTGACGCAGATGCTCAAGCGCGCTGGCCTGCTTGGTTGTTTTTGGTTTCAGAAATCCTAGTAACTAAATATTCTAATTGACCTAAATCAAATTTCAGGTTCCTATTTTGCCCTGGATCCAGAACACCCAGAGTCGCGTAGGGGAATTTCCGTGGGCCCCTGCATGACAGGGTGGCGGCCCCCCGGTCTCCGGCCACGCCGACCTATGTCGTCGCCCTTCGACCCTCCGAGGCTGCTCTTTGCCTATATAAGGTCCCCGACCTAAAAACCCCGATGAGGAAACCACGTGACGCGAAACCTTCGAGCCGCCGCCATCGCGAAGCCAAGATCCGGGGACAGACTGCTCCGCACCCGCCAGGAAGCGCCCCGGAAGGCTTCTCCATCGACACCTGCTGCCATCTCCACCGCCATCTTCATCACTGCCGCTCCCATGAGGAGGGAGTAGTTCTCCATCGAGGCTCGGGGCTGTACCGGTAGCTATGTGGTTAATCTCTCCTATGTACTTCAATACAATAATCTCATGAGCTGCCTTACATGATTGAGATTCATATGATGATGCTTGTAATCTAGATGTGTCATTATGCTAGTCAAGTGAGTTTTACTTATGTGATCTCCTGAGACCCTTGTCCCACGTGTGTAAAGGTGACAGTATGTACACGTGTGGGTCTCTTAGGCTATATTTCTAATACTTATTCACCGTTATGAATGGCATAGTGAAGTGCTTATTTATATCTCTTTATGATTGCAATGTGTTTTGTATCACAATTTATCTATGTGCTACTCTAGTGATGTTATTAAAGTAGTTTTATTCCTCCTGCACGATGTAATGGTGACAGTGTGTGCATCCGTGTTAGTACTTGGTTTATGCTATGATCATGATCTCTTGTAGATTGCGAAGTTAACTATTGCTATGATAGTATTGATGTGTATTATTCCTCCTACATAAGCATGAAGGTGACAGTGTGCATGCTACGTTAGTACTTGGTTTAGTCGTATTGATCTATCTTACACCTAAGGTTACTTAAATATGAACATTTAATTGTGGAGCTTGTTAACTCCGGCATTGAGGGTTCGTGTAATCCTACGCAATGTGTTCATCATCCAACAAGAGAGTGTAGAGTATGCATTTATCTATTCTGTTATGTGATCAATGTTGAGAGTGTCCACTAGTGAAAGTCTAATCCTAGGCCTTGTTCCTAAATACTGCTATCATCGCTTGTTACTCTTTTTATCATACACTGCCATTAGTACTGCATGCATTACTCGCTGGGTACATTACTGCATGTTTACTTCCTACAATATTACTACCATCAATGCACGCCAGCAAGCTATTTTCTGGCGCCGTACTACTGCTCATATTCATTCATACCACTTGTATTTCACTATCTCTTCGCCGAACTAGTACACCTATTAGGTGTGTTGGGGACACAAGAGACTTCTTGCTTTGTGGTTGCAGGGTTGCATGAGAGGGATATCTTTGACCTCTTCCTCCCGAGTTCGATAAACCTTGGGTAATCCACTTAAGGGAAACTTGCTGCTGTTCTACAAACCTCTGCTCTTGGAGGCCCAACACTGTCTACAAGAATAGAAGCACCCATAGACATCAAGCACTTTTCTCTGTTGTCTGGGAGGAAAGGTAAAAACCACTCCGGTTCCAACAGTACTTTTCTGGCGCCATTGTGTGTGTGCTCGGCTATTTCCTTAGATCTGCAATTGCGACATTTGGTTTCTTGTTTACACTAGTTAGGCATAATGGACAACAATCCCTTTATTCTATTTCCTGATTTAAGACATGGATGGTTTGATGCGAAAATTAAAAAACCCATGGAATATATTAATATGAATGCTTTGAACACTATTGTTGCTAATGATATGGAAAATTCTAAGCTTGGGGAAGCTGGCTTTGATGAGCATGATATTTTTAGTCCCCAAGCATTGAGGAGAAAATTTACTTTGATAATACTTTGCCTCTTATATTTGATGATAAGAATAATAATGATAGCTACTTTGTTGAATTTGCTCCCACTACAACTAATAAAATTGATTATGCCTATGTGGAGAGTAATAATTTTATGCATGAGACTCATGATAAGAATGCTTTATGTGATAGTTATATTGTTGAGTTTGCTCATGTTGCTACTGAAAGTTATTATGAGAGAGGAAAATATGGTTGTAAAAATTTTCATGTTACTAAAACACCTCTCTGTGCTGAAATTTTTGAAGCTACACTTGTTTTATCTTCCTATGCTTGTTACTTTGCTCTTCACGAACTTGTTTATTTACAAGATTCCTATGCATAGGAAGCATGTTAGACTTAAATGTGTTTTGAATTTGCCTCTTGATGCTCTCTTTGCTTCAACTTCTATTTCTTACGAGTGCATCATTAAAACTGCTGAGCCCATCTTAATGGCTATAAAGAAAGAACTTCTTGGGAGATAACCCATGTGTGTTTTTTACTACAGTACTTTGTTTTATATTTGTGTCTTGGAAGTTGTTTACTACTGTAGCAACTCTCCTTATCATGTTTTTGTGCCAAGTGAAGTTTCTATGTCAAAGTTGATGTTATATTTGGGATCGCTGCGCAGAAAAGCATTGCTGTCTGTCACTAATCTGGGCACAAGTCTCTGTAGAAAATTCGAAAAATCTACCAATTTACGAGCGTGATCCTCAGATATGTACGCAACTTCATTAGTTTTGAGTTTTTCCGTTTGAGCAAGGCTGGTGCCATTTATAAATGCATCTTTACGGACTGTCTGTTTTTGACAGATTCGCCTTTTATTTCCATTGCCGCTTTTGTTAAGTTGAATGAGTTTCTTTGTTCCATTAACTTTCAGAAGTTTTGTGCAATGTCCAGAAGTGTTAAGAATGATTGTGTCACCTCTTAACATGTGAATTTTGATTATGCACTAACCCTCTAATGAGTTTGCTTAAGTTTGGTGTGGCAGAAGTTTTCAAGGGTCAATAGAAGAGGGTGATATAATGTGATCGAGAAGAGTGAAAGGTCTAAGCTTGGGGATGCCCCGTGGTTCATCCCTGCATATTTTAAGAAGACTCAAGCATCTAAGCTTGGGGATGCCCAAGGCATCCCCTTCTTCATCGACAACTTATCGGGTTTCTTCTAGTGAAACTATATTTTTATTCGTCACATCTTATGTATTTTACTTGGAGCGTCTGTGCTTATTTTTGTTTTGTTATCTTAGTTCTCTGAATAAGTTCATCCTTGTGTGGAGAGAGACACGCTCCGCTGGTTCGTATGAACACATGTGTTCTTAGCTCATAATATTCATGGCGAAGTTTCCTCTTCGTTAAATTGTTATATGGTTGGAATTGGAAAAATGCTACATGTAGCAATTGGTAAAATGTCTTGGATAATGTGATACTTGGCAATTGTTGTGCTCATGTTTAAGCTCTTGCATCATATACTTTGCACCCATTAATGAATAAATGCATAGAGCTTGCTAAAATTTGGTTTGCATAATTGGTCTCTCTAAGGTCTAGATAATTTCTAGTATTGAGTTTGAACAACAAGGAAGACGGTGTAGAGTCTTATAATGTTTACAATATGTCTTTTATGTGAGTTTTGCTGCACCGCTTCATCCTTGAGTTTGCTTCAAATAACCTTGCTAGCCTAGCCTTGTATCGAGAGGAATACTTCTCATGCATCCAAAACCCTTGAGCCAACCACTATGCCATTTGTGTCCACCATACCTACCTACTACATGGTATTCTACCATTCCAAAGTAAATTGCTTGAGTGCTACCTTTAAACAATTCAAAAGTTATTACCTCTTATTTGTGTCAATGTTTATAGCTCATGAGGAAGTATGTGGTGTTTATCTTTCAACCTTGTTGGGCAACCTTCACCAATGGACTAGTGGCTTCATCCGCTTATCCAATAACTTTGCAAAAGAGCTGGCAATGGGATTCCCAGTCCCAAATTAATTAACAAAAATAGACACTCCTCCATGGTATGTGATTGTTGGATGATGACCCACAAGTATAGGGGATCGCAACAGTCTTCGAGGGAAGTATTACCCAATTTATTGATTCGACACAAGGGGAGACAAAGAATACTTGTAAGCCTTAACAGCGGAGTTGTCAATTCAGCTGCACCTGGAACAGACTTGCTCGCAAGAGTTTATCAAGAGTAACAGTTTTATGGCAGTGGAAATAGTGAAATAACAACAGCGGTGAAAAAGACAGCAGTAGGGATTATAGTAAACAACAGGATTAAAATATCGTAGGCACAAAGGACGGATTTAACCGGCGTTGCATGGATGAGAGAAACTCATGTAACAACAAAGCAGGGCATTTGCAGATAATAAAACGGTATCCAAGTACTAATCAATCAATAGGCATGTGTTCCATATTTAGTCGTACGTGCTCGCAATGAGAAACTTGCACAACATCTTCTGTCCCACCAGCCGGTGGCAGCCGGCCTCTAGGGAAACTACTGGATATTAAGGTACTCCTTTAATAGAGTACCGGAGCAAAGCATTAACACTTCGTGAACACATGTGATCCTCACATCACTACCATCCCCTCCGGTTGTCCCGATTTCTGTCACTGGGCCATTGGTTCCTGGACAGCGACATGTGTATACAACTAGGTAAGATCTAAAACAACGAGTATCTTCATGAAACAATAACATGTTCAGATCTGAGATCATGGCACTCGGGCCCTAGGGACAAGCATTAAGCATAACAAGTTGCAACAATATCATAAAAGTGACATCTACGGATACTAGGCACTATGCCCTAACAATCTTATGACTATTACATGACCAATCTCATCCAATCCCTACCATCCCCTTCAGCCTACAGCGGGGAATTACTCACACATGGATGGGGAAACATGGCTGGTCGATGGAGAGGCGTTGGCGGTGATGGCGGTGAAGATCTCCTCCAATTCCCCGTCCACGGAGTGCCGAACGGAGACTTCTGGCTCCCGCGGCCGGAGTTTCGCGATGTGGCGGCTCGAGGGTTTCCCGGCGACTTCGACTTCTCCTCGTCGCTTTCGGTCGAACCTAATAAGTAGTCCGAAGGGGGCGTCGGAGGCCGAGGGGGCCACACCACATGGCCGCGCCCCCCCCCGGGCCGCCATATGGTGTGGGGCCCCTGGCCTCCACCTCTCTTGCCCTTCGGGCTCCGTCAATAGGAAAATAGGGCCTTCGCATAAATTCCGAGGATTTTCCGAAAGTTGGATTTCTGCACAAAAACGAGACACCGAGCAGTTCTGTGAAAACAGCGTTAGTCCTGTTAGTTGTATCCAAAATACACAAATTAGAGGCAAAACAATAGCAAAAGTGTTCGGGAAAGTAGATACGTTTTGGACGTATCAACTCCCCCAAGCTTAGCTTATTGCTTGTCCTCAAGCAATTCAGTTAACAACTGAGCGATAAAAGAACTTTCACGAACACATTTGCTCATATGATGTATATATTCTCATGCTATGGCTAATACTTAAGCAGTTCATAATGAGATACATGCAAATAAGATCATCTAACAGCTATGTCAATCATGGAAAGGTACCAACAATTAATAATAAGCATCATGAATCATGTATATAAGCAGGATTGCAATGTTCATAAGAGAATATGATAAAGTGGTATCTCGCTGCCCGTATTTGATCGGCAAAACATAAATGCCGAGGCACCTCTTGAGTTCATAGTAGAAAGACTAGAAGTAGTGATTGTCAAAGATAAAAGCATCAAAGTTATACCACAATCAATCATATTTTGAGACAAGCATATTATACTAAGAATGACAGTTGTGCTCTCAAGATAGTGCTCAAAGAAAGAATGGAGACACAACATAAAAGTAAAGATTGACCCTTCGCAGAGGGGCAGCGGATTAACATGCGCTAGAGCTTTTCATTTGTAAAGGAGGTAAAATTATTTTGAGAGGTGTTTGTTGTTGTCAATCCAATGGTAATGGGTACACTAACTACCTCATCAACCGACTCACAAGAGCGGCTCCCATTTTATTTATTTTTGGTTGGCACTCCTTCCAACCTTTCTTTCACAAACCATGGCTAACCGAATCCTCGGGTGCCTGCCAACAATCACATACCATGAAGGAGTGCCTTTTATTTAAGTTTTATTATGATGATGACACTCCCCCCAACCTTTGCTTACACAAGCCATGGCTAACCGAATCCTTCGGGTGCCGTCCAACAATCACAAACCATGGAGGAGTGTCTATTTAAGTTAATTAATTCGACTGGGAATCCCATTGCCACTCTTTTTGCAAAATTATTGGATAAGCGGATGTGCCACTAGTCCATATGAGAGTCCTCAAAAGTAAATGACAAGGTTGAAAGCTAAACACCACATACTTCCTCATGAGCTATGGAACATTAACACAAATTGAGAAGCATTTTGAAAGTTTTAAAGGTAGCGCATGAGAATTTACTTGGAATGGTTTGAAATGCCATGCATAGGTATTTATGGTGGACACCTTTGGAACAACTTGGTTTTCAGGTGTTGGAAGCACGAGTGGCGATCCCGCTCAATACAAGTGAAGGCTAGCAAAAGACTAGGGAGCGACAAATCAAGAGAGCAGTAACTGTCATAATCATGCTTGCGCAAAATAAATTAACTGAGGCATAAAAGTGATACAATAACTCCGAAGCAATATAAATCATCGAGGCTTAATTGACTTTTGTTCAGTCATATGCATGCGTGAGCATGTGCCAAGTCGATATAAATGAATTATTCAGAGGAGGATACCACAATGTCATACTTACTTATGAATAAAACAATGCAAGCTAACATCCATGACATGCTACTCATATTAATAAATTGGAGCTAAACATGAGAGATCATGAACTACTAGACTTTCTCAAATAACATATACCTCACATGAACCAACTAAGCATGCTCATATGGATGAGTATATGTACAAAAATGAAAGCAAATAGGGTTCATACCAGCCTCTCACCACAATCAGATTGTCGTAGATCGTCATTATTGCCTTTTCACTTGTGTAGCTTGGATAATATGAAATGAAAACCACGCTCCAGCCACCGAAGACCATTGAACTCATGATGAACTTTACAAACCAAAGAAGAACAGCAAATATTTTTGGTGTTTTCGAATTAGAAACAAGAACGAAAGAAAACAAGCAAACAAAGCAAAATCTTTTTGGGTTTTCTTGTAGCAAACCAATGATAGCAAATAAAGTAAACTAAGAGCAAGAACCAAATAAACAAATGGTGAAGAGAAACAACAGAAATATTTTTGGTCTTTTTGTGTTTTAGGAAAGAAACAAAGCGAAACAAAAGAATGCAAACTAACAGAAACACAGAAAAGCAGGATGACAGAAATCTGCCAAATCCTGACAGCAGTACAGAAATCGAAATTAACAAAAATCTTCCATTGCTCAGACCAAAAGTGTTCAACTAATGAAAGTTAGATAACAACCTGGGGCACATGCTCAAAATTGGCAACTCAAAATAACGTTCTGGCTGTGCGTACGAAATTTTTTTGGTAACAGCACAGAATCTGTTTTTGGACAGCACTTCCCCAAATATCATCTCCTCTCATTAGAAAACCACTCTAGAGACTAAACAAGTATGCACAAGTATCCAGCAACCATAATATGCAAAGAATGAGTGATGCCGGTATACCTCCCTAAGCTTAGGCTTTTGGCCTAAGTGGAGTTCATTCCCACGGTCCCCATGAAGTGGTGTCTCCGTAGTATGACGAAGAACGACCCGGTTCCATGTATGTGCTGGAGGAAACGTCGGGGTACGTGACGGTGTAGTCGTAGGAGGGCTCGGCGTTCTCGGAGTCATGTTGCTGGTGGAATTCTTGTATCTTCATATGTTCCTCCACCACCTCCTTAGTGAGCGCGATCATGATTGCCTGTCAATATTAAACAAACCTCTGGGGAAGAGGGATTTCTTCTCATTCCCATCAGCAAACAACATTCTATAGACCATATTATCTATAATGGAGTCAGTAGTAACAAAATGATGGCTCTTCATAGCAGCAATATCTAGTCTCCTAGGGGTTAATGGTACATCATTAGAATCAAGAGGAATATCTAGATGTGTTAAAATGCGCAGTGCAATAGTTCCTCCAAAAATAGGCCCCCTGCTAGACAGGCGGCGAGCAATAAGAGAACCAAGATGATAAGGTGTCTCTCCAGTAAGTGCAACATTCAAGAAAGCAAGATGGTAGCTAGAGATGTTGCTAGTATTTTCTCTACCCAAAATGCTAGTAGCAATGTAATATGCGAAATATTTAATAGCGGGGAGTTGAATGTTTCTTATCTTCCCTCGCTGGATGGTGCGGCAATCATCCCCGGTGATCCCTCGGTAGAGCTCCAACAAGTCCCGGGGGTTGTCATCAATCCTCCTTGCTGTACCTACAGGGGCAATACCCAATGCACGACAAAATTCTTCCAATTTCATGGTAACAGGAATATCATAGATCTTGAATGCAACTGTCGGCTCATATTCCGTGTTGTGGAACTTGAAGCTCTCAACGAAAACTTTGGTGAGCCTGTAGTATTGTCCCCTTTCATCTCCCACGTGGGGCTAAGCCTCCGTTGACAAGGGTGAAGAAATCATCCAATATCCCTGCATTGGTCAGAAACTCATAACATGGGAAGGATGAAGCATTAGGAGCCCCATTGTCCTCCTCGGGCGCGAAGCTAGGCGCGATGACATCCTCATTGTAGGATCGCCTAATTTGAGTAGACGCCCTTGAGGGCCTACCGGTGCTGGTTGTTGCTTTCTTGAACAATTCTCCAAATTTGAATTTCTTCATCTTCCCCTTCTGAAATTTTCAACAATCATTATAAAATTTGATTTCAAGGTATGTAATTGAAGGGAACTACTATAGGAACTTGCTAGAGTACTAAACATGCATCAAAACTAATTTCTACCACTTAGAACAAGCATGCAAGCTCACTAAACATGTTATCTACAGCAGCAAAATATTCAAGATATACTCAACCAAATGAAATTCTAATTGGACAATCAAAGGAGTCACATACCAAGGAGTAAATGTGCCAAATTTCAAACAGAATCTGGGCTGAGCAAGGAGATCGAAAAACGCGAGTTCTTGAGCAGAAACACGAGTGAGAGAAACTTGGTACAGTTTTTCGGGAGGGAGAAGATGCTGAGTGAAGAGATGATGTAGTGGCAAGGGGTGGCCCACACCACGCGTGGCGCCCTTTGCGGCCGCGCCTATGGTGTGGCACCTCCTGGTGCCCCACAAGTCATCCTCTGGTACTCCCAGTGCCTCATTTAAAAATAGGACCAACGGTGTAATTTTTGTAATTTTTAGAGAACTTCAAAAATGTACATTTCTGGGTATTAAATTAATGATTACTGCGCAGGAAAATGTTTTCTAAATCTTAAATTAGCTAAAGCATATTACAAAACAAAAGTGCTACAGCAAGTAAAATAGGTGAAGGGAGAAAGAAAGAAAGAAATGTTGTTTAGCTCTTTTATGCAATAAAATATACTTGTTAACAAGGTTGATCAAGTCTTGCTACCAAATAAATTTTATATGACATAAGAAGAAATAAACCTCAAATCAATCATGTTACCTTATATTGAATTGATATGGATCCAATCACAAGAGTTTGATATTCTTCTTTAGGCTCATATATAGGACAATCAATGGATCCCACTTTGATAGTTTTCACATTAAAAATTGTATTGACTCACATACTTTATCAATCCTCTTGGGAAAATAGACATGTGTTCCTTATCATCAACATTGAAAGTAACCATGCCTTTATTGCAATCAATAACAGCCTCTATTAAGAAAGGGTCTTCCAAGAATAATGGACATATTATCATCTTCAGGCATTTCCAACACAACAAAATCAGCTAATATCAAGCAATGCTGAGGTAACTTGAACAAGAACATTTTCACATAAACCAACAGAAATAAAGATTTATCAGCCATTTGCAAAGATATATCAATTGGTATCAATTTATCTAAATCAAGTCTTTTATAAAGAGAAAAAGGCATTACACTAACACCTGCTCCCAAATCACATAGAGCAGTTCTATAATTATTCCTGATGGAACAAGGAATAGTCAGTATACCTGGCCCAACTTTTTTGGAATCTTACCATTGAAGGAGTAATTAGCGAGCATAGTGGAAATTTCCTCATTGTGGGATTTTCCTTTTGTTAGTAACAATATCTTTCATATACTTTGAATATGGAGGCAATTTAATAGCATCAGTCAAAGGGATTTGCAAAAATAAAGGTTTCATCCAATCACAAAATTTATTTTGTAATGTTCCTCCTCTTTATCGAAATGTAGCAGGGAAAGGCATTTGCTTTTGAACCCAAGGTTCTCTTTCATTACCATGTTTTTCAGTAATAAAATCTTCTTTAGTGTACTTTTTATTTTTAGCAGGCTTTTTCAATTTCTTCTTTATCTGGAGTATCATTCTTATCATTATCTTCCTCATGTTCATTACCACTTTCGGTTTCAGCATCAGAAATAGAAATAGATTAGGATCATTAACAGGTTCTGAGGATTCTACAACATTCTTATGTTTCTTTTCTTTTCTTTTATGGAACACTAGTTTTAATTAGTTGAGAATCTTGTTCAATTCTTTTTAGATGCCCTTCAGGATATAGAGATCCTGGGTAGAAGCACCTCTAGTTGTTACCTCATAAGCATGTTTTTCTTTAGAATTATTTCCCAACAAGTCATTTTGCACTTTAGTGAGTTGATCAATTTGAGTTTGAGCCATTTGAAAATGTTTAACAAGTATCTTAACATCATTGGAGGTTCTCTCCACAATACCATGCAATTCACTAATAGCTCGAGAATTTTCCATTAAATGATTCTCTACTCTCATATTGAAGTTTTCTTGCTTAACAATATAATTATCAAACTCATCTAAGCATTGAGCAGGAGGTTTTGAATACTGAATATCTTCCCTAGTAAAGCGTTGAAGAGAGTGTACCTCAATCATGGATGAAGGGGGGTTATCTCACATAAATCTTCTATAGGAGGTAAATTCTTCACATCTTCAAATTTAAACCCTTCTCTCTAAGAGACTTCTTGGCTTCCATATCTTCATCATTTAATTTAATCATACCCCTCTTCTTCACTATCAGTGTCGAGGTAAGTGTAGACTAATCATCATGATTCCGGCCTATTTAGCCAATAATTCTTCTCAAGCAATGGCTGCCCTGGAGTTCTTTTCCCTAAAACACAACCAAAGACAACTATCCGTATGCCCTAGACCCAATGGTTAGTCCACCATAAAATATATCAAGTAAATCATGCTTTTCAAATCATGGTCAGGCTGAGCTCTAATAAGAGAGCAAAATCTAGCCCAAGCTTCAGGTTTTCTTTCCATCTTCCTGGTCAAAATTATACATTCTCTGCAAAGCAGCTGTTGAGCACTAGCATGAAAGTATTTACGGAAGAAAACATCAAGCAATTCTTTTGGACTTTTAATAGAACTAGAAGGCAAATTATTATACCAAGTTTTAGCATCATCCTTTAATGAGAAAGGAAAATTTTAGCGACAAAATAAGTACGCATCTTAATATCATCGGAAAACAAGCCACTAAGAGTAGAAAGCTCATTCATGTGTTCTACAGCACTCTCTTTTTCAGTACCACAAAAAGGTGTTTTCTCAACAATAGCTATATGAGATAAATCAAGAGAAAAATCATAATCTTTATCCCTAATGTTTATAGGAGATGTGGCAAATTTAGGATCAGAGATAATTTATATCTAACAACATGTTCTTCAAGCAACCTTTTAATTTTTCTTGCATCAAGTAAGTAGCATTGCATTTTCAATAAAATCATCATCAAGTTCTACATACTCTTCATCAAGATCATCACTTTGAGAATATTCAACAGACTCATGTGAATTAACAGGTGTAGTAGCATTTTCATTAGAAGTTCAGGATTTTCAATTTGTCTAGACTTTAGCAATTGTAGCATCTAGAAAAGATCCTAACGAACCATCATTATCACGCACAGAGCAGAATCATCATCACAATTATGAGAAGAAATTTCAGATTCAGCAGAAGTACCAGCATTTGAAGCTTGTGGTGGTGAAACAAGTTTATTTATCACAGATGGTGAATCAAGAGCAGCAGAGGTACTAAGAGTTGTACCTTTTCTTGTAGTGATGGTAATATGGCTGCATCTTAGTATCGCCAGGTTTACCCATGATGGAGAATTTGCAGCGAACAATATCAATCCAAGCGAACTTCCAAATAAAGCTATGCTCCCCGGCAACGGCGCCAGAAAATAGTCTTGATGACCCACAAGTATAGGTCGCAACAAGCCTTCGAGGGAAGTATTACCCAATTTATTGATTCGACACAAGTGGGAGACAAAGAATACTTGTAAGCCTTAACAGCTGAGTTGTCAATTCAGCTGCACCTGGAAACAGATTTGCTCATAAGAGTTTATCAAGAGGTAATGCCTTTATGGCAAGGAAATAGTGAAATAACAAAGAGCGTGAAATAAAGACAGCAAAGAGATTATAGTAAACAGCAGATTAAAATACTGTAGGCATGGGGACGGATGGATGGTGGGCGTTGCATGGATGAGAGAAACTCATGTAAATAATCAGCAGGGCATTGCAGATAATAATCAAACGGTATCCAAGTACTAATCAATCACTAGGCATGTGTTCCATATTTAGTCGCGCGCCCTCGCAATGAGAAACTTGCACAACATCTTCTCTCCTACCAGCCGGTGGCAGCCGGCCTCTAGGGAAACTATCGATATTGTTGTACTTTTAATAGAGTGCACGTGAGTAAAGCATTAACACTGTGAACACATGATCCTCACATCACTACCATCCCCTCCGGTTGTCCCGAGCCGCTACTTCAAAGGCCATTGGTTCCGGATAAACACATGTATACAACTTGCGGTGAAGATCACAAACAACGAATATCTTCATGAAACAATAACACAAGTTCAGATCTGAGATCATGGCACCCGGGCCCAAGACAAGCATTAACATAACAAGTTGCAACAATATCATAAAAGTGACATCTACGGATACTAGGCACTATGCCCTAACAATCTTATACACATGACCAATCTCATCCAATCCCTACCATCCCTTCCAGCCTACAGCGGGGGAATTACTCACACATGGATGGCAGAACATGGCTGGTCGATGCAGCAGGCTAAGGTGATGCATGTGAAGATCTCCACCTCCGTCTCGGCGGAGTGCCGAACGGGAGACTTCTCGGGGCCCCCGCGACGGAGTTTCGCGGGCGCTCCGGAGGGTTTTGGCGACTTCGACTTCTCTCGTGCGTTTTCAGGTCGAACCTAATAAGTAGTCCGGGCGGGGGCGTTTCTGAGGCCGAAGCCTAGGGGCCACACCACACGGCCGCGGGCCCCCCCTGGGCCGCGCCGTCATATGGTGGTGGGGCCCTCGGGCCTCCACCTCTCTTGCCCTTCCGGCTCGTCAATATTCTCGTAAAATAGGGCCTTCGTATAGTTCCGAGGATTTTCTCTGAAGTTGGATTTGCGACAAAACGAGATACTGTGATAAAGCCATTAAAAACAGCTGCTAGTCCTGTGTTATAGTTGTATCCAAAATACACAAATTAGAGGCAAAACAGTAGCAAATTCGGGAAAGTAGATACGCTTTGGACGTATCATCCGCCGCCGCTGATTGATTCAAGAAGCATGGCTTGAGAGCAAAGGTGGGGAGAGGTCATCATAATAAAACTAAAATAAAAAGGCACTCCTTCATGGTATGAGATTGTTAAGGTGCACCCGAGGATTCGGTTAGTCATGGTTTGTGAAAGAAAGGTTGAAGGAGCTACCCAAAAATAAAATAAAATGGGAGCCGCTCTTGAAGGTTTGTCCGGTAAGGGGTTAGAGTACCCGCTACTATTCGTTGACAACAAATAAACACTCTCTCAAAACTTTATTTTATGCTCTCTTTATGTTTTCAAAATAAAAGCTCTAGCACAAATATAGCAATCGATGCTTTCTCTTTGAAGGACCTTTCTTTTACTTTTATTGTTGAGTCAGTTTACCTATTTCTCTCCACCTTAAGAAGCAAACACTTGTGTGAACCGTGCATTGATTCCTACATACTTGCATATTGCACTTATTATATTACTCTATGTTGACAATATCCATGAGATATACATGTTATGAGTAGAAAGCAACCGCTGAAACTTAATCTTCCTTTGTGTTGCTCAATACCTTTACTTTGATTTATTGCTTTATGAGTTAACTCTATGCAAGACTTATTGATGCTTGTCTTGAAGTACTATTCATGAAAAGTCTTTGCTTTATGATTCACTTGTTTACTCATGTCATTACCATTGTTTTGATCGCTGTATCCACTACATATGTTTACAAATAGTATGATCAAGGTTATGATGGCATGTCACTTCAGAAATTATCTTAAGCTATCGCTTTTACCCGCTTCGGGACGAAGCAGTAACTAAGTTTGGGGATGCCGAGCACGCTCCAACGTATCGATAATTTCTTATGTTCCATGCTACTTTATTGATGATACTACATGTTTTATGCACACTTTATGTCATATTCGTGCATTTTTCTGGAAACTAACCTATTGACGAGATGTCAAGGCGTCTCGTTTCCGTTGCTTTTGGTTTCAAACTTAGTAAATCTTAAATATTCTCTTGAATTGGACGAAATCAACGCCTGTGTTCATTTTGCCCGGAAGCATCCGTAACACTCCGAGAGGTTGCCAGAGGGGCTCCAACGATGATAGGTGGCGCGGCTCAGCCTCGGCCGCGCCAGCCTATGGTGCGGGCACCCCTTCGACCCTCCAGCTGCTCCCCGCCTATATAAGGTCCTGACCTAAAACCCCTACGTAGGAAGCCACGGTACGCGAAACCTTCCAGCGCCGTCGCGTGGCCAAGATCTGGGGGACAGGAGTCTCTCTTCCCGGCATCCTGCCGGACGGGGAAGTGCCCCCGAAGGCTTCTCCATCGACACCGCTGCCATCTCCACCGCCATCTTCATCACCGTCGCTCGCTTCCCATGAAGGAGGGAGTATCTCCATCGAGGCTCGGGGCTGTACCGGTAGCTATGTGGTTAATCTCTCCTATGTACTTCAATACAATAATCTCATGAGCTGCCTTACATGATTGAGATCATATGATGATGCTTGTATCCAGATGTCATTATGCTAGTCAAGTGAGTTTACTTATGTGATCTCCGAGACTCCCTGTCCCACGTGTGTAAAGGTGACAGTGTGTGCACCGTGTGGGTTTCTTAGGCTATTTCACAGAATACTTATTCACCGTTATGAATGGCAATAGTGAAGTGCTAATTTATATCTCTTTAATGATTGTAATGTGTTTTGTATCACAATTTATCTATGTGCTACTCTAGTGATGTTATTAAAGTAGTTTATTCCTCCTACACGATGTAATGGTGACAATGTGTGCATCCATAAAGTAGTACTTTGGTTTATGCTATGATCATGATCTCTTGTAGATTGCAAAGTTAACTATTGCTATGATAGTATTGATGTGTATTATTCCTCCTACATAAGCATGAAGGTGACAGTGTGCATGCTACGTTGGTACTTGGTTTAGTCGTATTGATCTATCTTACACTCTAAGGTTACTTAAATATGAACATTGAATTGTGGAGCTTGTTAACTCCGGCATTGAGGGTTCGTGTAATCCTACGCAATGTGTTCATCATCCAACAAGAGAGTGTAGAGTATGCATTTATCTATTGTGTTATTTCGTGCTCTCGGCTCCTTAGTTGTACTCGGTTTCCACATCCTTAGTTTTTCCTCAGTTTTCCCCAACCCTTTGTCTATAACCCGCAGAAGGGAGCTCGGACGGAAGGAACTCGCTTAGTTGACGTTTGGTTGGTGCCGGCAAGTGGGGCCGCTGCTGTGCCCCGCAAAGCACACACGTCTCCACTTATCCAGATCATCGTGGACCCACAACTTGTCCACAAGTGAAGGCCGACCCACACAGCTTACCCAGGACCGTTGCAAAATGGAGCCCGAGCTAGCCCTCGCGCCCCCGTGCCCTTGCCATTGCTTCCCCTTTTTCTCCGCGCCCATTGTTCTTCTTCTCCGCCAACGGCAGCCCTTCTCCGCACGCGGGTGATGTCTAGCTTCTCTTCGACCTCCCGTTCTTCATGGCCAGTATGGACCCGTGCTTTTGACAAGATGCCCTGACTGCCCACGCCAGAGCCTCGAAGCGGTCGATCCGTAAGACTTCGACGAGAACGGCAACCCGTGGACGGGAGTCTGCTACGCAGAGCTTCTGCCATAGAGAGGGGGATAAGGTTAGATCTCGGGCCCACTTCTGTTTTCTCCCGATTTTCTTGTTATTCCCTCGAATTTGGGATTTAGGTTCATGTTGCCGTTTTCAGCGTTGGAGACGTATCAGCATTTCGAGTGGATCGATGTGTACGTCCAGAGGCTTCAGTTGCAGGAGAATCAATTGGCGCTATTGGGGAGTGCAATTTGGGAGGGGGGGACTTGCTGTAGAGAATGCTCGGAGAGAGGAGCCGTTCTGATTAGGGACCTTCCGATTATGCCTAATGCTCCCAATGCGTAACTGGTGGAAGTGAAGGGAGAACTGAAGAAAATGAACAAGCAGTTAAGGCAGCTGATCGAGTTGAAGAAGCAAGCTAATATGATGGCTTGTTGTTTTTTTTGTTGTATATTTACGATCGGATTCTTATCATTGCTCACCAGGCGCTAGAAGTTGTTACAAGGGATACCTTGTTACAAATCCATTATTCAGTTACATGTACTTGTAGTTGTTTTCAAAGTTAGTGTGTGTATTCACCGAAATTACCAACTATATTCCTTAAAAGAAAAAGGAAAGCTAAAGATAGTTGATAATTGTTAGAGGGCTGACAAATAATGCAATCCCAAATATGTATGCCCCATGTTTATACCAAAATTTATAAACAATTTTTAGGCCGTTTAAAAATACCAATACTATATCCCAAACTATATATTAAAAAAGAAAGGAAAGCTAAAGATAGTTGACAATTGTTAGAGGGGTGATAATAAATCCCCGAAATTCGCAAATATGTATGCCTCATGTTTATACCAAAATTATACCACTTTTAGGCCTTTCCAAAATACCAATACCATATCCCAAACTATATTCCCTAAAAAAAAAGGACAGCTAAAGATAGTTGATAATTGTTAGAGGGGTGACAAATAATGCAATCGCCGAAATCAGCAAAAATGTATGCCTCATGTTTATAACAAAATTATACTACTTTTAGGCCGTTTCAAAATACCAATATTATATCCCAAACTATATTCCCTAAAAGAAAAGGAAAGCTAAAGATAGTTGATAATTGTTAGAGGGTGACAAATAATGCAATCCCCGAAATCCGCAAATATGTATGCCTCATGTTTATACCAAAATTATACCACTTTTAGGCTTTTCCAAAATACCAATACCATATCCCCTAAAAGAAAATGACAGCTAAAGATAGTTGATAATTGTTAGAGGGGTGACAATAATGTAATCGCCGAAATCAAGAAATGTATGCCTATGTTTATAACAAAATTATACCAATTTTAGGCCGTTTCAAAACACTACTATATCCCAAACTATATTCTATGTTTATTCTCCACCGACAGAGAGAGAGAGAGATGGGTGGCCACGAAGAGAGAGAGAGAGAGAGAGAGAGAGAGAGAGAGAGAGGCTGCCACGAAGAGACGGATAGGGGTATACTGCCCGCTAGATCAGGATCAACGGTTGGGGAGTCGATCCGTGTGACAACCAGCCAACCAATCATGATAAGTTTGGGCTTCTCAGAGCATTTGTGACAGTACTTGAGGGCAAAACTGAGTAGTACTAAGAATCCAAGGACACATAAATAGTAAATAGACTAAGGGATTCAAACAAAAGAATTACAAAATGAAAATGTGTGTTTTGTACAATATAATTCATATTGGGCTACATCAAATTATTTGCAATTCAAATATACATGAGTGACAATATCATTTAGACAAACTATGTTCTGGGAAAGATGTTTTGCAAAGGGGTTTGGGTTGAAAACCATGCATCTTCATAGCTACACTAGTGATTCTGAGAAGTGGCAATTTGTGGTAAAACTTGATTTATATATGTTTGTTAAGGTTTTCTAGGTGGCAGGTTGCGTAGGAAGACTCCATGAGTAGCTGCTACTGGTGTTTTTTTTTTGGATTTTTTGCGATGAAATGACTCAATTAGCTATGTTAATCTCATTTGCTGACTTGCTGACCAGCTACTTGAGGGTAAAACTGAGTATATTGCACTTGCCGGCTCAAGTCCCTCAGGGGAAAATCGAGCATGAGCAAACTTCTCGTATAAGGCCCGAGAGGTTATAAATCGAGTACACCAAATCGTCCGGTTAGACTGTAGCGGTGCATCGCGGCCTGCAGGCATAGCGGACGTTGTTGCGGCACACGCCACCTTCGTCTTTAGAGAGCCCCTCTTTCTTTCCCTCGACGCACGTTCTCACTGGCTCTGCCAACTCTCTCCCGTCCCATCATCTTCTCCACAAACGAAAAAAACCTCGAAGAAAACCGCCGGCGTATGGAGAAGAATGAGATGCCCATTGTCGGCGCACGGCCGCGCCCGGCTCAGTGCCCCTCGTCGCTGCTCTAACGTATGCCCGGCGCATCGGCCGCGCCCCGTCTGTGCCCCTGCTGGCCAAGCCCAACGAAGGGGCTGGCGTATCGGGCGCCGCCGCTCTTTCCAGTTCCCTGCTGCCGTTTCCAACGTATGTGCTCGCCGCACGGCCGCGCCCCGCCCAGCCCCCTCGTCCATTGGGACCATGACGAACTAGTGCAAGACGACGCGCCTCGAAGAACCTCCCACGACACCACCATCAAGCCGATCACGAGTCGGAGGTAACCCTTGTTCCCTTGTTCTTATCTCATTTCAATCATTTTGTGTTAGATCTAGCGTTATTACGGTTCGTCTGCTCTTGAAGCCTAATCCTTTTGTGTGTTAGATCTATGCTATTACTGTTCGTCTCTTCCTAGTTCAATCCTTGTTAGATCTTGCGTTATTAGGGTTCGTCGGTTCCTAGTTCAATCCTTTTGTGTTAGATCTTACGTTATTACTGTTCGTCTGTTCTTAGTTCGATCCTTTTGTGTTAGATCTCTATGTTATTAGTGCTTTGCTTTTGTTTCAGATTTGTGCCGATGATGATGAATATTTAGGCATCCCTAATTGATCTGTGGTTTGGTCAGAACAATTGGTGTGTACAAGTATTGTTGTGCATGATCTTTGGTTTACTTACTCAAATCCTGGATATAAGTAGTCCAATGTAACCGAGGCTACCTCTTTTTTTCGCCCATAAGACCATGCATGATTTTTTGTTCACTGCTCAATCACGTTGCAATTGACTCCGTGAGCTGTGACCATCTGTGCTACGTGACAGTCGAGCAAATGACAAGCTGATACCGATCGACTTAGTCCTTCCATTAATTAAGACTACACGCTCAGAGGCTTAAAGCCGCTAATACGGTCGCCTTGCTCTTCAAGGTGATTACAAGTGCCCCTTCCGCAACAAAGAGGCTCTTCGACACCAACTTCAACACCCTGTTGAACCATGTGAATCCATTGGCAGATATGGCGCTAGAGTTGGAAGTACTGTGAACGTATGCGTGCATGGCCAAACACAAAGCACTTGGGATTCAACTGCGCAGCCTCCAAGCTTAAGTCACACGCGCCACCTGGAGGCGTTGAACGTGCCTACTACACTCTCTGTATGTGACTGCTCTATCTCTGTAGAGCAGCTTAAATTCATGTAAAATGCAGCTTATGTTGGATCTATCGAGTACTACATTTGGATCTGTCCTTAATATATCTATGCTATGTTGGTTGCCGTATGCAGCTTTCTATCCTATATTTTCTCTGAATTTGTGCCCCAGATTTCCTACCTGATTGGGCAAAAACGAAGGCATAAAGAAATGAATGGCGCTAAAAAACAGAAGGAGAAGCTTCTCTAGGATTTGCTACCAATTTGGGCTATCAAATATGAATGAGATCGAGCATAGAGAGAAAAGGTACATTGAAAACTCATAATCTGGGCGAAGACAAAAACCACTGCAAGCTCCCCTCGCGTCCTGACCCACACGGCTCCACACGCTGTCGTGCCCTACACGCTACGGCTCCCACAAACACGGCCCTGCCCTGTCCCACGCGTCCTTCCTACCAGCTCCACGACGCGTGCCCCACACGACGCACTCCCACAAATCACACGACTCCCACTGTCGAAGACGAACGGTCAAATTATCGGATTCTTCCCTGTCCAGCTCTTCATGGGTTCGACAACGTTTGTAAAATCAGAAAAATCTAAGGAGCTGGGAACCGAGTACTTGACCGGAGAGCACTAAAAGGAAATCCCTTATCTATTTTGTTATGTGATCAATGTTGAGAGTGTCCACCAGTGAAAGTCTAACTCTAGGCCTTGTTCCTAAATACCGCTATCACTGCTTGTTACTGTTTTTTATCACAAGCATTACTGCCGCATTACTACCGCATGTTTATTTCCTACATTATTACTGCGCCATCAATCGCACGCTAGTGTTTGCCGGGTACCGCATTACTGCTCATATTCATTCATACCACTTGTATTTCACTATCTCTTTCCCGTCGAACTAGTACACCTATTAGGTGCGTTGGGGACACAAGAGACTTCTGCTTTGTGGTTGCAGGGTTATGAGAGGGATATCTTGACCTCTTCCTCCCGAGTTCGAGCAAACCTTGGTAATCCACTTGCTGGAAATGGTCGCTGTTCTACAAACCTCACTTTGAGGCCCAACACCGTCTACAAGCAAGAATAGAAGCACCCGTAGACATCAAGGTGTCTCTCCCATAAGATAAAAAGCATGCTGGGTGAACAAATTACGCCGGGCAATTGACAAATAGAAAAGGGCATAACAATGCATATTACTATATGATAAATATAGTGAGATTTAATTGGGCATTACGACAAAGTACAGACCGCCATCCAACCGCATCTATGCCTAAAAATTCCACCTCCAAGTTATCATCCGAACCCCATTCGGTATTAAGTTCAAGCAAATGTACAATTGCATTAAGTATGGAAAGGTAATGTAACCGACAACTACATCCTTAGAAAATCAATGTTTATCCCTAGTGGCAACACAACCTAGAACTTTCTGTCACCGGCCCTGTATCAATGAAGGCATGAACCCACTATCGATACATAAATACTCCCTCTTGGAGTTAAGAGTAAAAACCTGGCCAGAGCCTCTACTAATACTGGAGAGCATGCAAGATCATAAACAACACATAAGTAATAGATTGATAATCACCATAACATAGTATTCTATCCATCGGATCCCTACAAACACAACATATAGTATTATTACAGATAGATGATCTTGCATGTTAGGCAGCTCAACAGATCCAACAATGAAGCACAAAAGGAGAAGACGACCATCTAGCTACTGCTGGGTTATGGACCCAGTCCAGGGGTAACCACTTCACTCATCACTCCGAGGCGTAATTCTTGCCATGGCGGTGTAGGAGCGTCCTCCGAGATGGAACTTCTCTCCGGCAGGGGTGCCGAGCACCCCCGAATCCCCCGAGAGGGATTCTGCGGCGCGGCGTCTTTTGGAAGGTTTTCCGCACGTGGCCTCGGCACCGGGGCTTTTGCGACTGAGGCTTTGGCAGGCGAAAGGGCAACGTTGGGCCACACGAGTCTCACACTCAGGTCGGCGCGGGCCAGGGTCTGGGCCGCGCGCCCTAGTGTGGCGGCCTCGTGCCCCACTTCCTTCCCTCTTCGGTCTTCTGGAAGCTTCGCGCAAAAATAGGCCCCTGGGCAGGTTAGTTCCAAAATGCGTACGACATATAATGTGCATAAAACATGTAGATATCATCAATAATGTAGCATGGAACATAAGAAATTATCGATACGTCGAGGACGTATCAGCCACATGAGACATGTTTTGTGGAGAAGGCACCAGGGTAGCAGCACAACTGGGCTCTGGAAAAGGCACACTAGTAGTCCGGCCGAGGCCGATCAATTTTTCAATTGCTTTCTAGGAGTCAGAGTGCCCTTCGGTTACTCCTGCCAATAGCGACATGGTGTTGGGAGATATGCCCAAGAGGCAATAATAAAGTGGTTATTATAATATTTTTGTGTTTATGATAAATGTTTATATACTATGCTATAATTGTATTAACCTAAACATTGATACATGTACTCATGTAAACAACAAGGAGTCCCTAGTAAGCCTCCTCTTGTATAACTAGCTTGTTGATTAATAGATGATCATGTTTTGATCATGAACATTGGATGTTATTAATAACAAGGTTATGTCATTGCTGAATGATATAATGGACATACACCCAAATGAGTGTACACAAGATCAAGTCATTAAGTTCATTGTACTCTTTTAATACATAGTTGTCTTAATCCTTCGACCATGAGATCATGTAAATCACTTACACCGAAGGATACTTTGATTACATCAAACGTGATTGCGTAAATTGGTGACAATAAAGGTGGGATTAAGTATTTGAAAGCGTGAGTTGAGGCATATGGATCAATGAAGTGGGATTTGTCCATCCCGATGACTGATAGATATACTGGGCCCTCTCGGTGGAATGTCATCCGATTAGCTTGCAAGCATATGAATAGTTCATAAGAGATCACATACCACGGTACGAGTAAAGAGAACTTGTCGGTAACGAAGGTTGAACAAGGTATTGAGATACCGATGATCAAACCTCTAACAAGTAAAATATCGCGAGACAAAGGGAATTGGCATCGTATGCAAATGGTTCATTCGATCACAAGTCATCGTTGAATATGTGGGGTTTTATTATGGATCTCCGTGACTTCGCTGGCTGGTTGGTTGCCTGGAGAGTGAGTCTCGACCATGTTCCCATAGTTCGGCGAACCGTAGGGGTGACGCGCTTAAGGTCCGATGTCGCATAAGTAGATTTGAATATGGTATGGAGACGGAGTTGTTCTGAGTCTCGGATGTGATCCAGAATGTCACGAGAGGTCCTGAATAGTCCTGAGAATAAGATTTCATATAAGGAAGTTGATTGCTTCGGAAATGTTCGATTGTTCCTGTTGGATCGAAGGTTCTAGAAGGTTCCTGAAGGGTCTACACCATGGGGCCCACGACCTGGGAGGCCCACCGTGTCGAGGGGATGCTCCCTGGCCCAATGGGCCAGGGTGCACTTGGCCCCCAAGGCCCAGGCTGGCCAAACCCCTAGGGTTTCCCTTTCGTGGGATCAACTTTGGGGGAGGGGAAAGCCCCTCTCCCCCCTTGGCCGCCGCCCCCCCCCCCCAAACCCTAGATGGGAAGGGGGGCCACCTTGGCCGGCCAGCCCCTATAAAGAGGGGAGGGGGTGGCGGGCCACACCATCCCCCATTACCTCCTCCTTCCACGGCTTCTCCCTCCACCACGCTGTCCTGCTTTAGGCGAAGTCTCGTAGCTTTTCTTTTCCCACCACCACCACCACGCCGTCGTGCTGCTGGACATTGGAGGAGATCTACCACACTCTCGCCGTGCCCGCTTGAACGGGAGAGGAAGGAGCTTCATCGACACCCTGCGCGATCGAGTACGGAAGTGCTGCCGGATTGCAGAACTGGGCGATCGTTTACACCAACAACGAGATTAATCTCGTAGGCTTGGAATCTCGAGGGTTAGTCTCATCTCCATCTCGTTTCTTAGATAGATTAGATCTGGGTGTTCCATAGATTAGATTTGTTGGTTTTATTCGGGCTATGTAGGAAATTTTTTTGTTTTATGCAACGAACCCCATCAAGTGGGTATCAGCCACGTTTGATGAATAGATCTCGTTGCACGAACACAATGGTTTGGTATGTGATGCTTTGCTGCTTTAGTTTGTGTACTTTGCTTCTGCGGGATGGTGGACAAGCGTCCGGCTAACTTAAAAGTAAAGGCATGAAAGTACTAAGGCTGACATGCAACTTGTATTGCATAAGTGGCTTTATGGGTGTCATTTCTCCACCATAGTGAAGATTGTAATTTGCACTCTATATTGTCAACACTATATCACCGTTTGTGTTCATGTTCGTAGGTAGATTGAATCTTAATCCTAAACCACGTAAAAGATGGAAACCAAATTAGAGGCGTCTCACTTGTTTTTTGCGTGGTTTGGTGATGTGATATGGCCATAATGTGATGATGATGTATTTGATGTATGAGATGTGTTCATTGTTGTATTATGGCAACTGGCAGCAGGCGCCTAATGGTTGTCTTTAATTTTTGTTAAAGACTTGTGTGTATCATATAATAGCTTTATTTCAAGTAGTTGTTATAGTAGCTATAAGTGATGGGAAACCATGAAGCGGCGCCCACTGACCTTGACGCCATCCTGGTGATGATGGAGATCATGTCCGTGCTTTGAGATGGAGATCAAAAGCACAAGAAGAAAGGCCATATCATGTCACACATTATGAATTGCATGTGATTAATCCTTTATGCATCTTATTTTGCTTAGATCGCGACGGTAGCATTATAAGATGATCCCTCTCACTAAATATCAAGATAATAAAGTGTTCATCCTTAGTATGCACCGCTGCTAAGACTTGTCGTTTCGAAGCATCTCGTGATGATCGGGTGTGATAGACTCTACATGTGCATACAACGGGTGCAAGCCAGATTTGCACACGCGGATACTAAGGTTGCCTTGACGAGCCTAGCATGTATAGACATGGTCTCGGAACACTGGATACCGAAAGGTAGAGCATGAGTCATATGAATGATATGATGAACACTTTGAGTGTTCGCCTTTGAAGCTACATCTTTCTCGTGAAGATCGGACTTGGTGTAGTGGATTTGGTTCTTGTAATCACTAAGACAATGCGAGGGATGTTGCTTTGAGTGGGAGTTCACCTAGTTAATTTAAGTATTAAAATTGAACTCTATTTATCATAAACTTAGTCTAAACTCTCTTGCAAATATGTTGTAGATCACGGCGTCCCCCCATCAATTTAAATCAGTTCCTAGAGAAGAAAAGCTAAGGGCAATGGCAACTTCTGTTCACCTGGTTCATTGCCATGTGAGGATTTTCCTCACTGGTGGAAGCATGCAATATGTGCTCGAAGCACCGCTAGGTACCCCACCACCTCCTGCAGGATCCGAGGACATAAAGAATGTTTATGAGACTCTGGTAACTCGGTACTCTCAAGTTCAGTGAGCATCTCAGAAGTTTAGAGGCAGTAGCTCCAAAGCATTTTGAGCACCACGATCCTTGTGATAGGATGCGTGAGCTCAAACTTATCTTGGAAACTCATGCGGCCGTGGAATGCCATGAGGCCTTGGGAAACAGCTTCTTAACTGCATGATGGAAGAGGGCAGCTCCGTTAGTGAGCACATGTTCGCAATGTCCGGACATGCGAAGAAGCTCAGTGACTTGGGGATTGTGATTCCTAACCAACTGGGTATTCATCGTGTCCTCCAATCACTGCCACCAAGTTACAAGAACTTCGTGATGAACTACAACATGCACAACATGAACAAAGAGTTACCTGAACTCTTCTCCATGCTGAAGTCTGCTGAAGTAGAAATAAAGAAGGAGAACCAAGTGTTGATGGTCAACACCAAGTTCAAGAAGCAGGGTAAGCCTAACAAGGGCAACTGCAAGAAGGGCGGCATGCAGCGCCTCCTGAGAAACCTAAGGCTGGTCCTAAGCCTCGAGACTGCAAAGGCCACTGCTGTGGAAGGGGTAATGAGAAGATTGAAGCACTATCCGCCTTGGCCAAGAGCGGCCACGCCAAGAAGAAAGGCATATTTGATATACATGTTATAGCATTCATCAAGTTCTCGTAGTAGTGTCTGGGTATTTGATTGGTTCGGCTGCTCACATTTGTAACTCGGTCAGAACTCGCTGAATAAACGGCTCGCAAGGGACGAGGTGACGATGCATGTTGGAAATGGATCCAAGGTCGAGGTGATCCCGTCGGCACGCTTCCCCTACATCTACCTTCGATTAGTTTAAACCTTAATAATTGTTGTTTGGTACCTGCGATGAGCATGAACATTATATCTCGATCTTTGTTTGATGCAAGACGGTTATTCATTTAAGTCCCTGAGAATAATGGTTGTTCAATTTATATGAGTAATATCTTTTATGGCCATGCACCTGAGATGAATTGTTTATTCTTGTTAAATCTCGATATTAGTGATACACATGTTCATAACATTGATGCTGTTTAATTAAATTGAATGATAATTCTACTTATGTGGCACTGTCGTCTTTGTCATATTGGAGTGAAGCGCTAAGAAACTCATTCCGAGGGACTTCTTGAGTCACTTGACAGATGGAAGTATGTCTAATGGGAAAAAACACTAAGACTCCATTTTTCAAGATGATGGAGCGAGCTACTCACTTATTGGAAATCATACATACCGGCGTAAAAGGACCACGAGTGAGTATCGCTAAGGTGGTTATCAAGTATGTTCTAACTCTTCACGGATGATCCTAGTAGATATGGGTATATTTACTTTATGAAAAACAAGTCCGGGACTTTTGAGAAGTTCAAGGAATTCCGAAGTGAAGTAGAAAATCAACGTAACAAGGTAAATTTCTACGATCTGATCGCGGAGGTGCATATCTGAGTTATGAGTTTGGCATGCATTTAAAGAAATGCGAAATACTTGCACAATTGACGCCGGGAACACCACAGGGCAATGGTGTGTCCGAACGTCAGATCAACTCCCCTTAGATATGGTTCAGCCCTATCGAGCCTACACTGGTTGCTTGGGGTTAGCAAGCTTAGAGACAAATGCTGCGCATTCACTTTAAATAGGCACCATCTAACTGTTGGAACGACACCGTATGAATTATATTTGGGAAGAAACCTAAGCTGTCGTGCCTTAAAGTTTGGGGTTGCGATGCTTATGTAAAGAAGTTACAACTCGACAAGCTAGAACCCAAAGCGGAGAAATGCTAGTCTTCATAGGATACCCTAAAGAAACAATTGGGTATACTTTCTATCACTGGATCCGAACGCAAAATCTTTGTTGCCAAGAACGGATCCCTTCTTGAGAAGGAGTTTCTCACTAAGAAGTGACTGGAAGAAAAGTAGAAATCGACGAGGTTGATGAACCTTCTTTCATAGATCAGAGTAGCGCAGTGGAAGATGTTCCTGTGCAGCCAGCACCGATAGGAGAGGAAGCAAATGATGATGACTGGTGAAACCGGAACGAGGAAGCCATCAACCCTCACAGATCGATCTATAGTACACCCAGACTGTATGATCCTCGCCTAAAATGTCATGATTGTGGACCTACAAATGATTTAGGACCCCACACGTATGAAGAAGTTTATGATGAGCCTGCATTCCAACAAATGGCAAGAAGCCATGAACTCCATGGGATCCATGTATGGTAACAAAGTATGGACTCGTAGACTTTTACCTGACCGCAAGGCTGTCGAGAATAAATGCATCTTCAAGAGAAAACAGATGCCGATGGTAATATTACCGTCATAAAGCTCGACTTGTCGCAGAGGGTCCCACAAATTCAAGGAGTTGACTATGATGAGATTCTTTTCACCAGTAGCTAAGCTAAAGTCTCGTGGAGGATTTTGTTAGCAATAGCTGCATTTTCGATTATGAGATTTGGGATGTCAAAACGGCGCTCCTTAATGGAGACATTGAGGAAGAGTTGTATATGGTACAACCCAAAGCTTTTGTCGATCCTAAAAATGTTCTGACAAGGTATGCAAACTTCAGTGCTCCATTTATGGACTGAAGCTAGCATCCGGAGTTGGAACCCACGCTTTGATAGAGGATCAAAGATTCTTGCTTTTATACAAACTTTTGGAGAAGCTCGTATTTACAAGAAAGTGAGTGAGAGCTCTGTAGCATATTATATGTAGATGACACATTATTGATTGGGAATGATATAAAACTAGTGATAAAGGTTATTTGAATAAGTCTTTTCAATGAAAGACTTGATGAAGCAGCATACATTTTAGGTATCAAGATTTATAGAGATAGATCAAGACGCCTAATAGGCCTTTCACAAAGTACATATTTGACAATATTCTAAAGAAGTTTAGAATGGAAGAAAGCAAGAAAGGGTTCTTCACTATGTTGCCAGGTAAGGTCTTGAGTAAGACTCAAGGTCCTAGCTTACTTCAGATGAAAGAGAGAGATGAGCAAGATCCTGCTACTCGGCAAGAGGGGTTTCATCATGTATCACCATGTCAGTGGTACTAGACCGATATCGCATTACGTCAAGTTAGTTTGACCAGCGATATCAAAGTGATCCAGGGATGGAACATTGGAATTAATAAGAATATCCTGAAGTACTGAAAAGGACTAAGGATATGTTTTTGTTATGGCAGACTCAAGAGCTCAAGTAAAATTGTTGCACCGATGTAAGTTGAATGACTCCACTCTACGACTCTAAATCTCACCGTACGGTTTATATTGAATGGTGCGCGTTAGTCGGCAGTTCCAAGCAGTGCAACGGTGGCGTAAATCTTCAACAGAATCTAAATATATAGCGGCTTCAGAGGCTTCATCAGAAGCTGTATGGATGAAGAGGTTCATTGTTGAGCTTGGTGTGGTTCCTAGTGCATTGGACCCGCTTGTCATTTATTGTGACAACACGGGTGCCATCGCTAATGCAAAGGAACCAAGGTCACACAAGAAGCTTAAAGGTTATCAAGCGCGCTTTCATTCGATTCATGTAGCACATCAAGATGGTGAAGTAGATTGTAAAGTACACACGGATCCAATGTTGCAGATCCGTTGACTAAAGCTCTCCTGATACGTCGCATGACCAACATCATAATGCCATGGGTGTTAGGTACCTTACAATGTAATCTAGATTATTGACTCTAGTGCAAGTGGGAGATGTTGGAGATATGCCCAAGAGGCAATAATAAAGTGGTTATTATAATATCTTTGTGTTTATGATAAATGTTTATATACCATGCTATAATTGTATTAACCGAAACATTGATACATGTGTGTTATGTAAACAACAAGGAGTCCTAGTAACTCTTGTATAACTAGCTTGTTGATTAATAGATGATCATGTTTTGATCATGAACATTGGATGTTATTAATAACAAGGTTATGTCATTGGTTGAATGATATAATGGACATACACCCAAATGAGCGTAGCATAAGATCAAGTCATTAAGTTCATTATAAGCTCAATACATAGTTGTCTTAACCTTCCGACCATGAGATCATGTGAATCACTTACACCGAAAGCTTTGATTACATCAAACGTCATTGCGTAAATGGGTGACAATAAAGGTGGGATTAAGTATTTGAAAAGTGTGAGTTGAGGCATATGGATCAACAGTGGGATTTGTCCATCCTTTTGACGGATAGATATACTCTGGGCCCTCTCGGTGGAATGTCATCTGATTAGCTTGCAAGCATATGAATAGTTCATAAGAGATCACATACCACGGCACGAGTAAAGATTACTTGTCAGTAACGAGGTTGAACAAGGTATGAGATACCGATGATCAAACCTTGGACAAGTAAAATATCGCGAGACAAAGGGAATTGGCATCGTATGTAAATGGTTCAATCGATCACTAAGTCATCGTTGAATATGTGGGAGCCATTATGGATCTCCGATCCCGCTATTGGTTATTGCTCTGAGAGGACTCTCGACCATGTTCGCGAACCGTAGGGTGACGCGCTTAAGGTTCGATGTCACATAAGTAGATTTGAATATGTATGGAGACGAAGTTTGTTCGGAGTCTCGATGTGATCCAGATGTCACGAGAGGTCCTAATAGTCCAGAGAATAAGATTCATATAAGGGAAGTTGATTTCTGGGTTTCGGAAATGTTCGGGATTGTTCCGGTGTTGACTGGAAGGTTCTAGAAGGTTCCGGAAGGGTACACCATGGGGCCCATGACCTGGGAGGCCCACCGTGGCCGAGGGGATGCTCCCTGGCCTAATGGGCCAGGGCACTTGGCCCCAAGGCCCAGGCGGCCAAACCCCCTAGGGGTTTCGGGGGATAACCGGGATACGGAAGTGCTGCCGGATTGCAGCACCGGGGACGATCGTCTACACCAACAACGAGATTAATCTCGTAGGCTTTGGAATCTTCGAGGGTTAGTCTCATCTCCATCTCGTTGCTTAGATCTAGTAGATTGGATCTTGGGTGTTCCATAGATTAGATCTGTTGGTTTTATTCGCTTTGCGGTAGGAAATTTTTTGTTTTCTATGCAACGAACCCCATCACATGGACCCCAAGAAACGAAACTTCAGCGGCATGAAGTCTCATGACTGTCACGTGATGATGACGCAGATTCTTCCGGTTGCAATCCGAGGTATAATGGATGACCATGTCCGTGCAACGCTGACTGGGCTCTGTAACTTCTTCGACGTCATAACTCGGAAGTCGATAAGCGTGAAGAAACTCGCAAGGCTCCAGGAAGAGATCGTGGGGATCCTATGTGAGCTTGAGATGTACTTCCCGCCTGCATTCTTTGACGTGATGGTCCATCTGTTGGTACATATCATGGATGATATCGTCAGTCTAGGGCCGGCATTCTTACACAACATGATGTCGTTTGAAAGAATGAATGGGGTCATTAAAGGATACGTTCGTAATAGGTCACATCCGGATTGAAGCATCGTACAGGGCTGGCTCACCGAAGAGTGCATCTCTTTCTGCACGAATTATCTAGACATCGAGGACCCTGTTGGTTTGCCTCAAAACAAGCACCTCCGCAGTTCGAGGGAGTAGGCCACAAAAATGGAAGGAAGGAACTGCACGTGCACATGTCTGGTCGGACTTCCGACTTTGACAGGGCCAACTTAGTAGCGCTACAACACATTGACTTGATCGATCCTTGGTTGAAAGAGCACAAAACCATGATAGAAAACGTGGCAAGCCGATGATGACGGAAGCAGAAATATACAGAGAGCACAACTCCTCTTTCGCGCGCTGGTTCAAAGACCACATTGATGCTAATCCCCACCAATGGATTCTGACAAGGATAAACTAGTATTGGCCTTGTCACATGGCCCCGCGCCCAACCTCATGACTTACCAAGCGTACGATATCAACGGGTACACATTCTACACGGAAGAAAAAGACAAGAACAGTGTTTACCAGAACTCAGGGGTAACGATGGATTCCTGGACGGGTGACGTAAAGACTAGATACTACGGAAGAATCGAGGAAATCTAGGAGCTTAGCTATGCTGGGGAGAAAGTGCTGATGTTCCGTATCAGATGGGCTAAGAGCGTCACAAAAGAAGACCGGTATTTCACCACATGTTTCTACCCGAAGCCAACAAATCAAAGTCCACGAACGCCACCGCGCAGAATGAGCCATGGGTACTGGCAGAACACGTGCACCAATGCTTCTTCATAACCGACCCATCCAGGCCTAGCCGTGTTATCATGAGGAGAGGCAAGAAGACCATCGTCGGAATGGATGGAGTCGCCAACGAGGAAGACTTCGAAGGACAAGTCGGAGACCCAATGATGGAAGAATCCGAGGACGAAGACACAACATACACCACAAGAAGAAGCAGGACCACGCTATCGAGGTCAGGTCGACCCTTCAAAAGAAGAAGTCACGACACGGGGCTAAATTATTCAACGACGAGCAAGAAAAGCAAGAAGAAAGCGAAACACTCTTCTCAATCGATGATGTAAAACTTTATTTGCAATCTATAACTCATATTTTGTGTAATTCATAACTACTCATATGGTCATGGCCAATATTTTATGTATGACTAATTAATATTGTGTTGGTCAATATTTTTGTATGTATAACTCATTTTTTTTGTAATGCATAATTAACTCATATTGCTTTGTTATTATCTTGAAAAGAGAAGGAAAAAAAATAGTATAGGATTTGTGGGAAAAGAAAAGAAACATAAAAGAAAGTGAAAAGAAATAAAGAAAAGAATAAAAATAAAATAAAATAGAAAAGGAAATGGCCAGCCAGGGTTGGGGGACAAGTCCCAGGTATAGCCGGGCTCACCTTATTGCCGGCGCACCACCTGTTTGGTTCGCCGGGGGTATAATTGTCCCCGCCGAACCAATCATGTGGTGCGCCGGCAATCGTGGGTCCGGCTATAGTCACTTCACCGCGCGACCCTCTTCTCCCCCTCCCATTCCCAATCGAGCGCCACCGCCACTGCCGATCTCGAGCGCCGCCGCCACCGTCGATCTCGAGCGCCGTCGCGCGGAAGCCCTGGACCAAGAGACCTCGCTGCACGCCGGAGCTGCCGCGCAAGGAGGAGCAGGGCATCGCCGCGGAGAGGAGGGGAGGGCGTCACGCACCGGCCACCGTCGTCGCCGAGAGGAGGAGGGCGTTGCGCGCCGGCCACCGTCCGGAGAGGAGCAGCAGGGCGTCGCCACCATCGCCGTTGGTAAGAACCCCTCTCCCTTCCCCTCTTCCTTCCCCTATCCATCCCCCTCTTCCTTCCCTCTCTCTGCCTCCGATTCTTGCTTTAGTTCTTGCAGTAGGTCTTGCAGTAGCCGATTGAATTTGTACATTGAATTGGCTGGTTGATATAGCAATAATGCTGGTTGATATAGCAATAATGCTCTCTGGTTCATTTAAAAATGATGAAATGAACACTTTAGGGTTCAATTCATTCTATGTTTCATTTAAAAAAATGAAAATGATGTACATGGTTCTCTGGTTCATTTAGTTTAGGAGTAGCTATAGTAGTAGGGTGTTTTTATGCTATGGTTTATGATGAAAATAAAAACTAGACACTAAGCAGTATGTTAGTTCTTCATTAAACGAAAATGAAAATGAAAATGAAAATGGTTTTGCTAGATGCCCTGTGACTTCTTCTGGTTCAATTCATTCTTTTAAATGTGAAAATGAAAATAAAAATGCTTGCAGTACCTAGGTAGCTAGGCAGTAGGGTTTTTTGGTTATGCTAATGCCAATTCATATAAATTAAAGTAACAATTAAGCTCTCTGGTTTGAAACTAAACCAATTTTAAAATGAAATGCAAGATGCAATGCTTATGCTAATAATATGATGGTTCTCTGGTTAAAATAATTTAGTAGGTTTAGTTAATAAAATTTGCTAGCAGTACATGGTTCATTTAAATGAAATGAACACTAGTTGGCAGTAGCAAATGCTACTACTGGTTTAGCTACTGGTTTAGGTATTTAGTTCATTAGGTGGAGTTCATTGCTGGTTAGTATTTAGGGTTTCAATTTATATTTACTAAATGCTTTATATACTAAATGCTTCTGGTTTGCTTCTGGTTGAGATGGAAATGCAAAATGCAGTAGCTAGCTAGGTTCATTTAGTTGATTTATGTTGGTTTACACATTCTTGATTCATGTTTATTAAATTTTTATGGTTCATATATAGCAAGAATGCATTCTCTGGTTCATTTAAATGCCTAATGAAATGCATTCTCTGGTTCATGCTAATAACAAAAATGAAATGCTAATATACAAAATGAATTGCTTCCAGTGTAGGTGTTGCATGCTCATGCTCATAACATGAATGAAATGCAAAATTGCTTGCTCATGCTCATGCTCCTAACAAGAATGAAATGCAAAAATGCTGCCATAAATTGCTACTGGTTAAAAATGCTCAATTGTTTGGTTCACAATGCTCATGCATGCTCACTGGTTGTAAATAAATTTGGTTCAAAATGAAAATGCATCATTACCTACTGCCAAAAAAGAAAATGAAATAGAGGTTTGGTTCAAAATTGATTTTACTTGCAGTAGCTAAAACGAAAATTGATTTTGTTTAGTTAATTGGCCAGTGCATGTACAAGGTGAAGGAATGTCACTTTAATTCCACTTATTTGTACACCTTTTTCACTCATTTGTATTTCTCATAGCATTCATATCATGGATTAGTTTTCTGGACCCCAAGTAATTCCCTGAAGCTTATGTATATATAATGTATTTGGTTTCTCTGTTGGGGGTATATGATTGTGGTGCCCCTGTTTGGATGATTTTATTCATCCACACATATTTTTCTTGCTGTGATAAATTGATGACCCATTTACTTGATGTACATGCTTCTCTGGAAATGAATTGGGGTTTTTTTATTATAGTGGAAATGCTACTGGTGGTATTTAAATGCTGATGCTATGCATGCTGCTGCTGTGCATGTTGCTGTTATGGTTATGGTTATGGTTATGGTTATGGTTGAGCTAAATGAACATCCTGATTATGGTGATGGTTGAGCTCCGGTGAAAATGAAGTTGTTATATACATGTTTGCATTTCTGTTACAGGGATTGAGTTGCTATTGAGTGCCGTTCCGGCAATTCTAGCACTCGGCATGACCAATTTTTAGCAAAGGTCATGCCGAATTTTTCCGTGAATTCTAACTCTTTTTCATCTTCTATTAGTGCAAGCCACCATGGCGTCTGAAGAACAATTAGAGGAGCACTACAATAGGCACTTCTTTAGGACGGAGGAGGATGCCGAGGCCTGGTGTTGGCGGCGCGACGAGGACCATGAGATGGAGGATGACGCGGGGGTAGTGGCGACGAGCCGGCAACGAGGCAAGCGACGCCGCCGTCCACGTCGCCTAAGCGGCGACGAGAGGCACTGGCGCCGCCGGTGGCGGCGAGAGAAGCGGCGACGATCCTAGCGGCGCGCCGGGAGTAGTGGCACCGGGACAAGTGGTTCCAAGAGGCCGCGGAAGGCAAGGCGCCAAACACGGTCGGCACCAGCAGAGACACGGCAAAGAGGTGGACCCCGCCTGGTTTGCCGGGTGGAGCCTAAGGATGTTGCCAAGGGGTACGGCAACCAACCTGCATGGTATCCTCCGAGAGGTCGCAATCTCAACGAGACGGACCTCCGAGCGAGAGCAAAACTTTGCGAGCCCAGCTCATTGCGAGGTTGCACGCACGATACAAGTTCCTAGGCGACTACGCCTCCAGTCATCAAACCAACAACATTGTGAACTCAAAAGCCCTCCTGAAGTTCACCAAACACCTCAGCAGCTATAAGTACGTGGTGCGGAAGCTGATTGCTGAGGGCAAAGGTTTCGAAGAGGTCCACTCCGCCTTTCCGCATGTCACACAGGCGGACTTTGATGCTTTTGTGGCCAATGAAGAGCTACAAGCAACCAAGAATCGCAAGTTGTGGGGGAAGGAAATGCGGGAGCTTAACATCGGCAACCACAACCTTGGGAGCCGTGGGTACGAGAGAAAGGAGCCCTATTGGGCGAAGGAGGACGAGGCGTATGTAAATGCCGGCATTGAGAACCCCTGGCTCAAGTACAAGGACCCGCTTGAAAGAAGATTCATCAGGTCCCGGTACCATAAGAAGAAACTAACCGGGGAACTTGTCACGGACCCGAAGGTCGTAACCGATATAATTTGGTTCACGGACGACAAGAAGGTCCTGGCGTTGGAGAAAAAACTGGTAAGCAATTTACGGTTTAATTAGATCAAGTATCGTTCATATAATAGTAGCAACATTTCTAAATGGTTCGCGTTTCTTCCGCAGGAAGAAGAAAGACAAAGACTTTCTCAATGTGACGAAGGCTCCTCCTCCCAGGCGTCGACGGGCAGGGTAGCCTGGGACAAGCCTCTCGTACGGGCGCTAAACATCATTAATGAGCATTCACCGACGAGAAGGCCGCATAGAGGCCGTGTGGCTGGCGCCGGTACAGGCCACAAGCATGGTCACTATGGCTTGTCGTCTACGGCCGATAAAAATGCGCGCATGAGAGGAAGCAGCGGGAGGTGGAGGAAATGAGGGAGTCAATCCTAGCCCAAGTCCAAGCTGGTTTGGTACCAAGGTACCGCAACTCAAAGCTACGCTCGCACTGAAGTCAAAGCTAAGTCGCGGCTTCAGTCCAAGCAGATTTCAACGCTCTACACGCGTGGTATGAGGGTGGCAAACAAGCCCCCCCGAAAATGCAAGTGGTTAGCTTCGACGCCAGCAACTCGATGGCGCCGCCGTCCACCGGCAATGACAATGTTATAATGGAGACTCCTCCGGCCGCCGGCAATGTCGCTGCTGCTAGGGATTCACCGTCCATGCCGGGTAGCAGCCGTCACTTGCACGCCCGCCGCCGCATGCGCCCATCGACATTAGCCGAGCTCAACGCCCTCACGGTAATTAACCCATGTGTACATCAAGTTAATTATTTTCGTCATCCTTGCCCTCTCTCTAACGCCATACACATGTTCTCGCAGGCGCTCTCAACGCCATGCACCTTCCTGATGAGAGTAAACGGCGAACTCAAAGACGTCGCGAGGGGGTCCATCCTTCGGCCCCTGGATAATAAGTGGCACACACGAGATATGGAGGATGAAGTTTACCGGGTTGAAGTGGATTACCGGGCTATGAGGATTTGTTTCCTCCTAATCAACCGCATGGTGCCGATGACGATAGCCCGTTGAACTTGCCTCACTGAAGGGTTGGGTACTGCTATGGCCAAAGACCCTAATTAGGATCAACACCTACTGGTCAAGCAAAGACAAGCACCTTGCGGCACCACAGGTCAGCGTCCCTCCACGCCAGCGGCGCCGGTGGTCATCGCCACAACGGCCAGCGGCGCTGTGGTCAGCGCCCACCACAACAGCCAGGCGCCAGAGGCCGAGGAATACGAACGTGACGACTTCCAATGGGATATTCCTACGTCTTCACAAGTTGTCCATGAGGATGCGCCGTCAAAATGTGTGCTCCAAGAAGCTGTTCGATTCTCAAGAAACGGCTGAGGAGGAAAATCCTGAGAGGACGCCGCCGTCAAAAAGATGCTGAGCCCAAACACACTCCGTGCTACGGTTACGGCGAGGAGATGGTCCAGTACTACAACCCAAGAAGAGGAAGAGGCCAGCTAAGAAGGACGCCAAAGACAAGGCGGCGGACAAAGACAAGGACAAGGTGGCACTCCTTGACAAGTTGCCAAACAATTGGCGACCTCTGCATCACTTGGGTGAACCGATGTTGCCGGAGCATGTCCTCAAGTTACTCACCGGGGATATGAGCTTGCATAACCAAGTCCAGTATTTGGAGAAGCAGCTTCTGAAATCAAAAACCTAGTTACCCTCTCTTCGTGGCGAAGGTGACAACTGCATGAACTTCGTGGAGAAGTACCCGCGGACTTGTGCTTCATCCGGTACAATGACATCTTCAGCATCTATCGCATGCAAATGCTCCACTTTAGTGTGGTTCGCCTAGTTGCTCTTAGCTTGTCTTCCCGTATCAAGGAGGGACGCCGACCATCGCGATAATGGACCCCTTCTATATGCGGGAGAGCATCATCTGCAACGCTGGGGATCGGGCGATTGCCACCCGGCAGGTCGAGGATTTCATGATGGCGAACATTAAGAAGGGCGCCATTCTCATCCCTTACTTCCCCGAGTAAGTAATCACTCGCTAGTCCCCATCACCATTCTATCCTATATCTCCATTTGCATTTACAAAGGATAATCCGTGTGTTTTCCGCAGAGACATGTACTGCACCCTCATCGTCGTGCACCCGCAACACTCGCATGCGGTCTATCTCGACTCGGGTAGGGACAAGAAGAAAGACTACACCAACATCAGGGCCCTTCTCATGATGCTCTCACCGGCTTTGCCAACAAGGCAGGCCCCCTCAAAGTAGAGAGGAAATCCCGAGGAGGCTTGGTCTTAACCCACACAACCAACTTCCCCTGCCTCAGTCGACGGAAGACAATGGGATGGACGCGTGGTACGCCATCCTTCGATGCAGGAGTACATAAAGTACGCAGATGACATGTTGCTGCCAGAGAGTCTCAGAGAGGTTTGTAAACATGGCGGATGCCCCTGATAGAGAGATTAGAAAGAACTGGGGTCGCATCCAGTAGTTCATTTGCACGATAATCATGAATGATGTCAACAATAGGTCTGCGAGTTCTTCTACGGCCACGGTCTACCACCTAATGACGAGATAGAACTCCGCTTGAGATGTCGCCTGATGAGAGGCCGTTCAACACGCTTGAGGCTGCCGTCCATTCCTCCTAGGCGTACAACCTGATCCTACGACGGGAACACTATTGCTAAAGCTTGAACGATATGTCTTTGAACTTCCGTATTGTAATACTTGCTACATATTCCCATAGAATCGACTTGTTGCTTTTATTTAGTTGTATGGATGTGCATGTGAACATGTGTCTATAGTTTCATTTACTTTGCTATATATTTCAAGATTATGGCGTAGATACCTTAATAATTATTTGCATTTACTCGACCCCTACTTGCCTCGTATTTGGAGTTCGCCGATGATTAGAATGTTCGGTCACTAGTACACTCGGGGGTGGAGCCAGTGAGCCTTGGTGCGATGTCCACAAGTATGAATCTATTGTGCATCCTACCTAGCCTCACTGACTCCATCTCTGGATGTTAATATGTGTTTCGACCGACATAGTATGAGGCACGCTATTTAATTCGTACTACTTGTCTTTTATTTGAGTTCGCACTTCTTAATTGCATTGGCCGATGATTAAAATGCTTGGTCACTTGTACACTCTGGGGCCAGTGAGGCTTGGTGTGATGGCCACAAATATCAATCTATTGTGCATCCTACCTAGCCTCGCTGACCCCATCCATGTATGTTATTATTTATTTCGACCAACAAAGTATGAGGCACATGCTATTTAGTTCATACTACTTGTCTCTTATTTGAGTTGGCACTTGTTCATTGCATTGGTACTAACGTTTTACTTGTCTTGTGCATGGAGATGCCGACGACATATGTCGTGTACAAGGGAGGGTTCTGGAGTCTACGACGACTGGGAGGATCAGAGAGGTGCACCGTCAGCGGCAACAGCTACAAGGGATACCCCACTAGGGTGGAGGCGGAAGGAAGATACACCCGTTATCTAGCGGGAGAGATGAGGGACATGAGGAGGAACCGGATGAAGACCATGGCCTTCGTGATGATGTTCATCGTGACCATGTTGGTCATGTTCTATGTGATTGTAGTTTAGGTTATGAGCTACATTGTGAGGTGTATGACGACACTTGTGACGACTACCGAGACTTCTAACTTTGTGAAACTTCGTCCTTTGGTGTTGCATATGCACATGTGTTGTATGAATCACCATTCCGAAACGAGACTAGCGTATTTGTGTATTGATACCGAAATGAGACTTGGCTCTCTATGTGCTTCTCATATTGCATTTTCTGCTGTATAAATATGAACTGTGTTGTAAATATATACTGCTGTCAAATATGTATTCTAATATGCTGGAAAAGCTGAAAAAAGAATTTTCGAATTTATTGCCGGCGCACCTAAATGACCTACTGCCGGCGCACGAGGCATGCGCCAGTGCTGAATCACTACTGCCGACGCAGCTGCTGGCATGGAACTTGTCCTTTGCCGGCGAATCATCGATGGCGCGCCGGCAGTATCCATACTATCGCTGGCGAACCGCCTGGTGCGCCGGCAGTGGCCAGTTATCACCGGCCTGTTCGCACCGGCGGGCTCTTGGTGCGCCGGCAATGTGCCTTTTAGGTTCGCCGGCGGTAGGCCTTTTCCTTGTAGTGAAATGATGAAGTCAAGGGAGATATTGACATTGAAGACGTTGGAGACCAAGCTTCTCATCACCGAAAATAAGAAAGAGGTGAAGCTAGCAAAGGTGAAAGATCGGCGAGAAGAAGCCAAGCACAAGGCTGAATTCGGTGAGAGGATGCCACTCAAGGAAACCAAAGTGGTGAAGGAGCACTTGGACGAGGAGAAGGAGATCATGATGATGCCAACTAAGGACATGGACGAGAATCAATTGGCATGGTGGAAGGAGACCAAGGAGGACATCATGACGAGGAAGAAGCTCTTGCGTCAAGGTCGCGGGGCAAGCGGTGGTGGTGCGTCTACTCCGGTGAGTTGTGGTGGTTGTGGTTGTGGCGATGGCGTCCTCGACCACTCTACCGGTGCCGATGCTTGATGCCGATGACGATGCTTGACGGCGAGGTGTAACTTTTTGGTACCACCGTGGCTGACCTTTGCTAAGATCGCAACGATTTGATGTAAAAATTATGAACTATGCATCACATCATATTCATAATCATGTTTAGTATGGCAATCTATCTAAAACCCTGCTTTTACGGGCCAAAAATGCTGTTTCACAGGTTGAGAATATGGGGCCGGATATTTAGGACGTTTTCAGCCTATAAAAACCGTTTACAGGACCCTCCAGACACCGATACAGGTGGAGTGAATACAGACCTGCTAGACTTGCTCTAACACGTCAAGGACACCGGCGGGTGCACCGATCCGTGCTGGCAAGTCGCTGGTCTTCCGCACGCAGCTGTGGGGCTGCATGGACTTGCCGTTTAGACAGTTTAGACACGGCAGAGATTATTGTTTCAACAGAACGCAATTGCATCTCTCACCTATTAGTTGAAACATGCACTTCATCTGATAGGGCCATGATCATGTTAGATGACTAAAAAAATAAGTTATTCTTTCATTAGTTTTTTTGAAAGTGTTTTTATATATTAACTAGCAAGGTGGCCCTCGCAAATGCGAGGGCATCATCTTATTGCTTAGAACTCGTGTTATATATGTTACCTTCGTATTATTAAAATTTAAATATTATTTTCTCTTATTTACCTACCTAATTGCGAAAGTAAAAGTTATTTTGGAAATTAGCATATTTGTATATTTAACCTTTATTTCATATATGAATGATTGAATATCTAATAAATGAAACTTTTTCATAAAAAAATTAGGAAAACAATCTTGTGTAAGTCAGTCTAGTTGTAAGGACTCCATCAAACAAACATGTAATTTCATCCTTTGTTTTCACCTTTTGTTTTCATCAAACAAAATACATGATTTCACCATTTGTACCATAAGAGAAGGTGCAATTATGGCTACATTTGCAGTTTTGCTGCTATCTTGCAGGGAGCCCAAATTGCAATATATCATTAAGTTCATTAGACGACCCACCTCCTATTATTTTATATACCTAAGAAGATGGTATTGAATTTTGGGCAATTCTAAGGGTCGAAAGTGCCTGCATTTGCCTAGTGGCGCGACATCGAAGGTAATTATGTTTCCAGGATATTTTTCACGTGTTGGCCCTACAACTTCTTTAGCTTTTTTTTCCATAAAAACACCGATGTACATATTTAAAGCAGAGCCCTAGATCACACCGCGCCACCGCACTACAAATCTCATGTTCGCCAGATATCATGGTCATATAGTTTAAATTAATCATACATATTTTTTATGTCTGAAAATAACAAATAAACTATCAATATTAATGAGTTTATTTTGTTTGCATATTTATAGAAGAAGAAATTCTAGTTATGGCCTAGTTCAACGTGATCTCTCTACTTGGTGAAAATCATCCACAATCTTATTAGCTTATAAATCTACTACTCACTCACATATACATGTGTTATGATCATACTTTTTAGAGCATGCATGTAGCAATATCTAGAGATGAAAGCTAATTTGTCATTATTTCTAAGATGTGTATGTGTATGTGTGTGCATAAAATATATGATTTCCTTTTTTTATCTTCTCCATTTGTACCATAAGCGAAGGTGCAATTATTGGTACATTTGCAGTTTTGCTGCTATTTTGCAAGGAGCCCAAGTTGCAATATCTGATAAGTTCATTAGACGACCCACCTCCTCTTATTTTATCTATGCAAGAAGACGATATTAAACTTTGGGAAGTTCTAAGGGTCAAAAGTTCCCGCGTTTGCCCAGTGGCGTGACAATGAAGGTAATTAAGTTGCCAATGTATTTTTCATGTTGGCCCTACAACTTCTTTGGGTTTTTTCAATAAAAAACATCGATGTACCTATTTAAAGCAGCGCCCTAGATTGCATCGCGCCACCGCACTACAAATCTCATGTTCGCCCGATATAAAGGTCATATAGTTTAAATTAATCATGCATATATTTTACTTCTGAAAACAACAAATAAACTGTCAATATTAATGAGTTTATTTTGTTTGCATATTTATAGAAGAAGAAATTCTAGTTATGGCCTAGTTCAATGTGATCTCTCTACTTGGTGAAAATCTTCCATGATCTTTTCCTGAGAAATGAGAGTTCTTATTAGTTTATAAATCTATTACTCACTCACATATAGATGTGTTACGATCAATTTTTTTAGAACGTGTATGTAGTAATATCTAGAGATGAAAGCTAATTTGTCGTTATTTCAAAGATGTGTATGTGTATGTGTGTGTGTGCGTGAACGGGGGCAATAATTAGTACGTATCTCACTGGAAATAGATTCTGGAAATCAATCATATCGTGTAACTTTTTGGTACCACCGTGGCTGACCTTTGCTAAGATCGCAACGATTTGATGTAAAAATTATGAACTATGCATCACATCGTATTCATAATCATGTTTAGTATGGCAATCTATCTAAAACCCTGCTTTTACGGGCCAAAAATGTTTTTCACGGGTTGAGAATATGGGGCCGGATATTTAGGACGTGTTTTCGGCCTATAAAAACCGTTTACAGGACTCTCCAGACGCCGATACAAGTGGAGTGAATACGGACCTGCTAGACTTGCTCTAACACGTCAAGGACACCGGCGGGTGCACCGATCCGTGCTGGCAAGTCGCTGGTCTTCCGCACGCAGCTGTGGGGCTGCATGGACTTGCCGTTTAGACAGTTTAGACACGGCAGAGATTATTGTTTCAACAGAACGCAATTGGATCTCTCACCTATTAGTTGAAACATGCACTTCATCTGATAGGGCCCTGATCATGTTAGATGACTAAAAAAATAAGTTATTCTTTCATTAGTTAGTTGAACAAAACAGGAATGCCTCCCATATTAAGGGAAATTGATTGCACTGGTTTCTTTGGTTGAGCCTTATCTAATCTAAGGTATTTTTTTTCTTCTTCAGAACGGTGAAATCTAGAGGACTTATAGTTGACAGTTTAATAGAAATATCGATGGAAGTATTAGTTATCTATATGCAGTGCTTGATTTCAGGTTAGAATACATTCGGACATTGGCTACACATTGGGAGTTTCTGATTCATTTGTTTTAGCTACATGATATAGTAGCGAAATGCCATTACTCTTTGCTTGATTAACCAGCAAAGTTTTTTGGTCTACCACTTGCTGGTTTCATTCACCTTATATATTTTAGCGTATTTCACATTCCACGATATTTTAGTTTTAAATAGTCTAAAATTAAATTTGTGTACAAGTTATGGAACGGGGTCATTGTACTTATTATGATCCCGTTGCAACACACAACACTGGGCTAGCGCTAGTAATATTCGAACAAACATAGTCTCATGTCTTCCTTAATTAGTCAGGCCACAAGACCAATGAAAATATCACAAAAACATTCTCGAAAAAAATATCACCAAAACAATGCTATCCAAATTATAATTATATCTTCAATTATTTCCTTCTCGCTTCTGCAGGGGCATTTGGTCAAACGGGGCAGCAACAACTATCTTGGTAGTTGCAGGAGGCTCCGGGGGCACCTCCGCATAACATCTTGCACCGGTCTTCGGTGCAGTTCGGCAACTGGCGCGTGTAGCATGGCGCCGGCAGAGGAAAAGCAGTAGGAGTCGCACCCATTTGCATTCATGGCCAACAAATTAAGAACGAAAATGATATTCAAATTTTCGTCCATGCATATGCAGTAGCCCATAGTACATAAATTAGGTCACCACCATGTGCAAAATAGAAAGAAAATAAGTAACCTCTTTGCGTGCTTGGCTTGAGAGAGGAGCAGTAGCCATGACGACCATGAGGACGGTCATAAAGCAGCACAGGGTGTTCTTCTTCACCATTGTCATGATGTACACAGCTACACGTATGGATGTATGGTTTTTTTTGTTTGTGTTCCTGTTGTGACTTGTAGTGTGTTTATATAGACCCGCGATTGTTCGTGCCTAGGAGTATCGATAAAATATTACGATTATCAATTAAATGATGGATTTATATATCCATTAATACAATTAATTCATATATATCTCTGGTGCATGGATAAGTGGATATCTACTGCTGCATACCCAAAAATGGAACCTATTAATTGTGAAAAAGTAGTACTATATCTTTGGTGAAGATTTGATTCAAATGATATCTAGTGGAATCTTCGATCGTTGATGATTGTTTTGCTCATACGTGCATCTCTCAATTCTGCTGGCCAATGCATTTTCCACCTCTACATAACATATAAAACCGCAGAAATTAACATGCATGGCATTATTTTAGGGCCATTACCTTACCTATCTATGTTAGGGCCATTACATTTTTTCGGTCCTAGTCGCGCGTCCCAAACGCCACTTTCACCCGATGCGCCCCCAATACGTACGATGTCCGGCGCCCAGAGCCTGTCCCGCTCCATAGGGGACGCTCCGGGCGCGCCGGACAGAAAGAGAAGCGAGTCGGGGAGTGGCGGGCCCAATGCGTCATTGACACGGTAATCTAAAACCCGTCACCTACCTCTGGTCAAGCGACGTTAATGGCCCCCAGGCTTTCACAGGTGGCGCAGTGAAGGGTCTCGTCACGCATGGCCACCTGGCCATCCGCGCCGGAGTTTATTGCGGCCAATGCCCTGTTGCGCTTCGTCTGCCACCATTGTACAATAAAGAGCACCCCTCCTTCCTTCTCGTTGCTTCCACATTCCAATCTCGACGCGCCGTTCTCGATAGCCGCCGCCTCCTTCCTTCCTCTTGCCACATTCGTCCTCCCGCAAGAATATCCTCACCGCAAACGGCTTCGGACGCGGCAACCTCACGGTGAAGGAGGCGTGGACAATGTACAACGCGCGGTACCCTGTCCCACATGACATGTGCCTGTCTAGCAGCGGTGGCTGGAGGATGGTCGTCAACAGGATCGGCGGCCCACCGCCGCGGCCGGGCACGCATCGTTGGAGGGACGCGATCAGAGCCTAGCGCGCACCTTAGCGCTGAGGAGCGCGCCAATCCCACATGCCCCCACCAGCAACCATGACTGGTGGGCAGAATTCTTCTAGGCGCAGTACGACACCAATATGGCCAGCACCGACGGCCTCGTCGGCCAGAGGAACACGTGGAACATGGCCGGGAGCCTCCGTTTCTTGGGCATTCCCGGGCGCACCCTCTGGGACATCGTCGACGGCATCCACAATGGCGCCCTAAGGCCCAAGGTTAGAGAAATCACCTCCTCCGCTGCCATCTCATCAGGCTTCGGCACGCTAGCAGCCAAGGAGGACGTACTCGTCCTCCTCGAACTCTTCTTCTTCGGGGCCGGCGCGGTCGGCACATTCCTCGCACCGCGCCACTCCGTACAGTGTGCCGAAGCATGAGGTGAAGGAGGAGCCCGAGTACGCGATGACACCCGTGATTCGAAGGCGCGGCGGCAGCATCACCATCCGTGAACCAGTGCGGCAGCAGCAGAGGTGAAGGAGCTAGGACAAGGAGAAAGCCGTGAAGGTCGAGAAGATGGTGGAGTACGAGCGGCGGCAGCGCCTCATCGCCAGCAGCGATGACCCCGAGGATTGCCAAGGGTTGCACGCGACGTTCATAGCCTCCTTGAACGACAAAGATGCCTGGAGGGGCGACATCAACGCCGCGATCGCCATGTCCATCTGCGATGCTAGGATGCCACTCATCGACCTCACCAACGACGGCAAAGCTGGGCCCAGCGGCGTGGTGAAGGACGAGCCCGCCGACGAGCCCGACGAGCGCAGCAAGAAGGACGCCGTCGACGACACCATGTACAACTTCCACCAGTACTACGACCCCTCTTTGTGCCGCAAATACTACAAGATTATGGTTTAGGTTAAAATTTCATCAAATTTTGTTCAAATCATAATATATAGCAAGTTTGAATGAATTCCACTATTTTTGATTAAATTTAGAAAATCTAAATTGCTGTTTGCGGGATGCGACTATGCAGCGACGCTCCCCAAATGTAGCACGAAGAAATAACATCCCTAAACACTAAATCCAACGTCACTTGGGGAACGCTTTGGGGGACACAACTAAAGATGCTCTAAATTGGGATCCTTAAGAGCATCTCCAGTCGCGTTCCGCCAAGCGCTCCGGATTTAGCATTTGGGAGATGCTGTTTTTTCGTACCGCATTTAGAGGGCGTCGCTGTTCCAGTCGCATTCCCCAAACGCGTCCCCTGAAGTTGTTTGTGTGTCAATGACGCGTCGGGTCTGCCACTAACCGTCTCACTTCTCGCTTTGTCCGGCGTCCCCGAAGCGTCCCCTGTGAAGCGGGGACGGGCTCGAGATGCCGAACAGTGTATAGGGCCACGCCGGACGGAAAGAGCCTTTAAGTGTGTGACTGGAGACGATAAAATGTTCGGTGTGCCTCAAAATTCTTTGGGGAACGTTTCGAAGGACACGGCTCTAGATGCTCTAAAGTTCACATGTGTATGTCCGGATGAAGGAAAATACGGGACTCCACCGATAGGGTGGGCGATAAAGTACTACAACAATACCATGGGTCCTTGGCCGGTCGGCCTTTGTCCTTTATAGGCGTGCACCTACTCAAAGCCCTTGCGGATCATCGGCCAGTCGGCAATGAATCCACGACTGCCCTAAGAGCAAGTCTAACAGAGCATATAAAACCCGCTGAATATGGGTTTTGGTGTTTTCGCGGCATTTATCAGGCTCCGTAAATCGCTCTCGGTTTATATTAAAATTTTCCAGTTTCGGCCCAGGTCCGCTCGGGAACCCGTAGGAGTGCGGGTTGGCGGGCGAAACTGAATGTGACCCTCACTCCTCGCACGAAGGAGATTTCAGCCCGCCCAACTAACGCCCCCCGCGCCGCCGCCGCCCCGATCTCCACGCCCCCGCCCTCTCCAGCCACTAAGCATCCGGATCTCGACGCCATGTACCACTCGCAGGTCCCGCCGACCGCGGAAGGCGTACCGGAGGCGCGAATGGTGGTGGACGTCCACGTCATCGTAGCGGGAGGCCAGCCGAATCACGGCGAGGTAGCAGTCATGGTGTCCTCCACCATGCCGGGGAAGAGGAAGCGGGCGGTCTATCAGTCCCAGGCGGAGGTCGGAGCTGCGCTGGCCGCTACTGTGCCGGCTGTTGCTGTGGCCGCGGTGACCCCCGCGCCGCCGAAGACGGGTCGCTCGAAGACCAAATCCACAGGGCCGAGGGGAAACCCGTCGTCCAAGGCAAAGGCCACGAACCGTGTCGGTCTCCCCCCCGCCGCCGCCCAAGGTCACCGTCAACGACGCCCACAACATGTTCGGTGATTCGTCTACAACGGAATTCTTAAGTGCCCTCAACGACTCCTCCATGGACGTGGCTGATGGAATTCCTCTGTTTGATGAGGAAATTGGTGATCAAGAGTACGACGAGGATATAGGCGATGAAGAGGACGACGATGATGTGGTCGAGATTGAGCCGGGTGTGTCCCAATAGGCAAAGCCACGCTCGGCCAACTACACCGAGATCGAGGACATGACATTGATTTGTGCTTGAGGCAAGGTGTGGTTGGATGCGGTGACCGGCCCGGACCAAACCGACAAGCGTTATTGGCAACGCATTGTGGATCTATACCACAACTTAACCCTCAGATGAAACTGCTCGCAGATCGATCTTACCGCTCCCTTCAAGGTCGGTGGGACATGATCAAGCCTTGTTGTTCTTGTTGGAGTGCTGCAATGGACCAACTGAGGGACTACCCCCTAGTGGATGCATTCCCGAGGATTATGTAAGTTGTTTTCTCACACTCCCTACCATTTTTGTTGTGCAAACTATGTGTGTGATCATTCTTTGATTATATTGTTGTTGTGTAGCCAAAGTATGCACAATTGCAGTACAAAGACATGGCCGGCTCAAAGAACAAGGAGTTTCAATTTAGGCATTGCTTTGACTTGCTCCAACATCTTCCCAAGTGGAAGTTGAGGGACCAAGAAACTGCGCCGAAAAAGTCGACAATGCTCAAGATGGATGATTAAGATGATGATAAGAGTGGAAGGAACAGAGGCATGCCCGAGGGCAGGATGAAGATTGAAGGCGAGGCATCTAGCTTCTGGGAAAAAATGGATCAAATGATGAAGTCAAGGGAGATATTGACATTGAAGACGTTGGAGACCAAGCTTCTCATCACCGAAAATAAGAAAGAGGTGAAGCTAGCAAAGGTGAAAGATCGGCGAGAAGAAGCCAAGCACAAGGCTGATTTCGATGAGAGGATGCCACTCAAGGAAACCAAAGCGGTGAAGGAGCACTTGGACGAGGAGAAGGAGATCATGATGATGCCAACTAAGGACATGGACGAGGATCAATTGGCATGGTGGAAGGAGACCAAGGAGGACATCATGACGAGGAAGAAGCTCTTGCGTCAAGGTCGCGGGGCAAGCGGTGGTGGTGCGTCTACTCCGGTGAGTGCTGGTGGTTGTGGTTGTGGGGATGGCGTCCTCGACCACTCTACCGGTGCCAATGCTTGATGCCGATAACGATGCTTGACGGCGAGGTGTAACTTTTTGGTACCACCGTGGCTGACCTTTGCTAAGATCACAACGATTTGATGTAAAAATTATGAACTATGCATCACATCATATTCATAATCATGTTTAGTATGGCAATCTATCTAAAACCCTGCTTTTACGGGCCAAAAATGCTGTTTCACAGGTTGAGAATATGGGGCCGGATATTTAGGACGCGTTTTCAGCCTATAAAAACCGTTTACAGGACCCTCCAGACACCGATACAGGTGGAGTGAATACAGACCTGCTAGACTTGCTCTAACACGTCAAGGACACCGGCGGGTGCACCGATCCGTGCTGGCAAGTCGCTGGTCTTCCGCACGCAGCTGTGGGGCTGCATGGACTTGCCGTTAAGACAGTTTAGACACGGCAGAGATTATTGTTTCAACAGAACGCAATTGCATCTCTCACCTATTAGTTGAAACATGCACTTCATCTGATAGGGCCATGATCATGTTAGATGACTAAAAAAATAAGTTATTCTTTCATTAGTTTTTTTGAAAGTGTTTTTATATATTAACTAGCAAGGTGGCCCTCGCAAATGCGAGGGCATCATCTTATTGCTTAGAACTCGTGTTATATATGTTACCTTCGTATTATTAAAATTTAAATATTATTTTCTCTTATTTACCTACCTAATTGCGAAAGTAAAAGTTATTTTGGAAATCAGCATATTTGTATATTTAACCTTTATTTCATATATGAACGATTGAATATCTAATAAATGAAACTTTTTCATAAAAAAATTAGGAAAAAATCTTGTGTAAGTCAGTCTAGATGTAAGGACTCCATCAAACAAACATGTAATTTCCTTTGTTTTCACCTTTTATTTTCATCAAACAAAATACATGATTTCACCATTTGTACCATAAGAGAAGGTGCAATTATGGCTACATTTGCAGTTTTGCTGCTATCTTGCAGGGAGCCCAAATTGCAATATATCATTAAGTTCATTAGACGACCCACCTCCTATTATTTTATGTACCTAAGAAGATGGTATTAAATTTTGGGCAAGTGGTTAAGCAACACGAAGAGCCGGAGGCTGCCAAGACTGCTGGGTGGCCCGTCCTCGACGTCCCGCAATGTTCCGGCACACGTCCTGGCGGTTGCATGCCACCTGACCTATACCTGGTCAGGAAGGTGTTGGAATGCTTCGATTAGTCTCCTGTATGGTAGACACGTAAACATTAAATACGAGCCCGATCGGCTCTCAGGTGCCTGTGGATCTCAAAGAGCCGATCGCCCCATGATTCACGTTGGATTTACGATGACATGGGGCTCCTGCTTGATCAACACAAAGTTAAACCAATCCACGACAGTTTAGGGTTTTCACCGTATAATCGGAACATCCTACGCGTAGTTGAGCCTAATAGACACGAAAGATGATAGAAAGCTAACCCTAAAAGAGGCCTAAAACCAACATTAAGTTAATTCCCGGAATCCCTCTTAGAGATAGCAAACTATACCTTACGCACTAACGGATCGTTCAACCCGTTTGCATGGCCTAACCATACGGATATTAAACTATCCTTGAGAAACAAGGAGCAACTATAACGGATTGGATCTACTAAACGACGAACAAGCAAGGTGCTGCCCTTACACCTAGATAGGTATAAGGGCAGCTAGATATGGAGGGACTGCATAGCTAAACAAATATGTGTAGTGTTACTCGCCATCAACAACGCTTCAGCACGAGCAACACAAGATAGACGAATAAACGTACGCTGCCTAGATCACAAGATGCGATCTAGGCAGCATGATGCTTACTCGGAAGAAACCCTCGAAACAAGGGGTGGCGATGCGCCTGGTTGTGTTTGTTGTGAACGTGATTGTCCTCCTTTCTCAATAAGCCTAGGTACATATTTATAGTCCAAGGGACTTTCTAATTCGGGCGTGCACCTAACCGTGCACGGGTTAAACTCTATCTTCTAATTCTTAATTACGATGCAATCTACTATAATCTACAGATACACGGGCAATCTAGCCCAAACTCTTCGCACAAGGCCGCTTCAGAGATACTCCACGTGTATATCCTTCAAGCCCATCTCAATTACGGTCCATCTCCTGATTTGGCCAAAATCTGGTGATAACACATGCCCCCTGGTTTTGGTAATGATAATTTTAAAACCACTCTGTTTCCTTCGAAGGGTCATGTCGTGGCAGAGCAGAACCGTCGCAATATTCTTCATCATGACGCCTTGCCTTCTCAACTTCTCTGCACGATTTGACAGTTTTGGCACCACCTCCTCGAAAACTGCTCAAGCATTAAATCTCCACTATATCTCCTTTTATTTAGCCGCTTCGAACAGTTCACCTCTTCCCCCGCTCCGAACCAGCCGTCGGCAAAAAACCCTCTCCCTCTGTAGCCATGTCTTCCTCTTCCTCCTCCGCTTCATCGGCTCTCTCCTCCCAATCCTCTTCCTCAAGTGAACTAGAGCCGGAGGTCAATCTGATGGCCATCTACGAGGCTCTCGCGCCCGAGCATTGGGACGCGAGAGAATGAGACTTCGCCATCGAGTCGGAGGACGACGAGCCCCTCACCATCGGGGAAGAAGACCCCCCGGTTCCTCGTCGACGGGGAGCTGGAAGCGGCGAGCGAGACGACCTCCTCTCATGGGAGGCGGATCTCTCCTCCGACGAGGAGGAAGAAGAGGCGGAGGAGACGGATGAGGACTCCTCCTCCGCGGGATACCCGCCGGCCAAACGCCTCCGTGGATGGGCTTGGTCGGACGACGACGACGACGAGGAGGATGGGCCCTGCCGGCGCTTCACCGCAGCGACGAGGAGCCCGCCAGCAGCGCCGACGGCAGCTACGACGGCGACGACGAGGGCAGCAACGGCCCTTAGATTAGGGAGTAGTATAGGGCTAGTAGTAGTAGTGCATTAGGCATCGGATGATCTTTTGAGAGTCATCGGCTCTTTCTTGTAAAAATTCCTCTTCGAATCAATGAAAATTGCTCTTCCAATATGATTTTCCATCTGTTCGATTTCAAATCTTCCGATTGCCAAAACAAGTCAACGCACCAAGAACCGATAGCAACGTATCGGTCTTTCACCCTCAAACGCCCATAAGGCCGAGCTCAAATCTCAAATCAGACAGATATCCAAGCAAACACTCCACGAATTCAGACTGTAACTTGATATCTAACCACAATATTTTTGCAACTCTAAAGTCGATGGCTGTGCATCGGCTATTTTGTTCTTAAGTCGATGTCCGTGCATCGGCTGTTCCTAAAAAATTTAAAAAAAATTTATCGGCCGATTTCATACATCGGCCTCCACATCTTACCGTCCATCTTCCCACATGCTTGGTTTTTTATCGATTTCTTACATATCTCCATATCTTACTGTCCATCTTCCCACATGCTTGGGAAGTACTTCTTGAGATGCTGGTTGACACCACTGGGAACTTCACACCATCCAACTGCTAGAGCATGTATGCATTACCCTTTAAAACTTGGTCGACTTTGTACGGCCGTGCCAATTTGGAGACCATTTACCATACATTTTATCCTTAGTCCCTAACGGCAATACAGCTTCCCATACCAGATCACCAACCTGGAACTCCTTTAGCTTAACCTTCTTATTATATGCGAGCCACCTTGGCTTTATTCTCCTTGATTTTCTCAGTGACCAAAGTCTAAGTTCCGTTGCATCCTCAATGTTGTCACTCATCAGGGCTGCATACTCTTCAGTAGTCAAATCATTCTGAAATGTAACTCTTCTCGAACCAGCCTTGATTTCCAGGGTAACACAGCTTCTTGTCCATAGACCAGATGGTATGGCGAGGTTTTTATTGCTCCATGACACGACATGCGATAAGCCCATAATGCTTCTGACAATACCTCGTGCCAACGTCTAGGATGCTCGTCGATCTTCCTTTTAATCAGCTTGATCAGACTTTTGTTGGACTTCAGCGTCCATTTGCTTGAGCATAATATGGAGACGATCGGATCAGCTTGATTCCCATATCCTCGCAGAATTTTCTAAACTCCTTAGAAATGAAAACCGAACCTCCATCGGCCGTGATAGTCTGGGGAATACCAAATCTGTGAATGACATGCTCCCTCACAAAATCGACAACATCTGATGATGCCACTGCCTTCATAGGGACGGCCTCCACCCATTTAGTAAAATAATCTGTAATGGCCAGAACCCATACATGGCCTTTGCTCGAAGGAGGATGTATCTTGCCGATCATATCCATGCCCCAGCCTCGGAACGGCCACGGCTTGATGATGGGGTTCATCGCTGATGCAGGTACCATCTGAATGCTCCCAAACTTCTGACATGCTTGACACCCTTTATAGTACTTGAAACAATCTTCAAGCATGGTGGGCCAATAAAATCCCGATCGCCTGATCAGCCGCTTCATCTTATGAGCCGATTGGTGAGTTCCACAGGCACCTTCGTGCACCTCATGCAAGAGCCGATTGGACTCGGCTGGTCCCAAACATTTGAGAAGTAACCCTTCCAAAGTCCTGTAGAACATGTCATCGCCGATCAGGACGTACTTCATGGCCCTGTATCTTATCCGTTTAGGTGCCCCCGAGCCGGATCTTTCAAGTAATTGAAGATATCGGCTCTCCAATCATCGGGTTCCATGAACTGCACTGAAAATCGGCTCCATCGGCTACGTCCTTGTATCCTGACGCTGTTTGTGCAAGGTCGTTCGCCTCGGTATTTTGCGACCTTGGGATCCAATGGAAGTTGATATACCTAAACTGTGCCATCAGCTCACGGCATTGCATCCATAATGGGAAGAGCAACTCGCTCTCGCACTTATACTCCTCCGTGAGTTGAGAAATCACCAACTTGGAATCTCCGAAGATCTCAACTGCCTCTGCCCCATCCAATAGCAACTCTATTCCCTTGCACATCGCTTCATACTCAGCAACATTGTTGGTGCAAGGGGTAGATATCCGATGGAGAAGGAATACGTTGCCCCCGAGGCGACACGAGTAGCACGCCGATGCCGCACCCATCCTCATGCACCGATCCATCGAAGAACATGGTCCATGCACGCACGATAGTGCTGCGACGTCCGTGTTGATTCGTTCAGCGATAAGATCGCCAACGCTTGTCCTTTGACTGCTTTCGCAGGCTGGTACCGGATATCAAATTCCGATAAAGCAAACATCCATTTGCCGAGTCGGCCTTTCAACACAGGAGCCGACATCATATGCTTGATGATATCCAATTTGCATATGACGATGATTTCTGCTTTCAGCAAGATGTGCTGAATCTTGGTGCAGGTGAAGAACATGCAGAGGCACAACTTCTCGATCTCAAGGTACCTCGTTTCTACATCCAACATCCTTCTACTGAGGTAGAAAACCACTTTTTTCGGACCATCATAAACCTGCACCACCACTGACGCGATGGAGGTGTCAGACCGACAAAAATGTAGAATGGTCTGCCTTGCTGCGGTGGAACCAACACATGTGGCTTCGTTAAGTACTCCTTAATATCGTCAAATGCTTGTTGTTGCTCTCCCCCAGCGAAACTCCTCATCAGACTTGATTTTGACCAATCCCATGAACGGCTCGATTCGTCCTGAAGGTTGGAGATAAACCTTCCGACGAAATTGATTTTGCCGATGAGACACTGGAGCTCCTTCTTCGTGTGGTGGCTTCATCGTTCGCACTGCCTCCTGACTTTTCAGGCCGATCTCGATTCCACGCTCATGAACCAAGAAACCTAAGAACTGACCGGCCGTCACACCAAAGGCACACTTCTTTGGATTCATTCTTAGTCCGAACTTCCTAGTTCGGTCCAGGACGTGTCGTAAATCTTCCAAGTGTCCGTCCACCGAAACAGACTTGACCACCACGTCGTCGATGTAAATCTCCACCAATTTGTCGATTAAATCATGAAAGATGTAATTCATGGCTCGTTGGTATGTTGCGCCGGCATTCCTCAGTCCAAATGTCATGACTACATATTCAAACAAGCCTACTGAGTCTGGCACTCTGAATGCAGTCTTGTTTATATCTTCTGGAGCCATAAAGATTTGATTATACCCGGCATTGCCATCCATGAAGCTTAAAACTTTATGACCAGCAGCGTCATTGATCAACGTCACCGGCATCGGATATTCATCCTTTCGAGTGGCACTATTGAGAAAATCTATGGCGACGCGCCATCGGCCATCCTTTTCTCCACAGTACGACATTGGAAATCCATTCAGCGTACCTGCATGGCCTGATGAACCCGGCGTCCAACATCTTCTGGATCTCTTTCTTAACTTCCACCAAGATTTCGGCCTTCATCCGTCGTGCTCGCTGTTGGAACGGCCGAATCCTTTCTTCGTAGGGAGCCGATGCTCAATGATACTCCTGTCTAACCCAGGCATCTCTGTATAATCCCATGCAAAACAATCTGGGTATTCTTTCAACAAGGCTATCAACCGGCTCCTCAGATGTGGATCCAACTTTTTGCTGATAAATGTTGGTCGTGGCTTATCCCTAGGACCAATGTCAATCTCTTCCAGCTCATCAGCTGATGTGAACCCATACCCCAGCTTTCCATTTCTTGCTAGATCAATGCTGAACACAGCAAAAGGCAAGTTGAGGATAATTTTGGCCGATTGCTAGAATCGGCCTCCTTTTCATTGCAACGTTCAATGCGGGTTTACAACTTTTGGTTCTCTACTATGGCTACGTGACAAGCTTGAGGTAAGACCTTTGCTTTTTATTTTTTGGGGCCGATCGCTGGGATCCTTGTCACGCACGTCCATAGACTTGGATCTTGCTACTCTGTCGGGCCAGTGGATAAGACCAGCCTCACCCCGTTTTTTTGAAGCTTCGATGCGCTCACAGCCGTCCAAACTGATTCCCGAGAGCGGATCTTGATCGTTTGCATCCCAAATGTTCATGGCAGCTAGCGAGATCTCGATCGAATCATCTGCATGAACAACTTCCACTTCATCTCCATCCCATTGTATGATGCACTGATGCATTGTGGATGGAATGCAACAGTTAGCGTGGATCTAATCTCTCCCTAGCAAGATAGCATAAGTGCTTTTGCTGTCAACGATGAAGAACGACGTAGGGATGGTCTTTCGGCCTACTAGATCTACGTTAACACCCTTTGCTTCGACGCTTGGCCGTTGAAATCACTTAATGTGACGTTGGTCTTGATCAGATCTTCGTTGGAACGTCCCAAACGTCGTAGCATAGAGTACGTCATTATATTGACCGCTCCCGTATCAACCAACATCTTGCCGATAGGCTATCCATTGATGTAACCTTTTAGGTATAGGGCTTTCAAATGCCCGTAGCTTCTATCTCGCGGCTTCTCAAAGATGAGTGGCCGTGGACCGCACAACTGCCACCGACACCTCCTCGTCTTTTGGAGCGCAAAACTCTGACGGGAGTATGAACACCATGTTTGTATCAGCCGATGCCTCTACATCGGCTCTTGTCTGCTTGGGGCGCCACACTTTCTTCTGTGGCCGTGCCTCTGTCTCCAATGTTTGCTGAATTTTCACGGCCAGATCGGGCCGTGCTTTCCTCAACGTGTACAGGGTACTGAGCCTCGGCTTCCTCTAAGTTTCGTAGCCGCTGCACCCTACGCTTCTGGGAGTGGCTGAGTCCATCAGGACACCACCGAGGCCGGTGATATCTGTCTTCTTCTTCATCTGACTCCCCGAAGTCTTCATCTTGAGATGACTCAGCTCGTTTGTTCTGAGGTGGGAGAGGCCCTAGACGCTGAACACCGAAACTTCATTTGTTCCCTTCCTCTTCCGTCTACATTCTTGGCAGCTCGATTGTTGGCAATCGGCTCATTCCCGAGTCCCAGTGTTTGAAGAAAGGTCCCAATGCTTATCCATGTCCTCTTGCTCTCTCGACCTCTGTCTAGCGTGACGCTCATACCCTTCTTGGTCTCTATCATATCGACGATACTTCTTGTCATCTGCATAAGACCGACGACATCTCTCATCATCTACGTCATAGCACCGATGTCGGTCATACTGCTGCTCATATTTGTTAAGGAGATGTGCGGAGAATGGTCGTTGATACCGCACGCTTCTCACTTCTTCCTCAGTCAAGTAACGTCTGTCATCATGCTGGGGCCGGTCGCGTGGATCGGCCTCCGCTTTATCTTTGCCACGGAGTGACTCTCTGGCTTATCCTTGCCATGGCGGTCTACAAGTCCTGCCATGTTGATATTAAAAGAGAAGCTGGCTCGCTCCTTAAGCAGTGACTAAGATCGACCATGTTGACGCCAGGAAACGGATCGTGTCAACCTTCATGGCAAACTGACCGAAGAGTAATCGGCCTTGTTTTATCGCCATTTGAATCTGTCCGCACAGTACTTTGCAGTGTTGGTGGGTGAACGTGTGATGCCATTTGCGTATGGGCTTACCGTTCATCTCTTGTAACGTAGGGATTTTGTGGCCTTCGGGTAACTTCAGCTGTTTTTCCTTCAGAGCAAATCAAAAATCTGCTCCATTTTGCTTAAATCAAAGTCAAACCCTTTTGCAGCCCTGGTTGTTTCACCCATTCGCAGGACACGGTACGCCCCGAGCCCATTCAGCTACGGCGACCCCGATCTTCTCCAGAGTCTTCATCTTCTTCCGTCTCGACTGGGCGACGCGCTTGAACTTGTCCCGGTTAGGGTGGCGCTGTTCATATGATGTCAACTTCTGAACCATGTGCGCCAATGAATTGTAGTCCGCTTGGAAAGTCGATCCTTGAGCGCGCTGAGAGTCCTGCTATTGCCAGCTCGATCGTCTTTCGATAAATGAACCGAATAACATCGGTTCTTGACAGTCCTGAAACGCTGAATGTACTCAGACACGTTTCTCCTCGCCTTTGCCGAACCTGGTCAAATCGGCAATGCCCTTCAGTAGCTTCGAATGATATTGTATGTGAAACTGCTCTTCCACTGCTTCCACGTCCGAACTGAATCGTGGCAACGAGGTGTACCACCCAAAGGCTGGGCCCGTGAGAGATTGCGAAAAACCTCACACGTAGCTGGTCTAAAGCTGAGACCATGCCCAACTATGCCAAATATCGGCTCACGTGTTCGATTGAGCTAGACCCTCTCGTTCCACCGAATTTTGTGAAGTCGGGAGCCGATATTTAGGCGGTAGTGGGATCAGGTCATACTCTAGGATACGGCTTGGAATAGCCGATACTCTCTTCTTCGGCAGATACCGAATGGTCTCTCAAGATAGCACCGATCTGATCCGTAGGAGCTGCAGAGGTTGAGCCTTCATGACTTGTTCCGGTGGCATATTTAGCTAGCCACGCTCTTTCTCCGCACGGCTCCGTAACTCCTCTCACCCAATCCTCTCCGCTGTGGCAATCCCTCCCCGCTGTGATTGCTGGCCATTGTTGCAGTCCGGCACGTATGTGCACACGTATCCATGTGGGATCTCCTTGGGTGGCTCATACAGGAATTGGTAATCGCCGTGATCACCTCCAACTTTGTAGACGACATACGCCGGTGACCCTTGTTGCCGTGGAGCTGCCAACGTGTACGGTAGTGGTGGCCTAGTGTAGAACGGTATCTCTCCCCGGTGAGTCCCTAGAGCAGGTCCCGACGGAGAATACCGATGCTTCATGATTTCTTGCACCACACGAAGCGCAACACGCTCAAGAGTTTTCACCAGGCTCTCAATGCCGATGTAGAGAATGAGCCACAACATAGTTAATTTCCCGGGCTCTGGTACGGTCCTCCGAAGGGAGAGACAGATCTATCCCTTCAAGCACGCCTTCGGGTTTGAACCCTTTGAACCTAATCCCGTGCACGGGTCTTTCGAAAGAGCCGATGAGATCGGTCAAGATGGCCTTGAGATCATCATATTTCTTCTGTGCTCTGGAGGCAAATCTTCGTACTTGATCTGTTCTTCCGCCATCTTGACAGATGTTGACGTGGTTGTTGTAGAAGATTGTCCCACCGGGCGTGGAATGTGTTGCTGCCAAAACCCACCGGCGAGCAGTGGTTAAGCAACACGAAGAGCCGGGAGGCTGCCAAGACTGCGGGCCCTGGTCCCTCGACGTCGTCCCGCAATGTTCCGGCACACGTCCCGGCGGTTGCAAGGCGTGCCACCTGACCTATACCTGGTCGAAGGTGTTGGAATGCTTCGATTAGTCTCCTGCATGGTAGACACGTAAACATTAAATACGAGCCCGATCGGCTCTCAGGTTGCTGGATCGGCTCAAAGAGCCGATCGGCCCATGATTCACATTGGGTTTACGATGACATGGGGCTCCCTGCTTGATCAACACAAAGTTAAACCAATCCACGACAGTTTAGGTTTTCACCGTATGATCGGAACATCCTACGCGTAGTTGAGCCTAATAGACACGAAAGATGATAGAAAGCTAACCCTAAAAGAGGCATAAAAACCAACATTAAGTTAATTCCCGAACAATCCCTCTTAGAGATAGCAAACTATACCTTACGCACTACCGGATCGTTCAACCCGTTTGCAAGGCCTAACCATACGGATATTAAACTAATCCTTGAGAAACAAGGAGCAACTATAACAGATTGGATCTACTAAATGACGAACAAGCAAGGTGCTGCCCTTACACCTAGATAGGTATAAGGGCAGCTAGATATCGAGGGACTGCATAGCTAAGCAAATATGTGTAAGAAAAGCACCAATGCAAGCCCCAAAACATCTACGATAAGTAGTGTTACTCGCCATCAACAACGCTTCAGCACGAGCAACACAAGATAGACGAATAAATGTACGCTGCCTAGATCGCAAGATGCGATCTAGGCAGCATGATGCTTACCCGGAAGAAACCCTCGAAACAAGGGGTGGCGATGCGCCCGGTTTGTGTTTGTTGTGAACGTGATTGTCCTCCTTTCTCAATAACCCTAGGTACATATTTATAGTCCAAGGGACTTTCTAATTGGGCGTGCATCTAACCGTGCACGGGTTAAACTCTATCTTCTAATTCTTAATTACGACGCAATCTACTATAATTTACAGATACACGGGCAATCTAGCCCTATCTTGCAGGGCCCCAAATTGCAATATATCATTAAGTTCATTAGACGACCCACCTCCTATTATTTTATGTACCTAAGAAGATGGTATTAAATTTTGGGCAATTCTAAGGGTCGAAAGTGCCTGCATTTGCCTAGTGGCGCGACATCGAAGGTAATTAAGTTGCCAGGATATTTTTCACGTGTTGGCCCTACAACTTCTTTAGCTTTTGTTTCCATAAAAACACCGATGTACATATTTAAAGCAGAGCCCTAGATCACATCGCGCCACCGCACTACAAATCTCATGTTCGCCAGATATCATGGTCATATAGTTTAAATTAATCATACATATTTTTTATGTCTGAAAATAACAAATAAACTATCAATATTAATGAGTTTATTTTGTTTGCATATTTATAGAAGAAGAAATTCTAGTTATGGCCTAGTTCAACGTGATCTCTCTACTTGGTGAAAATCATCCACAATCTTATTAGCTTATAAATCTACTACTCACTCACATATACATGTGTTATGATCATACTTTTTAGAGCATGCATGTAGCAATATCTAGAGATGAAAGCTAATTTGTCATTATTTCTAAGATGTGTATGTGTATGTGTGTGCATAAAATATATGATTTCCTTTTTTATCTTCTCCATTTGTACCATAAGCGAAGGTGCAATTATTGGTACATTTGCAGTTTTGCTGCTATTTTGCAAGGAGCCCAAGTTGCAATATCTGATAAGTTCATTAGACGACCCACCTCCTCTTATTTTATCTATGCAAGAAGACGATATTAAACTTTGGGAAATTCTAAGGGTCAAAAGTTCCCGCGTTTGCCCAGTGGCGTGACAATGAAGGTAATTAAGTTGCCAATGTATTTTTCATGTTGGCCCTACAACTTCTTTGGGTTTTTTCAATAAAAAACATCGATGTACCTATTTAAAGCAGCGCCCTAGATTGCATCGCGCCACCGCACTACAAATCTCATGTTCGCCCGATATAAAGGTCATATAGTTTAAATTAATCATGCATATATTTTACTTCTGAAAACAACAAATAAACTGTCAATATTAATGAGTTTATTTTGTTTGCATATTTATAGAAGAAGAAATTCTAGTTATGGCCTAGTTCAATGTGATCTCTCTACTTGGTGAAAATCTTCCATGATCTTTTCCTGAGAAATGAGAGTTCTTATTAGTTTATAAATCTATTACTCACTCACATATAGATGTGTTACGATCAATTTTTTTAGAACGTGTATGTAGTAATATCTAGAGATGAAAGCTAATTTGTCGTTATTTAGAAGATGTGTATGTGTATGTGTGTGTGCGTGAACGGGGGCAATAATTAGTACGTATCTCACTGGAAATAGATTCTGGAAATCAACCATATCGTGTAAATAGGAAGAGATGCTGTACAATAGGAAGTTTTCCGGTTAATTTTCTATACCAGGAAAAGATTTTTGTGTCCGTGAAGCTGATGCGATTTATAACATGATGGGGTCTTCTTTCCATACCAAGGAGATAGCTAAGATATAATAAGAGAAAAAAGAGTCCTAGCTTAACACGCTACAATGAGTTGAGATATTCCTTTTTTGAATGAAAAGGTACATGTATGATCAAATCAGCTTTGTGTTGCATGCCTATTTGTTTCTCACGTGACATGAGATATAAATAACGTGACATGATATCCAAATAGGCATATACTCCAACATATATACTCCAACATGTTTGGTTACGTGTTACGTGCTAGAAATTTGATTTTGTACATATATATTGTTTAACGTAACACCTCTTATCTTTTAATCTCAGGCGTTACAATGGCCCTCACAAATGCAAGGGCAACATCTCAAAATGCTCTTTACTTTTCATTGTTCACTTTTTATATAATGTTTTACATGTTATGACTTTATAAAAGTAGTTTTATATAATCATTAAAACTAACCAAACCTAGTATTTAATGAATTTATCGAAATAAATTATTTTAATTACTCCGTATTCTTGCCTTAACTGTCAAAGGCCATGCAATATATATATGTGTTAGTTCGCTTTGTGTTCTATAATTGGTACATAGGCACAAATTTACATAAATTTAGAGAAAACTCTCATATAGTATTACAAAACAAATTAATCATAAAATATTTCAGATTAAGTAAAAATTCAAGTATTACACAACGAGAAGGGCATAATTACATTTTTCACACCTTTGTACTGTAGTTATGGAATTGCATTTCTTCCCGAGGGTTTGTACGTCCAAATTATTTTATTTTAAACCATCATATTTGCAACTACAATTGTAGTCATGAATCTGACAATGTTCCGAGTGATGTTTATTTTACTGTTATGTGTCTCGCTCAATCTGGCAATTGTTCTTTCTATGCTTGAGATCATGTACATGAGTTCCGGCTCAAAGTTGCCATTTTCACTTCTTGTTGTTTGAAAGTAATTGAGAATAATATTTTCCTGGTAACTTTTGTTTCGTCACGCCCGGTCCTAGGAAATTCTGCCAACCTTATCATAACAATCTGGAAATTATTATGTTTTTCTGTAGCTGAATTTCGACATCATGACATGTACAATCTCCTTAGTCTGTTCCAATCGTTTCTTAGAGTAATATTTTCTTGAAAATTTCAGTTTCCTCAGGTATGGTCCGAGGAAACTCTGCGAACCTTATCATAGTAATCTAGAATTTATTATATTTTTTCTATGGATGAATTTAGACGTCGTCATATGTAAAAACTTCTTAGTTTGTTTCTATCGTTCCTTTGAGTAATATTTTCTTGGAAACTTCACTTTCCTCACGGCCACTCCGTCGTGCGGATCTTATCATAATAATCTAGAATTTAGTAGTTTTTTATAGTTGAATGTAGTACGTTGTTATACAAACTACTTAGTCTGTTCATATCGTTCCGTTTTATGTGCGATTTTTTTTCTCGTGCACATGTCGCATTGAGTTGTGATATTTGATTTTTTTACGCGAGTTTTTTTTCTCACATCAATTTAGGTTTTCATGCACACATGAAAAAAGCGGTTTAAAAATTTGGGACACCCGCATGTCCCATTAAGTTGCGATATGTATTACTATATTTACAGTTGAATAAGTAATATAGTTAAATAATATAAGTTTGCTATCGTGTGCTTATGCACACACATGTCTAGTTTCTTTGGAAACAAAATCTAATTTTTTAAATCTATATCTAACGTGTAACTGTAGGACTCTTTTAAGGAAATTGCTTCATTTTTTATTGACATTGAAGCAAATCGGTTCCTATTTTTGCGGGGATCGTTTTTTTCACATGGACGTTGATGGCTTCCTATTTTCATGTGAATCTTTCCTTTTTTTTTCTACCCCATTGAACGTGTAAGTCATGTAAGTTGGGTACGTAAATTTTTTTTCTTCAAACTGCCTCTTATTTCTTTCTCTTTGATGTGCTCACGTGTGGACCCAAATGGCTCTTACGTGCCATAACTTTACTTTTACTAGCAAAAGAAGCCCGTGCGTTGCTACGGGTGGATCTTCGTTCAAAAAAAATTGGGCCATGGAGTTTGCATGACCCCTTAAGTTTCCTTCATTGTAACACATGTCAAAATAATAGAAATATAATAGCTGCTACAATTCGACTTTGCATGAATATAAAGCAGATGTACCTAATTATTTAATAAATTCATTCAATATTTTTATGACATCTGTGCTTCTTTGCACCAATTGGAGTGTTTTTTTAAGTTTTTAAGATGTATAAATGATTATGATGGTGTAAAGTTTTAGTACTCAAAGATTATTTCTAAGAAATGCATAAAGTTGGTATTGATGGTAAAGTACTCCCTCGGTTTTTATTTAGTTTACATTTTAGGATTTGTCAAAATCAATAGTTGTAAAATTTGATAAAAAAATATAAAATAATACAAATATATATAATAACAAATATATACAATATAAAAATATAATTTATAATGATTCTAATACAATAGATATTGTATTAAAATATTGATATTTTTCGTAAATATTTGACCAAAGTTTATAAAACTTGACTTTGACCAAATTAACCTAGAACGCAAAATAATTCTGAATGGAGAGAGTATATGCAAAACCTAGTGGCACACCTAGTACTATTAATCACAGCAGATCACGGGGCAGATCGTACAATTCAAGCAACGCACGGGGCTTCTTTTGCTAGTTTTGACTTAAGTTTAATAAATTTGGTACTACGTGCCACTTAGGGTCTGTTCGGTTTTAGGATGGACTAGAATGGAATGGAACCGTTCCATTCCTAGAACCCATTCTTGCGTTCGGTTTGGGGATGAAATGGAATGGAACGGTTCCTCGGAATGGCATATTCCCTCCAGATGCGGAACCAACCCGTCCGGCCGATTCGGCCGGACCAAGTGGAACGGGTGACTATCACACGATGATTAATTAAGTTTAGCAATAATTAACCAAGTTTAGCAATAATTAATCAAGTTTAGCACTATTTAATCAAGTTTAGTAAATAATTAATCGAGTTTAGAATAATTAATCGGGTGACTTTCTCACCCATTCCATTCCATTCTCATCCCATTCCAAAACCGAACACAGGGATGGAACCGTTCCATGACAATTTTTTTGTCCAAACCAAACACAGGGATGGAACGGTTCCGTGACAGTGGAATGGAACGGTTCCATTCCATTCTAGTCCATCCCAGAACCGAACAGACCCTTAGCGAATGAAGAATGATATATTTTCTATCCAGCGCACAAGCTGAAGCTATCGTTTGTACGTTTTTCTAATCCAGTTATACTAAATTTTCAAAAAGGAACGGAGGGAGTACATCTATATCTGGCCATGGGCAGCCCGGCCGACGGCCCGGCCCGAGCCCGGCCCGAAAAACTCGGGCTTGGGCCTGAAATGTTGGCCCGACTGCCGGGCCGGGCCGGGCCTAGGTAGCCCGAAAAAGCATTTTAACACTACGGCCCGGCCCGTGGCCCGACGGCCCGACAGGCTTGGTGGGATTTTGGTCGGGCCGGGCCGGGCTTGGGCCGGGGTTTTTTGCGTCGGGCCTACCTCGGGCCGGCCCGAGGCCCGGCCCGGCCCGACACATGCCCAGGTATACCTACATCGTTTTTCTGCTCCTGTTTTCTCTCTCTTTGTTCCAATGAAAAAATCAACAGCAAGAATAGAATTTGGCAAAATGTATTGGGTTCTAATCTTTGTAGGAACGCAAGATCCCCCACCTCCTCAAACAACTCCGTGGAATTCCTCTCCTCCAACCGCCGCGCCCTTGTCCGTGCCCACGTTGAGCTCCGCCGGTCGAGCTATGCCTCTCCTGCGCGCGGAGGCCTCGACGCCGACGCCGCCGCCTCCCCATCGCGGCGCGGATACCTTGGACTGCCGCCGGGGGAACAACGGGGCTGGCTACTTTTGTGTGGCCGCGGTGCTACCATGGTGGCGGGCGGTTGCAGCCAGCGGGGGCCGGCCTTACTGCCAGTTCCGACCAACCTTGCTCCGATGAGCGGCCGGACTGTTGACCGGCGTTGCTACAGGGTGGCGGCGGCACGGCCGTGTTACCAGCGGCCGCCTGTACTGGCCGAAACCCGGGCCACGGCTGGCTGCAAGGGCCGGTAACGGACGAGCTCGCCGGAGAGGCTGCCGCGGTGGTGCTAGCGCTGTCGGCGGCCGCCACTTCTTCATTGTTCCTTCCTTTCTGCTGTGTAGCTTTCCATCGCCAGTGTTCTCCGCTGCCTCCTCTGGTCCTTCCCCAATGTTTAAACCTCGGCCGCCTATCCATATCCGTCCATACGTGCAACAGTTAATTAGCCAATCTGCTGCTTGTCCCTTTGAAGACACCTTGCTGATAATACACCTAAATTTTGTGGTATATGAACAGGTGAAAGTTTCTATGAGGAACCGAGGTGGGACTAACAACAGGAATATCTGATAAAAGTAATGCTAAGACAAACCAATGCCGATTCCCTTCGATGCCGATTTCCTTCGCTGGTGAATTGGGCCGTTCCGCCGGCCCACGTCAAATGAAGCGAGCCATCGCACCGCACACTCCGCACGGCACGGACGATTCAATCGATCGATACACTTTTACTGAATTGTTTTCCCTCACGCGGTGGCACTGGTGCGTATTATGCGATTTGGTAGGAGGGCAAAACCGTTTAAATAAAAGTTGGATGAAAATTTTGGCAGAAACCTTAGCTCCTTTATTATTAGGTATAGATACACGTCTATTATTGTACGTAACACTTCTCATCTTTTAATCTTGGACGTTAATTTTAAAATCTTTGGTTTATATTTTTTTAGCATATGTGGATTAACCTGGTCCCTCGAAAAACACTCTTATTTTACTTTTAGTATATAATAGATCAGGTAGCCGAGAATACATTACAATCATGCTCGATCAAGCTCACCACGCAGGGAGGCGCTGACCCCAACATAACACCTTCAGTTACATTACTATGACAAAGCCTAGCTAGGTGGTGAGCTACCTCGTTCCTTGATCTATGAATTCTTGAGAAATTGTAATCTGGTAGGTTTTCCACAAGGCTTCTAATGTCTCTCACAATCCCTGAAATAGCGGATTTGCTGATTCCTTCTCCCAACAGCTCTTTTATTAGAGAGGAACAATATAATCATTTTCCATGTGGATCGGTCCTGCATAAACAGGCAAGATGGTTCTGATGTTGTGAAGGCCCGCGATGGCTTCAGCCATTTCCGCTGATGGGCATCTATCGATACTTCCCCAAGCAGTTAGCAGGGTCTGTCCATTATCGTTTCGAAGGATAGCACCCCATCCTCCTCTGTTTTCATCTTCCTGGCGTCCCAATTTAGTTTCACCCAACCCCCATTCGGCTTAATCCATGTACCTGGTTCCTCTTTATTGTTTGTATTTCTGCATTCGGCCTCCGGGAGTATGCACCTTTTTCCTTTTTGATCAGATAGCGTCTCCAAATCTGTGTTGTCATGATTTGTAGCTAGCATGGATTGCAGAAAAATAGAGGATTGTTCAATTCTGCACTTACCATCATCGAAGATAGCATTATTTCGTAGGTGCAAGATCTCCACCAAAGAAAGAGGAGTTTAGCCCGCATATGTTGAGTCACCTGGCTCAGAAGAACAAGCACCCAATCCTGCCCAGTATATCTGAAACTATTTTCATCAGGTAAGTCCCAGTCTTTCCTCAAACACTGACGAAGTACTTTCGCCTTAGTACAATTGACCATGGCATGATGATTAGTTTCTGGTTCCATCCCGCAAATTTGACATGTAGGGATCCGATCCATGTTTCTTTTGCATCTGAGGTCTTGTACTCCGAGGGTGTTTGTGGCTAGCTTCCACCCAAAGACCCTTACTTTTGGCGGGACATCGGCCTTCCAGATCATGTTCCAAAGCTCCCTTTCTCCGGCATTTTTGTTGCTCACGCCAGCAACATTGTTTCTGTCTTTTCGGTCCATGGCCAACCTGTATATGCGCTCTTTACTGTGAACAACCCGGATTTGTAATAGTGCCAGGCTAGGTAGTCCTCTCCAGTGAAAGAAGGCAGTTTGATCTGTAAAATATGTTCAGCGTCTGGTGGATAAAAGATTTTCTGAATCAGATCTTCATTCCACATTTTTGTTGTTGGTTCAATGAGATCACACACCCATTTCCATCTATTTCGTGATGCTTTCCCCATAGTTTTGAGGCTCCCTCTAGGAATCCAGTTATCGCGCCAAATCTTAACTTTTGTTCCATTGTTTATTCGCCAAATCATACCCTGCTTTAGGAGGTCCAGTCCATGTACTATGCCTTGCCAACATTGGGATGAGTTCTGTATGAAGGCAGTATCAATCAGGTGCCCAGAAGGGTAGTATTTTGCCTTAAGAAGCCTAGCACATAAGTTGTTTGGATACTCAATGAGGCGCCACACCTGCTTAGCTAGTAAAGCTTGGTTAAAAGCTCTCAGATCCCTAAAACCAATGCCACCTTGTGATTTTGGTTTAGTAATTTTTTCCCATGACATCCAATGGACCTTTCTTTTATCCACATCATCGCCCCACCAGAAATCTCGGATGATTTGTTCCAACTCATCGCATAAACCAGCGGAGAACTTGAAGACACTCATTGCATGTGTGGGGATGGCTTGAGCCACGGCTTTTATTAGGACTTCTTTCGCTGCACCCGAAGGATCGTCATGGCTCCTGAGAGGCGCGCTCCTTCGCGCCTGTCAGGGTACCAGTGGCCCCAAGGCTGGTTGCCTCCTCTTCCTCCTTGTTTACGTCATCTTCCATGCCTCCCTGAGCTTCCTGGCCAGTAACATGGCTGCCACGATCAGGAGCATCCATACCTTCACCATCTCTCAGCTTTGCTAGGTTCTCCTTTCCCAGGCATAGTTCCAGGGACGGCACAAGCATCAGAATCCTCTTGGTCGAGGGCTGCATGGGGTGCTCTTCACCTTCTTCCTCGGGCCTAACACGCGGAGCCCCTAGGGAGCAGCCCTGAGTTGTCAGCGTCTTGGGGTCCTTCACATCGCCGTTTTTCCGCTGGATCCTTTTCCATCTTGCAGCTGACTTGTTTTTGCCCTTTGGTGATGGAGAGTCCTCGACAGCAGCACCCTCGGTTGTCACTGCCACCAGCTGAAGGGTTTCAGCGGGTGCCGGCGATATGGTGATGCAGGCTTGGGCGCTCACAGGCTGCAGGTCATGATGAGGGGCAGACAGCAGGTTGGTGTTGTCGTCAGTGTTGTCGGCGGTCTTGGGTGGTGCGGCGTTCGAGGTGGGCTGGTCATCGACGGAGAGCTTGCCCACCTCGTTCGCCACATGCGCGACGATGGCCGGATGGTGCTCTGGAGCCGGCTTGCTTGGAGCCTGCTGGGTGGTGCGCCACGGGAGCTCAGGTGTATGTTGTTGACGAACCTGGCCCGTGGTCTCAGGAAGGAACCAACATCTGGGGTCGTCCTTGTGGATCGGCCTGACTCCAAGTTCAGGGCCGTATCTCTTCCTCTTCATGTTGCTGGAGATGTTGCAGTTCGTGTCCTTGTGCCCGATGATGCCGCGGAGGAGGCAGAAGTTTGGTAGTCGCTCGTAGAAGACGGAGACGACAACCTCGCCGTCATCATCATCCGTGACCTCGTCAACGATGGGGATCCACCGCTGCAAGGCTTTGTCAATTGGGAGGTGGACACGGGCCTGATGAACTTGTTACAGATATCTCCACGAGAATGGTTGTCAATACAGATTAGTTTTCCAATTTTATTTCCCATCTCCCTAGCAAGCTTTTTGGACAAAAGATAGAAGGGAATATTTTTGAATTGGGCCCAGATGGGAATCGTGGTGAACTGTACCGTCTTCGGATCGACGCCTTCCTTGAGCTCTTCGATGAAGACCACATCGTCCCTGTAGCTCCACGGTCCTCCTTTGGTGACATGGATGAAGTCACCCTCTTCAGAGAATTCGAGGACGAACCTTCTGTCGGTGAGTTGGTTGGTGTCGAGGTGGCCACGGATTCTCCAATTTCTCCGCATGGACTCAATGAGGTTCTTGGAGGTGATGAGCAGAACGGAGAGGAAGACACCCACGGCAAGGAATCTGCCGCGGGCAGCTCCCCGCGCCTTCTTCATGTTGACCACAAGGGCCTTTTTCTCTTCTTCAGTACCCAGCTCGTGGACCATCTCTTTCCCACAGCGCCTGCCGAGATAGGTGGGCATAGCCTCAACTTACCCAGCAATGGTGCTGCCTTTGCCACTGTTGGCATCAAGCTCATTGGAGGTATCGGAAAAACCAACTAGAAGGGATTTTTTCACAAGCACATACCCGGGCAGAGGAGGAGTGTCCTTCTGGTTTGCACTTGTAGGAACCAGGTTGCTCTGTTCTGCCATGAGGAGCAGATACAGACCGCCGAGTGATTTTTGATGGGCGGCAGAAGGTAAAGGTGAATGGCTGTAGTCCTTGATCACATCGACGTGTTTTATAGCCCTCGCTCTTGCCCGTTTGATTCTGTGGTTACTTCCTTCGAAGAATCGCGTGATTGGTGGGTGAATTGATTGAGGGGATGGCTGATTCATCAAATTTGACAGGGGATCGGCGTTCACTCTAGCAGGGGATCTCAGAATCGGGATAGCGTGAGAGGGGGCAGCATCAGTGGGATCGGCGATCGTTGTTTTATTACTTCCCGCCACAGAGAAGGAGTCGTGGATCACTCTAGGTGTCTGCGGGATTGCTACCGGGGCAGAGACACTCTCATCCATGGCGATTAAATGGGGAGGCGAAACAACAGGGGAGGTGGAGCAGAGTTTTCGGACTGGACTTACCAAAATCAAAGAGGTTTGTAGGCTTCCTGGATCGGAAGATTTCCAGACTCTTCCGTGGATCTTTAGACTTCATGACCAAATCCCGCAATTTCCTCCTCACATCGGGCGAAATAACGTCGGGGATTTGGGGGTGCTGATACTTGTCGGCGTCGCGTACGGTCCGGGTGGGTTGGGCGTACACTGGGGAGGGGATTACTCTCGCTAGAAACTCTCTCTCTCGGTCTGGATCGGCAAGGATATGCAGATCATCATCGGGGATCTGGGGGAGGCAGAACTCCGCCATTGGGGATAAATTTTTTTTTTCATTAGTTGGTTGAACAAAACAGCAATGCCTCCCATATTAAGGGAAATTGATTGCACTGGTTTCTTTGGTTAGCCTTATCTAATCTAAGGGATTTTTTTTCTTCTTCAGAACGGTGAAATCTAGAGGACTTGTAGTTGACAGTTTAATAGACATATCGATGGAAGTATTAGTTATCTATATGCAGTGCTTGATTTCAGGTTAGAATACATTCGGACATTGGCTACACATTGGGAGTTTCTAATTCATTTGTTTTAGCTACATGATATAGTAGCGAAATGCCATTACTCTTTGCTTGATTAACCAGCAAAGTTTTTTGTTCTACCACTTGCTGGTTTCATTCACCTAATATATTTTAGCGTATTTCACATTCCACGATATTTTAGTTTTAAATAGTCTAAAATTAAATTTGTGTACAAGTTATGGAACGGGGTCATTGTACTTATTATGATCCCGTTGCAACACACAACACTGGGCTAGCGCTAGTAATTTTCGAACAAACATAGTCTCATGTCTTCCTTAGTCAGGCCACAAGACCAATAAAAATATCACAAAAACATTCTCGAAAAAAATATCACCAAAACAATGCTATCCAAATTATAATTATATCTTCAATTATTTCCTTCTCGCTTCTGCAGGGGCATTTGGTCAAACGGGGCAGCAACAACTATCTTGGTAGTTGCAGGAGGCTCCGGGGGCACCTCCGCATAACATCTTGCACCGGTCTTCGGTGCAGTTCGGCAACTGGCGCGTGTAGCATGACGCCGGCAGAGGAAAAGCAGTAGGAGTCGCACCCATCTGCATTCATGGCCAACAAAGAACGAAAATGATATTCAAATTATTTCGTCCACACTAGTGGAAAAAAGGCTAACTGTGGCGCACCAAAATCGAATTCTGTGGCGCATATCCAGGTCGCCACAGTTACCACGCGACTAGTATTGAAACTTCTGTGGCGCATATGTACGTGCGACAGAATTTGAACTCTGTGGCGCACCATGCCAATATGCGCCACAGAATTGTCTGTCAAACTTGTGGCACCATGCCAATATGCGCCACAGAATTTTTTTTCAATTTCAAAAAAAGTGGCGGCCAGATCTAGATCTAGTCTAGATCTAGATCTGGGGCCGGAATTTCGTTTTTTTGTGGTGCTGGTGGTGGTGGTGGTGGTGTTGGCCGGTGGAGGAGGTGGTGGTGTTGGTGGTGGTGTTGGTGGTGGTGGTGGTGGTGGTGGTGGGTGTTGGTGGTGGTGGTGGTGGTGGTGGTGGTGGTGGTGGTGGTGGTGATGGTGGCCGGAGGTGGTGGTGGTGGTGGTGGTGGTGATGGTGGTGGTGGTGGTGGCCGAGGAGGAGGTGGTGGTGGTGGTGGCCGGAGGTGGTGGTGGCCGGAGGAGGAGGTGGTGGTGGTGGCCGGAGGTGGTGGTGGTGTTGGTCGCCGGAGTTGTTCGCCGGAGGAGGAGGAGGTGGTGGTGTTCGCCGGAGGAGGAGGAGAAGGTGGTGGTGGTCGCCGGAGAAGGGAGGAGGTGGTGGTGGGAGGAGAAGTGATGGAGAAGTGAGAGGAGAAGTGGTGGAGGAGAAGTGGTGGAGGAGATTGGCGCCGGCCAAATTCAAAATTTTCGGGCCAAACTTCTGTGGCGCACGGACCAGTGGTGCGCCACAGAATTCGGATGTAAAATTTTCGTGGGAACATTTTGATATATTGTGCGGTTTTTTTCGAGTTCGTATGCAACCAGAAATCTAGTTTGATGATTTTCCCACGCAATTTTGCAAAAAAGTCAAAATTTATGTTTGTTAAATTTCAGTGGTGCTAGATGACATAATATATGAGAATCTCGAAGGATTTTATTTTTTGAAATTTCTATCTATTTCTTTTATTTTTTACAAAGGTAAAAAAGGCGATCCACGGGGGGTGGAGTTGCGTGGGGAGAAAAAATCCTGCAGAATTCTGTGGCGCATATTGTTGGTGCGCCACAGAAATATAATTCTGTGGCGCACATGCCACCATGCGCCACAGAATTTTGAACTTCGTGGCGCACATGCCACCATGCGCCACAGAATTTTGAACTTCGGCGCACATGCCACCATGCGCCACAGAATTCACTTCGCCCATGTGCAGTGCTGGACCCCGCGTGGGCCCCATGGAAATTCTGTGGCGCACCAGCCACAGTGCGCCACAGAAAGTCGACATTCTGTGGCGCATGGAGCTGACGGTGCGCCACAGAAACAGTCAAATTTTTGTGGCGCATGAATGTGGTGCGCCACAGAAATAATTTTGTGGCGCATGGACAGTTTCGTGCGCCACAGTTGTTGTTTCTACCTATAATAGTTTTCTTACTAGTGCCATGCATATGCAGTAACCCATAGTACATAAATTATGTCACCACCATGTGCAAAATAGAAAGAAAATAATAACCTCTTTGCGTGCTTGGCTTGAGAGAGGAGCAGTAGCCATGAGGACCATGAGGACGGCCATAAAGCAGCACAGGGTGTTCTTCTTCACCATTGTCATGATGTACAGGATTACACACAGCTACACGTATGGATGTATGGTTTTTTGTTTGTGTTCCTGTTGTGACGACTTGTGTGTTTATATAGACCCGCGACTGTTCGTGCTTAGGAGTATCGATAAAATATTATGATTATCAATTAAATGATGGATTTATATATCCATTAATACAATTAATTCATATATATCTCTCGTGCATGGATAAGTGGATATCTACTGCTGCGTCCGGATTGATGCGTGAGTAGTTCATCTTTGGACTATGAGTCCATAGCAGTAGCTAGATGGTTGTCTTCTCCTCTTGTGCCATCATGTTTAGATCTTGTGAGCTGCCTATCATGATCAAGATCATCTATTTGTAATGCTACATGTTGTGTTTGTTGGGATTCGATGAATATGAAATATTATGTAAATTTGATTATTGATCTATCATATATGTTATTTATGATCTTGCATGCTCTCCGTTGCTAGTAGAGGCTCTGGCCAAGTTGATACTTGTAACTCCAAGAGGGAATATTTATGCTAGATAGTGGGTTCATGTCTCCATTGAATCTGGGGAGTGACAGCAACCCCTAAGGTTGTGGATGTGTTGTTGCCACTAGGGATAAAACATCAATGCTTTGTCTAAGGATATTTATATTGTTTACATTACGCACATACTTAATGCAATTGTCTGTTGTTTGCAACTTAATACTGGAAGGGGTGCGGATGCTAACCCGAAGGTGGACTTTTTAGGCATAGATGCATGCTGGATGGCGGTCTATGTTCTTTGTCGTAATGCTCTAAGTAAATCTCATAGTAGTCATTATGATATGTATGTGCATCTCTATTTGTCAATTGCCCAACTATACTTTGTTCACCCAACATGCTATTTATCTTATTGGAGAGACACCACTAGTGAACTGTGGACCCCGGTCCATTCTTTTACATCTGAAATACAACCTACTGCAATCATTGTTCTCTTTTGTTTTCTGCAAACATAATTCTCCACACCATACGTTTAATCCTTTGTTTTCAGCAAGCCGGTGAGATTGACAACCTCACTGTTAAGTTGGGGCAAAGTAGTTTGATTGTGTTGTGCAGGTTCCACGTTGGCACCGGAATCCCTGGTGTTGCGCCGCATGATACGTCTCCAACGTATCTATAATTTCTGATGTTCCATGCTAGTTTTATGACAATACCTACATGTTTTGTTCACACTTTATATCGTTTTTATGCATTTTCCGGAACTAACCTATTAACAAGATGCCGAAGTGCCAGTTCCGTTGTTTTTGGTTTCAGAAATCCTACAAAGGATATTTTCTCGGAATTGGACGAAATCAACGCCCAGAATCTTATTTTTCCACGAAGCTTCCAGAGAGCCAGAGAGGCACCAGAGGGGAGCCCTGGGGCCCCACCCCACAGGGCGGCGCGGCCTGGCCCCTGGGCGCGCCCCCTATGGTGTGGGACCACCAGGTCCCCTCCGAGGCTGCCCTTCCGCCTATAAAGTCTCTCCGCCTCGAAAACCCTAAAAACATAAGCCACGAGACGAGAAAAGTTACGCAGCCGCCGCCATCGCGAAGTCAAGTTCGGGGGACAGAAGTTCTGCCGCACGCCGCCGGGACAGGGAATTGCTCCCGAAAGCCATCTCCATCGACACCACCGCCATCTTCATCGCCGTTGCTGACTCCCATGATGAGGAGGGAGTAGTTCCCCCCCGAGGCTGAGGGCTCTACCGATAGCTATGTGGTTAATCTCTCTCTCATGTACCTCAATACAATGATCTCATGAGCTGCCTTGCATGATTGAGATCCATATGATGAGCTTTGTATCACTATTAATATATGTGCTACTCTAGTGATGTTATTAAAGTAGTCTATTCCTCCTTCATGATGTAATGGTGACAGTGTGTGCATTATGTAGTACTTGGCGTAGGTTATGATTGTAATCTCTTGTAGATTATGGAGTTAACTATTACTATGATAGTATTGATGTGATCTATTCCCCCTTTCATAGTGTAATGGTGACAGTGTGTATGCTATGTTAGTACTCGGTCTAAATTGCAATGATCTATTATGCTCTAAAGGTTACTTAAATATGAATGCTGAATGTTGTGGAGCTTGTTTACTCCGGCTTGAGGGAGCTCTTGTAGCCCTACACAATGAATGGTGTTTTTATTCAATAAGAGAGTGTATGTACCACAAGTGAGGAGAAGTTATTTATTTATTATGTGATCAATGTTGAGAGTGTCCACTAGTGAAAGTATGATCCCTAGGCCTTGTTTCCAAATACTGCAAACATCACTTGTTTACTGTTTTACTGCATCTTTACTTCCTGCAATATTACCACCATCTATACCACTTGTGTTTTACTATCTCTTCGCCGAACTAGTGCACCTATACATCTGACAAGTGTATTAGGTTTGTTGGGGACACAAGAGACTTCTTGTATCTTAATTGCAGGGTTGCTTGAGAGGACTATCTTTACCTCTACCTCCCTGAGTTCGATAAACCTTGGGTGATTCACTTAAGGGAAACTTGCTGCTGTTCTACAAACCTCTGCTCTTGGAGGCCCAACACTGTCTACAAGAATAGAAGCACACGTAGACATCAAGCTATTTCTGGCGCCGTTGTCGGGGAGGTAAGGTAAAAGGTATTCACATCCTCCGACTACTAAGCTATTTCCTAGCACGTTGCCGTGTGTGAGTGCTCGAAGCTATCTCCTTTAGATCTGCAATTATATCTTTTTGTTTCGTGTTTTTATTTTCACTAGTTAGGCTTAATGGAAAACAACAAAAAATAGAGATCTTTATAATATTTATCTTGAATTAGGACATGATGTGTTTGAAGAGAAAATTAAAAAACCCATGGAACTTTGTCTGCAAAATAGTTATAGCAATGTTATTAGCATTAACTCTTTGAACACTATTATTGCTAATGCTATGGAAGAATTTAAGCTTGGGGAAGCTGCTTGTGATATTTTTAGTCCCCCAAACATGGAGGAGAAAATTTACTTTGATGATACTTTGCCTCCCATTTATGATGATTACAATGATGAATATGATATTTTCAGTCCACCTACTATTGAGGAGAAAATTAATTATGATTACAATATGCCTCCTATATATGATGACTATGGTGATGAGAATAATAATGATAGCTATTTTATTGAATTTTCTCTCACTACAATTAATAATAATGATTATGCTTATGTGGAGAGTAATAATTTTATGCATGTGGCTCATGAAAAGAATGTTTCATGTGATAGTTATATTGTTGAGTTTGTTCATGATGCTACTGAAAGTTATTATGAGAGAGGGAAACATGGTTATATGCATCTTAATAATATTAAGTTTTCTCTTTATGTTGAGAATTTTGAAGTTACTCGTGTTTTATCTTCCTATGCTTGTCACTTCGTTCTTCATGAATTTATTTGTGTACACGATTCCTTTTCATAGGAAGTGGGTTAGGCTTAAATGTGTTTTGAATTTGCTTCTTGATGCTCCTTTTGCTTCATTTTCTATTTTCATGAGAGCATCATTAAAATTACTGAGCCCATCTTAATGGCTATAAAGAAAGCACTTCTTGGGAGATAACCCATGTGTTTATTTTACTACTGTTTTGTTGTGTCTTGGAAGTTGTTACTACTGTAGCAACCTCTCCTTATCATGTTTTTGTGCCAAGTAAAGTCTCTATGGTAAAGTTGATACTAGATTTGGATTACTGCGCAGAAACAGAATTGTTGTCTGTCACGAATTTGCGTAGATCTCTCTGTAGAAACATCAAAAAAATCTGCCAATTTACGTGCGTGATCCTCAGATATGTACGCAACTTTCATTAGTTTTGGGTTTTTCCATCTGAGCAAGTTAAGTGCCTCATAAAAATTCGTCTTTACGGACTGTTCTGTTTTGACAGATTCTGCCTTTTATTTCGCATTGCCTCTTTTGCTATGTTGAATGGATTTCTTTGTTCCATTAACTTTCAGTAGCCTTGGGTAATGTCCAGAAGTGTTAAGAATGATTATGTCACCTATGAACATGTGAATTTTTGATTATGCACTAACCCTCTAATGAGTGTGCTTAAAGTTTGGTGTGGAGGAAGTTTTCAAGGGTCAAGAGAAGAGGATGATACAATATGATCAAGAAGAGTGAAAAGTCTAAGCTTGGGGATGCCCCCGTGGTTCATCCCTGCATATTTTAAGAAGACTCAAGCATCTAAGCTTGGGGATGCCCAAGGCATCCCCTTCTTCATCGACAACTTATCAGGTCACTTCTAGTGAAACTATATTTTTATTCCATCACATCTTATGTTCTTTACTTGGAGCGTCTGTTTGTTTTTGTTTTTGTTTTTGTTTTGTTTGAATAAAGTTGGATCCCATAATCCATGTATTGGAGATATTACGCTCCGCTTTTTCATTTGAACACTTGTGTTCTTAGTTATGCTTTAATGTTCATGGCGAAGGCTGAAAATTGCTTCGTTAATTGCTATTTGGTTGGAATCAAAAAATGCTTCATATGGTTTTGAATAACTTGATACTTGGCAATTGTTTTGAGCTCTCATAGATCATGCTTAAGCTCTTGCATCATGTAGTTTAATCTATTAGTGGAGAAATACCATAGAGCTTGTTGAAATTTAGTTTGCATGATTGGTCTCTCTAAGGTCTAGATATTTTCTGGTAAAAGTGTTTGAACAATAAGGAAGCCAGTGTAGAGTCTTATAATTCTTGCAATATGTTCTTGTGTAAATTTTGCTGTACCTGTTCATACTTGTGTTTGCTTCAAACAACCTTGCTAGCCAAAGCCTTGTACCGAGAGGAAATGCTTCTCGTGCATCCAAACACCTTGAGCCAAAACCCATGCCATTTGTGTCCACCATATCTACCTACTATGTGGTATTTTTCTGCCATTCCAAAGTAAATTACTTGAGTGCTACCTTTAAAATTTCATTTCTTTGTCTTTGCAATATATAGCTCATGGGAAAATAGCTTAAAAACTATTGTGGTGATGAATATGTAGCTATGTGTTTTAGTTCTTATAAGTTGCTTGTTGAGCGGTAACCATGTTTCTGGGGACGCCATCAACTTTTTACACCTTTGTTGAATATCATGTGATTTGCTATGCATGTTCGTCTTGTCTGAAGTAAGGGTGATTTATCATGATCAAATGGTTTGAGTATGCATATTGTTAGAGAAGAACATTGGGCCGCTAACCAAAGCCATGTATCATGGTGGAAGTTTGCAGTTTGGACACTAATCCTCAATCTCTTATGAGAATATTATCTGTTGTTGAATTCTTATGCATTAAAGAGGAGTCCATTATCTGTTTTCTATGTTGTCCCGGTATGGATGTCTTTAGTTGAGATCTATCAAAAATGAGAAATCAAATGCGATTTATCTCCTTGGACCTTTTACAGGTGGCATAGAGGTACCCCTTTGTGACACTTGGTTGAAACATATGTTATGCAATGATAATCCATGCAAATCCAAGCTAATTAGGACAAGGTGCGAGCACTATTGGTATTCGATGCATGAGGCTTGCAACTTGTAGGAAGTTTTATGCATAACACATATGAATTATTACTACCGTTGACAAAATTGTTTCTATGTTTTCAAAATAAAAAGCTCTAGCACAAAAATAGTAATACATGCTTCCCTCTGCGAAGGGCCTTTCTTTTACTTTATGTTAAGTCAGTTTACCTACTTCTTTCTATCTTAGAAGCAAACACTTGTGTCAACTGTGTGCATTGATTCTTACATGTTTACTTATTGCACTTGTTATATTACTTTATGTTGACAATTATCCATGAGATATACATGTTACAAGTTGAAAGCAATTGCTGAAACTTAATCATCCTATGTGTTGCTTCGAAACCTTCTACTTTGAATCTATTGCTTTATGAGTTAACACTTATGCAAGACTTGTTGATGCTTGTCTTGAAAGTACTATTCATGAAAAGTCTTTGCTATATGATTCAGTTGTTTAATCATCATCTTTACCATTGCTTTGAATCACTTCATTCATCTCATATGCTTTACAATAATGTTGATCAAGATTATGATGGTAGCATGTCACTTCAGAAATTATTGTTGTTATCGTTTACCTACTCGAGGGCGAGTAGGAACTAAGCTTGGGGTTGCTTGATACGTCTCCAACGTATCTATAATTTCTGATGTTCCATGCTAGTTTGATGACAATACCTACATGTTTTGTTCACACTTTATATCGTTTTTATGCATTTTCCGGAACTAACCTATTAACAAGATGCCGAAGTGCCAGTTCCTGTTTTCTGCTATTTTTGGTTTCAGAAATCCTACAAAGGAAATATTCTCGGAATTGGACGAAATCAACGCCCAGAATCTTATTTTTCCACGAAGCTTCCAGAGAGCCAGTGTCAACACCCGGATTTTTAAGTCCAGATGCCTATTATGCCATTCCTCGCAATCCCAGGAATATTGTTTTTGCGAGACATAATAGATTGATATCACAACACATCATTCATTACAACACATAATCGTCTTACAACAAAGGATCACATGATCCAATCTTAATACATCATAGTGGATCTAGGGATCCTATTACAAAACACATAGCGGAAGCGAAGTAGTAGCGGTCGTGGTCCATCTATTCCACAGGCAACTGTTGACGTCAGGAGTGATCCTAGTTGTCGTAGACGTCCTGCTGTCCATCTTCCTCGTACGTGTTCTCCTTCATAGTCTGGCCATTTGAATAGCCAGGGACAAAGCCATGAGTACTTTAAAGTACTCGCAAACTAATACTAATGTAAGCACTATCAACTATAGTAAAGGGGTGCTAAGCTCTAAGTTTATTTGCATAAAGCCAATTTTATTTCATAAGCATTTAGTAAAAGCCTCTTCATTTGCTAACTAACTCAAGTGGGAACATTAGTGTCATTCCCACAACTCTGTTGTGATTCAAGTCAAAGTCACCATTTCAAGTTCAAAATCACAAGTCACCCTTCACATGTCACATTTTTGAAAATGGTCTGATGACGGAACAGTATGGCCTTTCCAATCGTCCGTAACCGTGGACACGGCTATTCGAATAGTTCTACACTCTGCAGAGGTCGTACACTTGTGCCACAACATTTGCAATAATCCGTCAGGGTTAACTGGCCCTGATTTATCACACTCCGTGTGCGGACTACCAACCATAACCTTTCACTTACCTACCCTAGTATAGGCACCTCTCCCCATGAGCTTGGCCTCCCAGTGAAGACAGACAGTCAGCCTGGGAACTGCACAGGGCTTGGGCCGGACATTCACCTCATTTCACGTCATTTCTCATCATTTCATATTTCTTTGGAGGCAGCCCTTGGCATAACCCCGATGACGCTTGTTTAGAGGGAACCCATACTAAGATACATAAACTTCCAGTTAAGCCCTACCCATATCAGGTATTGTGGGGGTACTTGTAAAATTGGAACGGTATCGCATCCAAACCCAACCATCAGTTTTTGTAAAGTTCACCATGTCATTCACAAGTCACATTCACCTTCAAAATCTTTCAATAGAATGACTCATCATTCCAAGGTTTTCAAAGTCATTTCATTTCACCAGTTCCCATCTAGAGTAGTCAATTTTATTTGTTAGCACTAGCAACTAATCATGAGGGGTGCTATCTAGCTTTCATTGCTCTAGGCTAAATTTGATACTCTTGTAGTATTCTATCTCTAGACCAAAGTTAACTATAAAAGCAAGTTATAATAATCAAAGTAAAAGCTTGTAAGAATAAAACTGGGATGGGATCATGAAGCATAAAGTAAATTGGTGAGTGTGCCTTGCTCTAGTAGAGCTTTGCATTTTGCAAGAATATTAGCTTGCAAGGGTATAGCTTGCATTGGAGTTAGCTTGCATTGATAATAGCTTGCATTGATAATAGCTTGCATTGATAATAGCTTGCATTGATAATAGCTTGCATTGATAATAGCTTGCATTGATAATAGCTTGCATTGATAATAGCTTGCATTGATAATAGCTTGCATTGATAATAGCTTGCATTGATAATAGCTTGCATTGATAATAGCTTGCATTGATAATAGCTTGCATTGATAATAGCTTGCATTGATAATAGCTTGCATTAATAATAGCTTGCATTGATAATAGCTTGCCTTGGTTGGAGTAGTGATCAAAGTTCTCTTCCTCTTCAAAGTAGTCCTCCTCCTCCTCGATGTACTCCTCGGTACTAGCGTCTAAATACGAGTACAATACACACAATTACCACACAAAGCCTAAGTACTAGACTAAGCACACACATAAATCACTCCTACTAAGCTATCAATCAACATGCTTATTAGGTGAGTGGATTTCATTTTATTCTTAAGAAAAATAATTTCCTCTCATTATAAATATTAATTAGAGTTCCTATTTATTTCTTGAGAGAAACTAATTTCCTCTTATTGAATATTATTAAGATTTAATTTCCTCAATTAATGTCCTATGACCTAGGTTGACCAAAGTCAGCCTCTTCATAAGGATTAATTGGGAAGTGATTTAAATGAGGTACACCACCTCATGCCTTTTTTTAATACTCCTGATTAATGATTTAATATCATCAACTAATTTAATATGAGTTTAAAATTGACCATAGTCTATACCCCATATTAACTTAGTTGAGACAAGATTTTAAATGAGACCACTACATCTCATAAGATTTAATAAGTAGCCTTGAATAATTTAAATACTACTATGAAAATGATTGAATATTTTTAAATAAGAACCTATGGATTATTACTACATGTGTCATTAATTCTCATTGAATCCCTTGGAGTAAGTATTTAAATGAGAGGCTACACCTCATATAGTTTAATACCACATACTAATGATTTAAATGAGGTGTAGCACCTCATACCATTTAATTTTAACATGGTAAGGATCTAATATTATCAATAATTCATATGCGACCTAAATGACCAGAGTCTCTAGCTTATTTTGAATTGTTCATGACAAGATTTAAATGAGAGAAATATTCCCATAAGATTTATTAATAGTTTTGGACAATATCTTTGACTAGAACTAGCCATAAAGTCCTTTAATTAAACTAGGCCATGATCATTCAAGGTAAGCATGGCATATTTTTTCAGAAACAATTAGTGTAAGAGAAATGTGAATTATAGGAGTTGGAATCAACTCAAAAGCATTTTTGGTTGATTTTTAAGAATTAATCTAAGGCAGAAAAGTCCCTGCCTTGTTATTTTTATCATTTAAATTCTATAACAAAACTAAAGTTGGGGCCAGTGTAGTTTTGTAGCTAATTTAACAAGGTTTCCAAGTATATAAAATTTGTCAAATTTGGTTTGGTAGATTTTATTCTATTTAATTTTCAAAACAGCATCTGAGAAACAATAATTAAATTCGAAATTTCTTTGTTTGAAATGTGGGCTTGGCGGGAAAGAAACTGGGCCGAAACTGTTTGAAAAGTGGCAAAGTAGAGATGGGCCGGCCCAGCTAATGCTGCGGGCCAGCTGACAGCAGGCCCCACTCGTCAGCGGGTGAGACTTACCGAATCGGTACGGGGCGCTGAGGACCGTCGGATCAGAACGCGATCGGACGACTGGGCGTCGTCGTCGCTGTCGACGAGAGAGGCGAGCAACGGCGGCTCGGGTAGGGGGTCGGCGGCGAGCTGGAGCTCCGGCGAGGATCAGCGACGGTGCCGGACGACGTTGTCGAGGACGAGGAAGCAGATGGCGCAGACGACGGCTCGAATGGTGGCCTAATTCGACGGCGGCGATCTCAGGTCCTCTGCGGGCTCCGGCGAGAAATTGGAAGGCTCCGGTGAGCAATCGAGGGGGAGGAGTGGACGAGGAGGGTCAGAAGAGAGTGGGGAGCGAGATGGGGTGGAGTTTTGAGGCGGGAGCGTCCTCCTTTTATAGCGCGGCCGAGGAGCGGAGGGGCAGAGGCATGGCGATGGTGGTGACGGAGTTACAGCGTCGGAGAGGAGTGGGCGGTGATGCTGCTCTCTTCCCTACGTCACGGTGATCACGACGCGCTTGAAGGCACTGAAAACGGGGGTCTGTAGCGAGCAGGAGCGTGACGCGCGCGTGTTGTACCGTGGCGGACAGTCGTCGAAGGTGACGACGGCGACAGGGCTCCGGCGAGCCAACGGCGATGTCCAGGAGGTTGCTGGGTCCACGGTGAGGCTGCAGGTGAAGGGAGAGGTCGAGGGGAGCACTGAGTCGACGGGTCGAGCAGGCGTACTGGCGCGCTCCGGGGCGTCACCATGCGCGTCCTGTCGCGCGTGGGCGTGTCTGGGCGCGTGTGGCCTGGGCAGTGTCGACGTCGTTTCGGTCAAGGGCGTGCATGGTCAGCTTCAGTAGAGTCAGGGGAAGTTGATGGACATGCTGGAGTGACTTGGATGGGAGAGGAGAGGAAGTGAGCAAGTGGGGTGACATGGTGGCCGGCATGGGGGTGTTCTTGTCAAGCTGGTCCAAGGCAAGGGCTGGCAGGGCTTGGCACTGATGCAGAGGGGTACAGGGATGCAGAGGGAGTGCAGGGTTGGACTTGGTCCAACTCAAAAATCCAGCATGGGCATCATTTTCAGTTCTGCCCACAAGGTGTTTGTACCAATGGCCGAAAGAAACTTATTTTCAAAATTTGGAAATTCCTTTGGTGGATCTCATTCATATAATATTTGAAGTAGATTGGTGGTGGTGGTGCTCATTTTGGTGAAGGTTTGCAAGAATTCAAAAAGTTGGCCATCTTCTCTTTGTTTCAATGTCATCACTTGTCTCCTCTATTCTGGTCAACCTAGTCAACATGAGGTATGGTGGTCAACATGAAAGTTGTTCATCTTCATATGGTCTTGGATGACATGGTCATAGTTGACCAAGTTTGGTTGAAGAAAAGTCAAAGCCAGAGGGGTAAAGAGGGGATCATGTTAAAAATCACACAAATGACCATCATCACATGTGAGATGGTTTTGAGATTTCCTTTGATTTGATTCTTGTTTCTTTGATGCAATTGTGTTTGTTTATCATATCTAAGTATTCTACAAACAATAGATCAAGCAATGGTGGCCTTGGTTGAAGATTTGCAAATTTGGCTAAGTGTATGTGAGTGAATTTTGGGGATTTTCTCCCTATTTGATTTATCCCCATTTGGGTTGACTTTTGTTGACTCTAATGTGATTCTTATTAGTTTAGAAACATTTTCAAATCATTGAATCCATCTCAAAAGGTCTTGATCAAAGATTTGCAAAATTGACCATAACACATAAGAGGTGAGGTTCAAATTTTATTATTTTTGTAAATTGTTCATCTTGCTTCACTTGGGCATGGGTTAGGATCAATTTAGTATTATATTAGGTTGAGAGATGGTTTCACACCATTTGGTCAAGGTTTAAAGTGCATAGGTCAAGAATTGGGGCAATGGCTATGTGTCACATATGCCTCTATGCATATGTTGCATTTGATTTTTAATTTGACTTGGCTTGACCCAATTGATGTTGTTGAGTGTTGAAATGGCATATGGAAGTGATCCAATCATCCACAACAAGTCCTAAGGTCAAACTTCGAAAATTCACAAATTTGCATGTTACTCTCATATGCCTCTATGGCATTTTGAGTTTCTTTTTATTTTCTTTGGAAACCACTTGGATTTGGTTTGATAAGTACTAGGTAAGGTATATGAAGGTTTTCCAAACCTCTAAGCAAAGTAGAAAGGCTTAGGGTAAAGTTTTATAAATATAGCCCTAGGCACATATGCCTCTTTCTTATTTAATTTCCTTTTATTTTAATTTAGCTAGGGTGGTGAAAAGAGGGGTGAAGTTTAGGGTTTAGTGGGGTTCACAATGGTTCACCACTATTTAGCATAAATAATAAAGGTAGGGTTCAAGATTTACCTATTAGGGCTATATGCCCCCATATGTCTTTTATTTTATTTTGGGTTTCTCAAAATAGATCCAAAATAATTTATGGTGAAGATTAGGGTTTAAGGTTTTTCTTATTTGATTTCTTTCTCTTTTATTTTATTGGGTGGGTGACCTTCACTTGATCATTTTAGGGTTTTAGGGTTTAGCACATAAGCATAATAACACTCCTCATGGCAAAACACAAGATTTAAACAAGATCTATATGTATCAATCTTATTTTAATAAAAGTTTTTGTTGGTTCCAAAATTTGGAACTAGGGAAATTCATTTTGTTTGTTTTGAAATTTTTGGGTTGTTACAAACCCTTCCCCCTTAAACAAATCTCGTCCCGAGATTTTAAGAAAAGTTAGGTTCCTAAGAGAGATTGAGCATTTTATTAACAGGAGGACATACTTGGCATGGTCTGGGGTGCTTCCTGAGCTTCAGTGGCAGTCATGTGGTAGAGACGGCCGTTGTTGTTGTTCTGATTCCTTCTTCCGGCAAAGCGGCGCTGTTGCTGAGCAGGTGCTGCGGTATTGGCGGCAATCCTGGCAAGCTTCTTGGGGCACTCATTGGAGAAGTGACCCACAACTCCACATTCGTAGCAGTTGACTGTGGACTTGTCTTTGGGGTTGACGGGGACAGCGTTACTTCCAGTCCTTGGGGCAGTATTGGTGTTGTTGTTGTTTCCCTTGTTGTTACTGTTGTTGTTGTGGTGGTTGTTGTTGTTGTTGTTCCCTCCGGGCTTCGGGGGTCCTCCATTGTTGTTGGTGTAGTTGGGGCGATAATTCTGAGCAGGGGGTTTATTGTATCTTGGGGTGAATCCTCCAGTTGAGTTGTTGCGGTGCTTCGGGTATGGTGGGGTCCACTCTGGTTCATCATTCTTTCTTGCGGTTCTCGTTGGCTTGATGCAGCTTTCCTTCCATCTGTATGGCTGAGTCCACAAGGGCTTCTAAGTCAGCGAACGGAATGTTCACTAACACCGTTTGCATCTCGTCATGTAGTCCGTTCAGAAATCTTTCCTTCCTCTTCTCATTGGTGTCTGTCTCATCCGGGGCGTACCTTGAGGTGAAACCTGTCGCGGTATTCCACCACGGACATTCTTCCTTGCTTCAGTTCACGGAATTCGTCTCTCATCTTCTTGATCAGTCCTTGGGGCACATGGTATTTGCTGAACTTCAGCTTGAAGTCTTCCCATGTCATCATCTGTCCTGCATTCATGGCACGGGTGCTGGTCCACCAAGCTCTGGCTGGTCCTGCTAAGTAGTGCGTGGCAAACAGCACTTTCTCTGCGGCTTCAACTTGCGCAACTTCGAGGTTGTTCTCCATTGTCTGGAGCCAGTCGTCAGCATCGAGGGGTTCTTCAGTCTTGTTGAAAATTGGAGGGTTGGTGTTCTGAAAGTTCTTTAGCTTTGATCCTGGGGGATCATGATGGCCTTGATTGTTGTTTGCAAGCTGTTGAAGTGCTGCAAGGTTTGCTTGGCGTTCAGCTCTTTCGGCTTCTCGGTCTGCCATCATCGTTTGCAGCAGTTGCATCATTGCGTCTTGGTTGCGGTTTGGTGGGGCCATCTGAAGATTGAGATAGATGATAAGATAAGAGGGAAATTTCTATGGTTTGTTTGAGTTAAATTCAAAAAGTTTCAAAACTTGAGTAGTGTTGAGGGGGTAAAAACCAACAACACTTTTTCATTCATACCAAGCATCACACATTACAAATCTAACACACCGTTGGTTTTAAGAACCATTCATTCGCTCTACGATACAAAGGGGATCCTGATACAAACTCACACCTACGATAGTGCTTTAATAATACTACTCTTCAGGGGGAATTCTTCGTCTTCACTGGTGAGGTGCTTGGCGAGGGGCGAGGGCGTTATCCAAATCCCTGCGGGTTTTGTACTGCCTGAAGTCCTGAGGGGCTTTATAGGGGTTCATCTCTGGTTGTGGTGGGGGCATGGTCATCGGTCTTCCCATGGAGTCATGTCTTGGGTAGTAGAGGAAACGAGTGTTCTTGATCTTGTCCTTATTTTGTCCACACAGACGGGAAATTGCTTCTTGCATTGCTTTGTCTAGTCCTTCCTTCCAGGTGTTTCCCGTTACAGAAAACCATATGGTTTCCCATACCGGGGCTTCAAGCTTTCTTCCTAGGTCAGCGGAAACTTCCCACCGGGGTGATCCTCCCAACTGATTATTGAAGGATGTTCCGAAGAATTCGGGGTACGGGTGTCCTAGATATTCCACTAGTTGCTTCAATTCCTTTTCGAACCTCAGTTCTCCTCCGTGACCAAGCTGATAGCATTCCCATTGGTATTCCATCTGTGAGCAATTAGGATAAGTAAGTTAGAGAAGTGATCAAGTGTGCAAAATTTTATGTAATTTTACCAGGAAAAGTAGAGTATGGATTTCTTTCTTCGAAAAGATCTCAAGGCTAAGAGTGAGAATAATTTTTTCATAAATATTCACTTTATTTGTTTTTGAAACTAAAATTTTCAGGACGTCCATTCTAACTAGGGTCTCCTAAGGTCAACAATGGCTCTGATACCAACTTGTCAACACCCGGATTTTTAAGTCCAGATGCCTATTATGCCATTCCTCGCAATCCCAGGAATATTGTTTTTGCGAGACATAATAGATTGATATCACAACACATCATTCATTACAACACATAATCGTCTTACAACAAAGGATCACATGATCCAATCTTAATACATCATAGTGGATCTAGGGATCCTATTACAAAACACATAGCGGAAGCGAAGTAGTAGCGGTCGTGGTCCATCTATTCCACAGGCAACTGTTGACGTCAGGAGTGATCCTAGTTGTCGTAGACGTCCTGCTGTCCATCTTCCTCGTACTGTTGTTCTCCTTCATAGTCTGGCCATTTGAATAGCCAGGGACAAAGCCATGAGTACTTTAAAGTACTCGCAAACTAATACTAATGTAAGCACTATCAACTATAGTAAAGGGGTGCTAAGCTCTAAGTTTATTTGCATAAAGCCAATTTTATTTCATAAGCATTTAGTAAAAAGCCTCTTCATTTGCTAACTAACTCAAGTGGGAACATTAGTGTCATTCCCACAACTCTGTTGTGATTCAAGTCAAAGTCACCATTTCAAGTTCAAAATCACAAGTCACCCTTCACATGTCACATTTTTGAAAATGGTCTGATGACGGAACAGTATGGCCTTTCCAATCGTCCGTAACCGTGGACACGGCTATTCGAATAGTTCTACACTCTGCAGAGGTCGTACACTTGTGCCACAACATTTGCAATAATCCGTCAGGGTTAACTGGCCCTGATTTATCACACTCCGTGTGCGGACTACCAACCATAACCTTTCACTTACCTACCCTAGTATAGGCACCTCTCCCCATGAGCTTGGCCTCCCAGTGAAGACAGACAGTCAGCCTGGGAACTGCACAGGGCTTGGGCCGGACATTCACCTCATTTCACGTCATTTCTCATCATTTCATATTTCTTTGGAGGCAGCCCTTGGCATAACCCCGATGACGCTTGTTTAGAGGGAACCCATACTAAGATACATAAACTTCCAGTTAAGCCCTACCCATATCAGGTATTGTGGGGGTACTTGTAAAATTGGAATGGTATCGCATCCAAACCCAACCATCAGTTTTTGTAAAGTTCACCATGTCATTCACAAGTCACATTCACCTTCAAAATCTTTCAATAGAATGACTCATCATTCCAAGGTTTTCAAAGTCATTTCATTTCACAAGTTCCCATCTAGAGTAGTCAATTTTATTTGTTAGCACTAGCAACTAATCATGTGGGGTGCTATCTAGCTTTCATTGCTCTAGGCTAAATTTGATACTCTTGTAGTATTCTATCTCTAGACCAAAGTTAACTATAAAAGCAAGTTATAATAATCAAAGTAAAAGCTTGTAAGAATAAAACTTGGGATGGGATCATGAAGCATAAAGTAAATTGGTGAGTGTGCCTTGCTCTAGTAGAGCTTTGCATTTTGCAAGAATATTAGCTTGCAAGGGTATAGCTTGCATTGGAGTTAGCTTGCATTGATAATAGCTTGCATTGATAATAGCTTGCATTGATAATAGCTTGCATTGATAATAGCTTGCATTGATAATAGCTTGCATTGATAATAGCTTGCATTGATAATAGCTTGCATTGATAATAGCTTGCATTGATAATAGCTTGCATTGATAATAGCTTGCATTGATAATAGCTTGCCTTGGTTGGAGTAGTGATCAAAGTTCTCTTCCTCTTCAAAGTAGTCCTCCTCCTCCTCGATGTACTCCTCGGTACTAGCGTCTAAATACGAGTACAATACACACAATTACCACACAAAGCCTAAGTACTAGACTAAGCACACACATAAATCACTCCTACTAAGCTATCAATCAACATGCTTATTAGGTGAGTGGATTTCATTTTATTCTTAAGAAAAATAATTTCCTCTCATTATAAATATTAATTAGAGTTCCTATTTATTTCTTGAGAGAAACTAATTTCCTCTTATTGAATATTATTAAGATTTAATTTCCTCAATTAATGTCCTATGACCTAGGTTGACCAAAGTCAGCCTCTTCATAAGGATTAATTGGGAAGTGATTTAAATGAGGTACACCACCTCATGCCTTTTTTTAATACTCCTGAATAATGATTTAATATCATCAACTAATTTAATATGAGTTTAAAATTGACCATAGTCTATACCCCATATTAACTTAGTTGAGACAAGATTTTAAATGAGACCACTACATCTCATAAGATTTAATAAGTAGCCTTGAATAATTTAAATACTACTATGAAAATGATTGAATATTTTTAAATAAGAACCTATGGATTATTACTACATGTGTCATTAATTCTCATTGAATCCCTTGGAGTAAGTATTTAAATGAGAGGCTACACCTCATATAGTTTAATACCACATACTAATGATTTAAATGAGGTGTAGCACCTCATACCATTTAATTTTAACATGGTAAGGATCTAATATTATCAATAATTCATATGAGACCTAAATGACCAGAGTCTCTAGCTTATTTTGAATTGTTCATGACAAGATTTAAATGAGAGAAATATTCCCATAAGATTTATTAATAGTTTTGGACAATATCTTTGACTAGAACTAGCCATAAAGTCCTTTAATTAAACTAGGCCATGATCATTCAAGGTAAGCATGGCATATTTTTTCAGAAACAATTAGTGTAAGAGAAATGTGAATTATAGGAGTTGGAATCAACTCAAAAGCATTTTTGGTTGATTTTTAAGAATTAATCTAAGGCAGAAAAGTCCCTGCCTTGTTATTTTTATCATTTAAATTCTATAACAAAACTAAAGTTGGGGCCAGTGTAGTTTTGTAGCTAATTTAACAAGGTTTCCAAGTATATAAAATTTGTCAAATTTGGTTTGGTAGATTTTATTCTATTTAATTTTCAAAACAGCATCTGAGAAACAATAATTAAATTCGAAATTTCTTTGTTTGAAATGTGGGCTTGGCGGGAAAGAAACTGGGCCGAAACTGTTTGAAAAGTGGCAAAGTAGAGATGGGCCGGCCCAGCTAATGCTGCGGGCCAGCTGACAGCAGGCCCCACTCGTCAGCGGGTGAGACTTACCGAATCGGTACGGGGCGCTGAGGACCGTCGGATCAGAACGCGATCGGACGACTGGGCGTCGTCGTCGCTGTCGACGAGAGAGGCGAGCAACGGCGGCTCGGGTAGGGGGTCGGCGGCGAGCTGGAGCTCCGGCGAGGATCAGCGACGGTGCCGGACGACGTTGTCGAGGACGAGGAAGCAGAGGGCGCAGACGACGGCTCGAATGGTGGCCTAAATCGACGGCGGCGATCTCAGGTCCTCTGCGGGCTCCGGCGAGAAATTGGAAGGCTCCGGTGAGCAATCGAGGGGGAGGAGTGGACGAGGAGGGTCAGAAGAGAGTGGGGAGCGAGATGGGGTGGAGTTTTGAGGCGGGAGCGTCCTCCTTTTATAGCGCGGCCGAGGAGCGGAGGGGCAGAGGCATGGCGATGGTGGTGACGGAGTTACAGCGTCGGAGAGGAGTGGGCGGTGATGCTGCTCTCTTCCCTACGTCACGGTGATCACGACGCGCTTGAAGGCACTGAAAACGGGGGTCTGTAGCGAGCAGGAGCGTGACGCGCGCGTGTTGTACCGTGGCGGACAGTCGTCGAAGGTGACGACGGCGACAGGGCTCCGGCGAGCCAACGGCGATGTCCAGGAGGTTGCTGGGTCCACGGTGAGGCTGCAGGTGAAGGGAGAGGTCGAGGGGAGCACTGAGTCGACGGGTCGAGCAGGCGTACTGGCGCGCTCCGGGGCGTCACCATGCGCGTCCTGTCGCGCGTGGGCGTGTCTGGGCGCGTGTGGCCTGGGCAGTGTCGACGTCATTTCGGTCAAGGGCGTGCATGGTCAGCTTCAGTAGAGTCAGGGGAAGTTGATGGACATGCTGGAGTGACTTGGATGGGAGAGGAGAGGAAGTGAGCAAGTGGGGTGACATGGTGGCCGGCATGGGGGTGTTCTTGTCAAGCTGGTCCAAGGCAAGGGCTGGCAGGGCTTGGCACTGATGCAGAGGGGTACAGGGATGCAGAGGGAGTGCAGGGTTGGACTTGGTCCAACTCAAAAATCCAGCATGGGCATCATTTTCAGTTCTGCCCACAAGGTGTTTGTACCAATGGCCGAAAGAAACTTATTTTCAAAATTTGGAAATTCCTTTGGTGGATCTCATTCATATAATATTTGAAGTAGATTGGTGGTGGTGGTGCTCATTTTGGTGAAGGTTTGCAAGAATTCAAAAAGTTGGCCATCTTCTCTTTGTTTCAATGTCATCACTTGTCTCCTCTATTCTGGTCAACCTAGTCAACATGAGGTATGGTGGTCAACATGAAAGTTGTTCATCTTCATATGGTCTTGGATGACATGGTCATAGTTGACCAAGTTTGGTTGAAGAAAAGTCAAAGCCAGAGGGGTAAAGAGGGGATCATGTTAAAAATCACACAAATGACCATCATCACATGTGAGATGGTTTTGAGATTTCCTTTGATTTGATTCTTGTTTCTTTGATGCAATTGTGTTTGTTTATCATATCTAAGTATTCTACAAACAATAGATCAAGCAATGGTGGCCTTGGTTGAAGATTTGCAAATTTGGCTAAGTGTATGTGAGTGAATTTTGGGGATTTTCTCCCTATTTGATTTATCCCCATTTGGGTTGACTTTTGTTGACTCTAATGTGATTCTTATTAGTTTAGAAACATTTTCAAATCATTGAATCCATCTCAAAAGGTCTTGATCAAAGATTTGCAAAATTGACCATAACACATAAGAGGTGAGGTTCAAATTTTATTATTTTTGTAAATTGTTCATCTTGCTTCACTTGGGCATGGGTTAGGATCAATTTAGTATTATATTAGGTTGAGAGATGGTTTCACACCATTTGGTCAAGGTTTAAAGTGCATAGGTCAAGAATTGGGGCAATGGCTATGTGTCACATATGCCTCTATGCATATGTTGCATTTGATTTTTAATTTGACTTGGCTTGACCCAATTGATGTTGTTGAGTGTTGAAATGGCATATGGAAGTGATCCAATCATCCACAACAAGTCCTAAGGTCAAACTTCGAAAATTCACAAATTTGCATGTTACTCTCATATGCCTCTATGGCATTTTGAGTTTCTTTTTATTTTCTTTGGAAACCACTTGGATTTGGTTTGATAAGTACTAGGTAAGGTATATGAAGGTTTTCCAAACCTCTAAGCAAAGTAGAAAGGCTTAGGGTAAAGTTTTATAAATATAGCCCTAGGCACATATGCCTCTTTCTTATTTAATTTCCTTTTATTTTAATTTAGCTAGGGTGGTGAAAAGAGGGGTGAAGTTTAGGGTTTAGTGGGGTTCACAATGGTTCACCACTATTTAGCATAAATAATAAAGGTAGGGTTCAAGATTCACCTATTAGGGCCATATGCCCCCATATGTCTTTTATTTTATTTTGGGTTTCTCAAAATAGATCCAAAATAATTTATGGTGAAGATTAGGGTTTAAGGTTTTTCTTATTTGATTTCTTTCTCTTTTATTTTATTGGGTGGGTGACCTTCACTTGATCATTTTAGGGTTTTAGGGTTTAGCACATAAGCATAATAACACTCCTCATGGCAAAACACAAGATTTAAACAAGATCTATATGTATCAATCTTATTTTAATAAAAGTTTTTGTTGGTTCCAAAATTTGGAACTAGGGAAATTCATTTTGTTTGTTTTGAAATTTTTGGGTTGTTACAGCAGAGAGGCACCAGAGGGGAGCCCTGGGGGCCCACCCCACAGGGCGGCGCGGCCTGGCCCCTGGGCGCGCCCCCTATGGTGTGGGACCACCAGGTCTCCTCCGAGGCTGCCCTTCCGCCTATAAAGTCTCTCCGCCTCGAAAACCCTAAAAACATAAGCCACGGGACGAGAAAAGTTACGCAGCCGCCGCCATCGCGAAGTCAAGTTCGGGGGACAGTTCTGTCGGCACGCCGCCGGACGGGAACCCCCGAAGCCATCTCCATCGACACCACCGCCATCTTCATCGCCGTTGCTGACTCCCATCATGAGGAGGGAGTAGTTCTCCCTCGAGGCTGAGGGCTCTACCGGTAGCTATGTGGTTAATCTCTCTCATGTACTCAATACAATGATCTCATGAGCTGCCTTGCATGATTGAGATCCATATGATGAGCTTTGTATCACTATTAATCTATGTGCTACTATAGTGATGTTATTAAAGTAGTCTATTCCTCCTTCATGATGTAATGGTGACAGTGTGTGCATCATGTAGTACTTGGCGTAGGTTATGATTGTAATCTCTTGTAGATTATGGAGTTAAATATTACTATGATAGTATTGATGTTATCTATTTCCCCTTTCATAGTGTAATGGTGACAGTGTGTATGCTATGTTAGTACTCGGTCTAAATTGCAATGATCTATTATGCTCTAAAGGTTACTTAAATATGAATGTTGAATGTTGTGGAGCTTGTTTACTCCGGCTTGAGGGAGCTCTTGTAGCCCTACACAATGAATGGTGTTTGTTATCCAACAAGAGAGTGTATGTAGCACAAGTGAGGAGAAGTTATTTATTTATTATGTGATCAATGTTGAGAGTGTCCACTAGTGAAAGTATGATCCCTAGGCCTTGTTTCCAAATACTGCAAACATTGCTTGTTTACTGTTTTACTGCATCTTTACTTCCTGCAATATTACCACCATCTATACCACCTGTGTTTTACTATCTCTTCGCCAAACTAGTGCACCTATACATCTGACAAGTGTATTAGGTGTGTTGGGGACACAAGAGACTTCTTGTATCTTAATTGCAGGGTTGCTTGAGAGGACTATCTTTGACCTCTACCTCCCTGAGTTCGATAAACCTTGGGTGATTCACTTAAGGGAAACTTGCTGCTGTTCTACAAACCTCTGCTCTTGGAGGCCCAACACTATCTACAAGAATATAAGCACACGTAGACATCACCGCACTACACTCCTTCACCAACAACCTTCACGTGATCTTCATCTCCTACTGGTTCGATAACCTTGGTTTCTTACTGAGGGAAAACTCGCTGTTGTACTCATCATACCTTCCTCTTGGGGTTCCCAACGGACGTGTGCTTTACCGTCACAAGCAGCTACTTTTCTGGCGCCGTTGTCGGGGACCTGAAGAAAAGTTACACCCCAGAGATTGCCAACTCCCACGACAACAGCTACTTTTCTGGCGCCGTTGCCGTGGAGATCAAGACACGCTGCAAGGGGAGTCTCTCACATCCAATCTCTTTACTTTGTTTATTTTCTTGCTTTATTTTATTTTCTGTCTTGTTTGCTTTCTCTATATCAAAAACACAAAAAAATTAGTTACTTGTTTTACTTTATTTAATTTGGTTTGCTTTATTATTACTAAAATGGGTACTCCTGAGAACACTAAGTTGTGTGACTTCACTAGCACAAATAATAATGATTTCATATGCACTCCTATTGCTCCACCTGCTACTACAACATAATTTTATGAAATTAAACCTGCTTTACTAAATCTTATTATGAGAGAGCAATTTTCTGGTGTTAGTACTGATGATGCTGCTGCCCATCTTAATAATTTTGTTGAATTTTTTGAAATGCAAAAGTATAAGGATATAGATGGGGATATTATAAAACTGAAATTGTTTCCTTTCTCCTTGAGAGGAAGAGCTAAAGATTGGTTGCTATCTTTGCCTAAAAATAGTATTGATTCGTGGACTAAATGTAAAGATGCTTTCATTGGAAAATATTATCCTCCTGCTAAAATTATATCTTTGAGAAGTAGCATTATAAATTTTAAGCAATTGTATAATGAACATGTTGCCCAAGCATGGGAGAGAATGAAATCTTTGGTAAAGAATTGCCCTACCCATGGACTAACTACTTGGATGACCATCCAAACCTTTTATGCAGGATTAAATTTTTCTTCGAGGAACCTATTGGATTCAGCTGCTGGAGGTACTTTTATGTCCATCACTTTGGGTGCTGCAACAAAGCTTCTTGATGATATGATGATCAACTACTCTGAATGGCACACTGAAAGGACTCCTCAAGGTAAGAAGGTAAATTCTGTTGAATAAACCTCTTCCTTGAGTGATAAGATTGATGTTATTATGTCTATGCTTGTTAATGGTAGATCTCATGTTGATCCTAATAATGTTCCTTTAGCTTCATTGGTTGCTCAAGAAGAGCATGTTGATGTGAATTTCATTAAAAATAATAATTTCAACAACAATGCTTATAGGAATAATTTTGGTAACAACAACTATAGGCCATATCCTTCTAATAGTGGTAATGGTTATGGTAATTATTATGGTAATTCTTACAACAATAATAGGAGTGTACCCTCTGATCTTGAAGTCATGCGTAAACAAACTGCTTTTAACAAATCTGTTGAGGAAAAGTTTGGTAAAATTGATGTTCTCGCTTTTAAGGTTGATAGTCTTGCTCTTGATGTTGATCTTTTGAGATTGAAAGTTATGCCTAATGAAGTTAAAGATACTAAGTCATTTGCTAAAACAAATGCTATCCAAGTTCGAATTAATGACAATATTAGAATGATGGCTAAATTGCATGCTAGGTGGGAAAGAGAAGAAAAACTTGCTAAAGAGAATAATATAGCTAGAGTTTGGACTATTACCACCACTAGTAATGTTGATGCTTCACATGTTGCTAAACCTCCTACTATCAATGGTAAAATAATTGGTGTTGGCAATGTTTCTACTTCTACTACAAAGTGTGCAAAATTGCCTGAAACTGCTGAAACTGTTTGTGATAAAAGTGCTGAAATTTTTTAGAGTGTTGGGGACAATGTTCCCATTGCTGTAGATCATAATGGTTTTGATTTTGATAATTGTCATATTTCTGAAGTTATTAAGTTCTTGCAAAAACTTGCTAGAAGTCCTAATGCTAGTGCTATAAACTTGGCCTTTACAAAACATATTACAAATACTCTCATTAAAGCTAGGAAAGAGGAATTAAAACTTGAAGCTTCTATCCCTAGGAAGTTGGAAGATGGTTGGGAGCCCATCATTAAAATGAAGGTCAATGATTTTGATTGTAACGCTTTATGTGATCTTGGTGTAAGTATTTCTGTTATGCCTAAGAAACTTTATGATATGCTTGACTTGCCACATTTGGAATATTTTTATTTGGATGTTAATCTTGCTGATAATTCTATAAAGAAACCATTGGGAAGAATTGACAATGTTCACATTACGGTTAACAATAACCTTGTCCCCGTTGATTTTGTTGTTCTGAATATTGAATGCAATGCATCTTGTCCTATTGTTTTGGGAAGACCCTTTCTTCGAACCGTTGGTGCTATTATTGATATGAAAGAAGGAAATATTAAATATCAATTCCCTCTTAAGAAAGGTATGGAACACTTCCCTAGAAAGATAATGAAGATACCTTTTGATTCTATTGTTAGAACAAATTATGATGTTGATGCTTCTTCTCTTGATGTTACTTGATTTTCACTTTCTACGCCTAGCTGAAAGGCGTTAAAGAAAAGCGCTTATGGGAGACAACCCATTATTTTATTTCTGCAATTTTTGTTTTATATTTGAGTCAAGGTGCTTGTTACTACTGTAGCAATACCTTTGTATCTTTATTTTCTTGCATTGTTGTGCCAAGTAAAGTCTTTGATAGAAAGTTGATACTAGATTTGGATTTCTGCGTAGAAACACATTTCTTAGCTGTCACGAATTTGCGTTTTCTCTCTGTAGAAGAATCTAAAAATGCTGAAAAAATTCATGAGTAATCCTCAGACATGTACGCAACTTTCATTCAATTGGAGCTTTTCCATCTGAGCAAGTTAAGTGCCTCGAAAAAATTGGTCTTTACGGACTGTTCTGTTTTGACAGATTCTGCCTTTTATTTCGCATTGCCTCTTTTACTGCGTTTGAGTGGATTTCTTTGCTCCATTAAATTTCATTAGCCTTGGGTAATGTCCAGAAGTGTTGGGAATGATTGTGTCCTTGCTGAACATGTGAATTTTTGATTATGCACTAACCCTCTAATGAGATTGCTTTGAGTTTGGTGTGAAGGATGTTTTCAAGGATCAAGAGAGGAGGATGATATAATATGATCAAGAAGAGTGAAAAGTCTAAGCTTGGGGATGCCCCCGTGGTTCATCCCTGCATATTTCAATAAGACTCAAGCGTCTAAGCTTGGGGATGCCCAAGGCATCCCCTTCTTCATCAAAACTTATCAGGTCACCTCTAGTGAAACTATATTTTAATTCGGTCACATCTTATGTGCTTTACTTGGAGCGTCTGTGTGCTTTTATTTTTGTTTATGTTTGAATAAAATCGGATCCTAACATGCTTGTGTTGGAGAGAGACACGCTCCGCTTTTTCATTTGAACACTTGTGTTCTTCATTTTTCATGTTCATGGCGAAAGCTGAAAGCCGCAGCACTTATACTTGTTATTATTTTGTTGGAAACAGAAAATTGCTTCATATTGTCTTGAATAATTTGATACTTGGCAATTGTTTTGAGCTCTCAAGTAGATCATGTTTAACCTCTTGCATCATGTAGTTTAAATCAATTAATGGAGAACTACCGTAGAGCTTGTTGAAATTTGGTTTGCATGATTGGTCTCTCTAAGGTCTAGATATTTTCTGGTAAAAGTGTTTGAGCAACAAGGAAGACAATGTAGAGTCTTATAATGCTTGCAATATGTTCTTGTGTAAGTTTTGATGTACCGGTTTATACTTGTGTTTGCTTCAAACAACCTTGCTAGCCAAAGCCTTGTACTGAGAGGGAATGCTTCTCGTGCATCCAAAACCTTGAGCCAAAACCTATGCCATTTGTGTCCACCATAACTACCTACTATGTGGTATTTTTCTGCCATTCCAAAGTAAATTGCTTGCGTGCTACCTTTAAAAATTCATTCCTTGTTTTTGCAATACATAGCTCATGGGAAAGTAGCCTAAAAACTATTGTGGTAACGAATATGTCGCTTATGTATCTTAGTTCTTATAAGTTGCTTGTTGAGCGGTAACCATTTTTCTGGGGACGCCATCAACCTGTCACACCTTTGTTGAATATCATGTGAGTTGCTATGCATGTTCGTCTTGTCTGAAGTAAGGGAGATTTACCATGAGTTTAAATGGTTTGAGTATGCATGTTGTTAGAGAAGAACATTGGGCCGCCAACCAAAGCCATGTATCATGGTGGAAGTTTCAGCTTGGACATTAATCCTCGAATCTCTTATGAGATATTATCTGTTGTTGAATGCTTAAAGCATAAAAGAGGAGTCCATTATCTGTTTTCTATGTTGTCCCGGTATGGATGTCCTTAAGTTGAGATCTATCAAAATCGAGAAATCAAATGCGATTTATCTCCTTGGACCTTTGTACAGGTGGCATAGAGGTACCCCTTTGTGACACTTGGTTGAAACATATGTAATGCAATGATAATCCATGGAAATCCGATCTAATTAGGACAAGGTGCGGGCACTATTAGTATTCGATGCATGAGGCTTGCAACTTATAGGAAGTTTTATGCATAACCCATATGAATTATTACTACCGTTGACACAATTGTTTCCATGTTTTCAAAATAAAAAGCTCTAGCACATGACTAATCTCTGCTTCCCTCTGCGAAGGGCCCTTCTTTTATTTTATGTTGAGTCAGTTTAACTACTTCTTTTTATCTTAGAAGCAAACACTTGTGTCAACTGTGTGCGTTGATTCTTACATGCTTACTTATTGCACTTATTATATTACTTTGTGTTGATAATTATCCATGAGATGTACATGTTAAAAGTTGAAAGCAATTGCTCAAACTTAAATCTTCCTTTTGTGTTGCTGATAACGCGTGAAGCACATGTCCGTTGGGAACCCCAAGAGGAAGGTGTGATGCGTACAGCAGCAAGTTCTCCCTCAGTAAGAAACCAAGGTTATCGAACTAGTAGGAGATGAAGGTCACGTGAAGGTTGTTGGTGGAGGAGTGTAGTGCGGCGCAACACCGGTGATTCCGGCGCCAACGTGGAACTGCACAACACAATCAATACTTTGCCCAACTTAACAGTGAGGTTGTCTATCTCACCGGCTTGCTGAAAACAAAGGATTAAACGTATGGTGTGTAGAATGATGTTTGTTTGCGAAGAACAACAGAGAACAGATTGCAGTAGATTGTATTTCAGATGTAAAAGAATGGACCGGGGTCCACAGTTCACTAGTGGTGTCTCTCCAATAAGATAAATAGCATGCTGGGTGAACAAATTACAGGTGAGCAATTGACAAATAAAGATTCATATACATATCATGATGATCATTATGAGATTTAATCAGGGCATTACGACAAAGAACATAGACCGCCATCCAGCATGCATCTATGCCTAAAAAGTCCACCTTCGGGTTAGCATCCGCACCCCTTCCAGTATTAAGTTGCAAACAACAGACAATTGCATTAAGTATGGTGTGTAATGTAATCAACACAAATATCCTTAGACAAAGCATTGATGTTTTATCCCTAGTGGCAACAACACATCCACAACCTTAGAACTTTCTGTCACTGTCCCAGATTCAATGGAGGCATGAACCCACTATCGAGCATAAATACTCCCTCTTGGAGTTACAAGTATCAACTTGGACAGAGCCTCTACTAGCAACGGAGAGCATGCAAGAACATAAACAACACATATATGATAGATCAATAATCAACTTGACATAGTATTTCATATTCATCGGATCCCACCAAACACAACATGTAGTATTACAAATAGATGATCTTGATCATGTTAGGCAGCTCACAAAATCTAAATATGATAGCACAAGAGGAGAAGACAACCATCTAGCTACTGCTATGGACCCATAGTCCAAGGACGAACTACTCACGCATCAGTCCGGAGGCGGGCATGGTGATGTAGAGCCCTCCGGTCATGATTCCCCTCTCCGGCAGGTGCGGAGGCGATCTCTGAATCCCCCGAGATGGGATTGGCGGCGGCGGCGTCTCTGGAACTTTTCCGTATCGTGGCTCTCGGTAATAGGGTTTTCGCGACGGAGAGTTTAAGTAGGCGGAAGGGCAGCGCAGGGGGGCACCCGAGGGCCCACCCCATAGGGTGGCGCGGGCCCCTCCTTGGTCGCGCCGCCCTATGGTGGCGGCTCCTCGTGGCCCCACCTCATATGCTCTTCGGTCTTCTGAAAGCTCCGTGGAAAAATAAGACCCTAGGCGTTGATTTCGTCCAATTCCGAGAATATTTCCTTTGTAGGATTTCTGAAACCAAAAACAGCAGAAAACAGGAACTGGCGCTTCGGCATCTTGTTAATAGGTTAGTGCCGGAAAATGCATCAAAACATCATAAAGTGTGAACAAAACATGTAGGTATTGTCATAAAACTAGCATGGAACATAAGAAATTATAGATACGTTGGAGACGTATCAGTTGCTTCAAAACCTCTTATTAAGAATTTACTGCTTTATGAGTTAATTCTTATGCAAGACTTTTTGATGCTTGTTTTGATAGTACTATTCATGAAAAGTTTTTGCTATATGATTCAGTTGTTTAGTCATTATCTTTTTGTTAGCAAACTATAGACCATTGCTTTGGGTCACTTCATTCACTTCATATGCTTTACAATAGTGTTGATCAAGATCATTTTGGTAGCATGTCACTTCAGAAATTATTCTTTTTATCGTTTACCTACTCGAGGGCGAGTAGGAACTAAGCTTGGGGATGATTGATATGTCTCCAACGTATCTATAATTTCTTATGTTCCATGCTAGTTTTATGACAATACCTACATGTTTTATTCACACTTTATAATGTTTTTATGCATTTTCTGGGACTAACCTATTAACAAGATGCCACAGTGCCAGTTCCTGTTTTCTGATGTTTTTGATTTCAGAAAAGTTAGTTCATAAATATTCTCGGAATTGGACGAAACAAAAGCCCACGGCCTTATTTTCCACGGAGTGTTCAAGAACACCGAAGGAGAGACGAAGAGGGGCCACGAGGCGGCCACCCCACATGGCGGCGCGGTGGGGCCCCTGGCCGCGCCGGCCTATGGGGTGGGTCCCTCGGGCGCCCCCGACGCTGCCCTTCGCCTATTTATTCCTCCCGACGCGAAAACCCTAGTACCGAGAGCCACGATACGAGAATAGTTCCAGACGCCGCCGCCGTCAACCCTACCTCGGGGTTCGAAGATCGCCTCCGGCACCCTGCCGGAGAGGGGAATCATCACCGGAGGAATCTACATCACCATGCCCGCCTCCGGATTGATGCGTGAGTAGTTCATCCTTGGACTATGGGTCCATAGCAGTAGCTAAATGGTTGTCTTCTCCTCTTGTGCCATCATGTTTAGATCTTGTGAGCTGCCTATCATGATCAAGATCATCTATTTGTAATGCTACATGTTGTGTTTGTTGGGATCCGATGAATATGGAATATTATGTCAAGTTGATTATTGATCTATCATATATGTTATTTATGATCTTGCATGCTCTCCGTTGCTAGTAGAGGCTCTGGCCAAGTTGATACTTGTAACTCCAAGAGGGAGTATTTATGCTAGATAGTGGGTTCATGTCTCCATTGAATCTGGGGGAGTGACAGCAACCCTTAAGGTTGTGGATGTGTTGCCACTAGGGATAAAACATCAATACTTTGTCTAAGGATATTTGTATTGTTTACATTACGCACAATACTTAATGCAATTGTCTGTTGTTTGCAACTTAATACTGGAAGGGTGCGGATGCTAACCCGAAGGTGGACTTTTTAGTCATAGATGCATGCTGGATGGCGGTCTATGTTCTTTGTCGTAATGCCCTAAGTAAATCTCATAGTAGTCATCATGATATGTATGTGCATCTCTATTTTTCAATTGCCCAACTGTAATTTGTTCACCCAACATGCTATTTATCTTATTGGAGAGACACCACTAGTGAACTGTGGACCCCGGTCCATTCTTTGACATCTGAAATACAACCTACTGCAATCATTGTTCTCTTTTGTTTTCTGCAAGCAAACATAATTCTCCACGCCATACGTTTAATCCTTTGTTTTCAGCAAGCCGGTGAGATTGACAACCTCACTGTTAAGTTGGGGCAAAGTTGTTTGATTGTGTTGTGCAGGTTCCGCGTTGGCACCGGAATCCCTGGTGTTGCAACAACCTTCACGTGATCTTCATCTCCTACTGGTTCGATAACCTTGGTTTCTTACTGAGGGAAAACTCGCTGATGTACTCATCATACCTTCCTCTTGGGGTTCCCAACGGACGTGTGCTTTACCGTCACAAGCATACGACGTCGCGTCGGGCCTCCAGATTCGTGTCGGTCGTTTCCGCCGTCGTGGAGCGCGCGCCGCACGCGCTAGAGTGGCGAGGAGAGAGATGTGATGCACTGATTTTGGCTGCCCCCTCGAGCTTCTACGGATTGATTTTGGTTGCAATGGTCACACTCATGCCCCTGGGTTGACTCGATTTGGGAGATGGATGTAGCCAGGATTTGAGAGATGTGAGAGGGGGCAGCGGCAGTCCAGGTCAACGGGTGCTCGTGGGGCAGCTCGCGGCCAGGAGCAGTCCAGCTCGAGCATTTCGGTGGGATGGCAACAACAGACAACGAAAAAAGATTCGCTTTAACACCGTATGTTGCCGTTAGTTCAGAAAGTGAGATGGCAGAATCTCAAAGGCGATCCAACGGTGTCTAGGGGGTGCCCACGTACCCCCTGATCACCAAATCCACTCTCTTGAAATCATTGCAAAAAAGTCAAAGAGATGCGGTGTTATATTTGTACTTTACAGATTTCAGTGGGAACTTGAACTCGAAATCATGTAAACTATAACTTATTATAGTGAATAAGTTCGACTTATAGAACTGCAAACTTGGGGTTCCTTATGTCAGTACCAAAGTAAGAAATGACCAAACGGGCTAGTAGGTGTGAACCCCAGTGTTTTGTGAAATAATTGGACGCGGTGAAATCCTTTGCCACATTTGCATGAATCATATGAGAGTGTGAAATATATTACATATAAGGACGCACGCAGAGACGTTTGAGGTTGGCCTCTAGCGATAATAAAAAGATTGATTGTATTTGGCATGTGCCTTCAACTACCAAGAATCTAATATAGAGGCTGGAGAAAGGTTCAAATTGTCTAAGAGCATCTCTAGCAGATTCTGTAAAAACGGAAAAATGTGGTGTATACGGGTCTTAAAATGGCTGGCGCAGAACAGAGCCCGTAAACCAAATATTTATAGTTTTGGTTTATGGGCTCTGTGCTGCGTCAGCGGCTTCCGAACCCGTAAAGACAGGATTTATCAAAGACTTTGCATATATGATCAAGAAAATGATAAAATCAAATGCAAACAATTCATGCATAGTTCATAGTGCAGACATCAAATGACACAATCATAGCAAATAGTTCATAGTTCACTATCTCCTCTCACCGTCGGCATCAAGCCGAGGTTGGCCCGCCGAGACCATCATCGTCACCACCTCCATGAGTCACCGAGCCACCACCACTTGCCTCTTCACGAGCTATTCTTCGTCTCGCCATGATCTCGGCCGAGGCCTCCTTCCACAACTCCAGTTGTTGTTCGTTCATGTTCTTTGTGTTCATCATCATGATCTCCCTCTCTTCGGCCAGTAGTTGTTTCATTGTTTTGGACTTCTTCACATTGATCCTCATCTCCTCCAACTTGGCATTGTTCCTTGCTTCCTCTCGGTTGGCTTCAACCTTGGCAAGACTCACCTCCTTCTTCCTCTCGATGATGACAAGCTTGGTCTCCAAAGTCTTGGCCGCTATCACCTCCTTGGACTTCATCATTTGATCAAACTTGTCCCTCAACAATGCAGCCTCCCCCTCGAGCTTTAGCCTCTCCTTGGCCTTCTTGTTTCCCTCCGGCTTATCAATGTTCCGGCCCTCCTTCTCGGCATCAGTGTCATCGAGCGCAACCATTGCAGATTTCTTGGGTGCTACTTCTTCGTCCATCAATTGCCACTTGGGGAGGTATTGAAGCACATCAAAGCAATGACGCTTGGTGAAGCTCTTGCCCTTGCTGTCGGCCATGTCTCTGTACCTCGCATCGGTAATGCGGTCCTACATTTGCACATGGTGAAGCACATCAAAGCAATTATGCATGGCGAAACTACAATTTTACAAACATATTCACTCACATATACGTCCACAGTTGCGCCGCTAGGAGGATTCAACACCACTTGGTCCATTGCTGCTGCCCACCGGCTGCAGGCCAGTTTGATCGTGTCCCAACATCCTTGGAGGGATCGGTACGTGCGATCGACAGGATGGCGAACGTGCGGCATCAGTTTATGGAATTTGTCCTCGATGCGTTGCCAGTAGCGCTTCCCTGTTTGATCGGTGCCAGAGACTGCATCCATCCGCACAGAGGCCCAAACTCGTCACAAGGTGGCGTCTTCAATTTCCGTGTAGTTGTTCGCCTATCTCTTCTTTATGTTTCCATCGGCCGACACCTCGACCACACCCTCGTCCCCTTCTTCCCCTTCATCCGCGTCGTCCTCATCTTCGCCCATCCCAGCGTTGAACAGAGGGAGTGGGTTAATGTTCACCTCGTCCAACATCTCCATGTACGAGGTGTCCTCGTTCCTAACAGTACGTGGCCTCAATATCTACTCGCAATGAAAAACCGAGGAAGAGTTGTAAATGTGTACCTTCTTGACCCATCGTCGAGCACGTCCTGGGCGACGTTCGCAGTGGCTTCCGATGGCGGCGGCGGCGGCGGCGGTGTAGGCGGGGAGGAGAATGGAGGCGGGGTGCCACGGCTCGTCGTCGCTTTCAATTTCGTCCTCTTGGGCGCCGATTCTTCGTTCTGGCGCGAGATGCCTTCGGCTTCGTTGCAACCGCTAGGACATCACCGGTGGCCGTTGCGGCACCGGCTTGCGGGACCACATGTGTTCCCGCGCACCGCCGCTTCACCACGCTTGTCGACGAGACCGTGGTAGCTACGTCCGAGGGGGTCGCAGGGGTCGCCGGGTGGTTGGTGGAGCGGCGGAAGCTCCGGCGACCGCGGGAGAGGGTGGCGGCGCCTGCGAGCTAGCAACGGCGGCCGGCTGGGTCAATTCGAGACTCATGGTGGAGAAATCGGACGACGGCGGCGCAGAGGAAGGTGAGGGTGCGCAGATCGGCGGCGGCGGCGGTTGGGAGGGGCTGAAACTTCCCTCGCGCGCAAACTAGGGATTGTGTTTGGGCTGCGTTCGGTTCGCTCCGTCGGCCCCTACAAATACAGGGTGAGTATGGGTTTCGGTCTCGGCCCGAATTTTTTTTTTCAGTTTCACCTCATTTACGGTTACTGATCGGCAACATTTTTCAGCCTGAACCTGTAAACTGGCGGTTATTTTTTAGTTTTGGGCCTTTTACGGTCGCTGCTGCTAGAGATGCTCTAAGAACGTGGGTCTGCTGCCACCATCTTATCTCAAGCAGCTCATAATATGCAGAGATGTCGTGCACTAGTGGTATGAGTCCTTCTATCTATACAAAGAAATTTGGGAAATTTGGAAAATAGAAGTTGTGTTTGTATGGAATAAATGTCTCTGAAGAAAAATAATCTAAAGGTGGACTGGTAGAAATCTCATGATATACATTTAAATTCCACGCACATTATTTTGGCCATAGACACCAAAATAATTGTTGCGATCTAGTATTTTTTTGACATGTGCCTTGAATTACTGAGAATCTGAGATAGAGGCAGCTGAAAAGTTCAAACTGACTAAAAAAAATGTGTGGTGCCTCCAAATTATGTCGAGTAGAATTCTTGAGACATCATGCTTATTTTCTTTTACTTATGTAATTAACTTAAAATTGCAGCTAGAACAGTCAAACAAATAAATCTCTGCTATGTTCCTGAGCTTGGTTAGCGTTACCACAAATACATCAAAATGTAATTAGTACCAAAAAACTGTGTGAGCAAGAATTACCACTATTAATAGTGGAGTGTCAAGAATCAGACTAGGTATTTGATAAGTGACAAATATGAATGGATGGAAATGACTATGGTGTAGTATAAAGTGTACCACTTGATACAGTCGATGTCCACAATAATGATGGTGGAAAGTGAGAATTGATCAAAAGTGGATAGCAAACGGTTCGGCCCTCCGAGTCGCTCCGCACGGGCGACAGGAGGGCGACAAACCCTAAGCGCCCGAGCATCGCCCCTATCCGCCCCTCCCCGCCGCCGCCGGCACAGGCCACCGGGCAAAGCCCGCGCGGTGCCGGCGGTGCCTCTCTTACGCGCGCATGAGAAGGGGAGACGTGGGGTCTTCTCGTCTGGTGGCAGTGCTCCCAGGTCGGAGCGGTTCCGGCGGCGGCGCATCCTCCTAGGCGGCGCAGTGGCGGGTGACGATGAGGCGGTGGCGGGGCTCCTAGGCTGCAGGACAACACGGTGGCTCAGAGCTCCACCTTCCTGGCCCAGCTCTGGGCCTTTGGGCTCCATCTGGGTCTGGGCGGGCCGGCTCCCAGCCCAGCGGTGCTCCTCATGGCGGACTTAGGGACGGCCGGAGCTCGTGGCGGTGATGTTCGCGGCGTGTATACTGCAGCTCGGAGACAGGAACTCTACAAGCCCGCTCGGGCTCGGCCGGGCCAGGTGGGCCTAGTGTGTTTTGGTCGACGCGTCCAGTCGGTGTCCGCAGGTGGCGGCGGAGGTGGTTTCCTCCAGCGTGGCTGCTGACGTGCTGCCTCTCGCTCCCAGTTGGCTCATCCTATTCGTGATGACCCCGCTTCGTTGGTCACAGAGTGACGGCGGTGGTGCCTGCAAGGCCGTGGTGGTGCATGGTGGTGGGTGGCGAGTGTGGTGGAGCATGATGGAGCGTCCGAGGCGAGGTTGCGAGGCTCGGGAGAAATCCATGTCGGTTTTGCTGGCACTGACGCGGTAACGCCCGCGGGCGACATCCTTCTTTCTTGAAGGGCGTTGGGTGAATCCCTATTTCCTTGTTCTTACGCGTACCAGGGGAAACCCTAGGACTACTCTGGGCAGCAGTGACGTCGTCGTCGCATCCTGTCTTGAAGGTGCTGCTTGGTACGCGGAACTTCAGAGTGCTATGAGCGTGGTGGGAATTCTCCATCGGGCGCAGCGATTGCGAGGCATACCCTTTTTCGTTGATCCGACCATTTCAGCATTAGTTTCTCTTTTCTTTCTTTTGTGTTTTCTTTTGGGTATGATTGTGCTGTTTGCCCCAGCAATGGTTCCTATATTGTATCGGTGGTGTGCTATATTAATATAGCGGGGCGAAAGGGTATTTCTAGGAATGATGTTGGAAATTTTATGTATGCGTGCATGGCAATTGGCAAGAGCAAAGGGTGCAGGACTTCAAAACCAACACCCTTTCATGCTGGAATGTCATGAGGTCCAACGAAAAATAGCGATTTGGTGCCACGCTGATATAGAAACAAGTGGCTCCCCACTGAACCCATTAACAAGTACGTACCCAATTTCTGAGATTGTCTTCTAGAACTGACACTTCCTCGAACTGCTGCAAGTGTTTCCTCAAATGGTATAGTTGAGATAATCTTCTCATGATTTGGATGCACAAACATCTTAGGTCTGCCTTCTCCTGCCTTCACAATGGCTATATGCACAGCACACAAACATAGAAAAACATTTTCGCACACCATATCTTTTATCAACATATAAAAAAACAAAAACCAATTTATGCATAGATCTAATAATGGGTGCACACAATAACAAGACGCATAAATGTGCTTTCAAGCATGCAAACTCATATCTTACCAAGAACATTTTGAACTAATATTTAGCCGGCCCTAGTTTTTTTTAGATTCGGGCCAAGCTTGGAACATAGGAAATTACATCAAAGGAGAACTTGATTTTACACGCATAATCCAAAATTGTGCCGTCCTCTGGGTTGAGGTATTCGAGGTCATTCAAACGAATTGTGTCCTTGACCTCGACATGCTTGTCATCGGTATGTAAATTACAGTGGCACAACATGTTGCTCGAGGACTGGCACATGAGTACACCATCACCAAGTATTGCCAGAGGGCGGAGGGATGCTCGAGCCCAATCCCAGCGGATGGTATAACGTTTGTCCCATGCTGGGAGGCCGACACCATCGACATCGTCACACATCCACATATCAAGCATCTCCAGGTTCTGGTCTGGACAAGTCACACACAACTCCCCACGCAGTTGAGACATGCAGGCATCATTGTAGAACCAAGGGCCACAAGGTGGCCAGGAGACGACACTAAAGGTTTCGTCCCACAGCTTTAAACGTAGGAAACCAGATACGGCCGTAGGCTCATATGGCTGGATGATCCATAAGAGAGACCCCTTGAAGAAGGTGGCTGTCTGCCCGATCATGATGCTGTGTGGTGGATGCACTAACTTGCGCCAATGCTGGTCGGCTCCGATGGTGAAGACCTCCACATGGTATCTGTAGACGACGCCGGTGAGAGATGGAGACTTGGGCTCCGTTCGCTGCCATAGACGGGCGACCTTGTAGGCGTTGGTCCAAGGGTCGCGACCCAGGCCAAAACACGGATGGCTAACCGAGGGGCTTGTGCTCCACGCCGGCAGTGTGAGGACGCGGCGCGTGGCCGGGTTGAGCACGCGCACCAGCCCGTCGCAGTGCGCGAATCGGCTCACCGCCGCGGCGGGGAACGAGTCCATGGACTGCATGAGGGTTGCGGCCCCCTCGGTCCCCTGCCATTGGTAGAGACCGGTGGTCGCGACGACATGAGTGTGTGTGTGCCATGTTGTTTTCCTGTTGTGGTTGGGGAGTCTGGTCTGCGGGGTGATGAGAAAGCATGGGTGGTTGCGCCGGTGATGGCGGAGGTCCCGGGCGAAGACCGGATCGTCTGAGATGGTTGCACGCCATGCTTTGCACACGGAGGTGAACCGTAGAAGCGACCTGGTCGGCAGCCGGAGCAGGATCTCCGTGACGACCTCGTGCGGCACATGCGGCTTCTTCGACGTCCTCGTCCTCTTCCTCTTGGCTGCCGCCCGCTCGTCCTCCATGGGCGGGTAGATGGATCTCCAACGATTGATCGACTTGTTAGGAACTGCCAAAGTCCGTGTGTGGGACGCTAGGTTTATGTTTGTGAGGAAGCAAGCGGACCTGATTGTTATTTGGGCCTGTCTGAACACATGTTTATGAGTGCATAGACACGTATCACGCAGGGCTGAAAAGAAACAAGGGAGGAGGCCCAGGTTATGTGTGAGAATCGAAGATTAAGGAAACACTTGATAGGCGTGGATAATGCAAAAATCCCAAAATACACTCGTCTCCTCCCCTACCCAACAATAGATCTATGTCTAGCCAACCCCTACGCAAAATACACTCGAAGATTAAGGAAACACTTGATAGGCGTGGAAAACAATAGATACATGTCCCCACATCCCCACATTTTGCCACTCGTTGCATATGAATAATGTCTAGCTAACTCAGCCAAAAGTTCGAACTAAGAGGCATGGTCGGCTATTATACTCTAACAGAAGATGGAAAACCTATGCAATACATTTTGACATGTTTTGTTTTGTCGGCCGTCGAAGACATCCATAGTCCAAAAATGGGGAAGGGAGGGGATAGTGAGGGTGATATACGTGCCGACCTGCCAAGGAAGGGCGCCGCCGCAAACCGCAGACCTCCGCAGGTGCTCCTAGGTTTAGGATTAATACGTGGAGCAACATCTGTGGGGGTGGGCAGGCAGGTCAATTACGCCGACCTGGTTGGCACAAACCGACCGCCGCACACCTAGAGGTGGAGGCGGGGGGGGGGGGGTGTTGGGCGGCCCAGTTTCTTCTTTGTGTTTACCTTTCTCTTTTTTACTTTCCCTTTTCTTTTCTGTTATTTTCGAATTTGAATAATTTTTGAATAAATTTGATTTTTTAATTCGAATAACTTTTGGTTTTAAACAATTTTTAAATTTGAATATTCTTTAAATTTAAAAATTATTTTTAATATTAGCATCTTCTTGTTTTGAAACTAGAACTTTTTTCGAGAATGAATATTTTTCAAAAAAAATGAAATTTAAACGATTTGAAATCTGCACATTTTTTAAAATATGAACATTTTTTCAAAGTTTGAGTTTTGTAATTTAAACAATTATAAATATGCGAATTTTGAAAATATGAACATTTTTTTGAAATCTGTGCATTTTTAAATTTTTAGCTCTTTTAAATTTTTTTATTTTAAAGAAAAAGAGACTGAACACCTAATTGGTTCGGCCCGTACCGCGCGGTACATGCCGACCTGATCGGTGTATATAGGAATCACCGGGTGGGAAGGAGTTTCTCGTGTGCGGCATTGAAGAATGGCAGCAGCCTCTAATTGGGAGATGAATGGAGAATGGGCCTAAGCAACCAGATCGGTCCAAATGCCGACACATCCCTGAGTACACTAGTAGGAAAAAAGCTTATGGGACGCTAATTGGCAGCGTACCAATCTAAACGTACGCCACCAGTATTAGTAGTGGCAAGCCAAAAATGGACGCTGCTACTATCAGCTTAGTTGTAGGGTGTCCAAAATCCTAGGATTTGAACCCCCCACCGATATCGGCTTTTCATCTTTTTTTTAAATGATAGAAAATTCAGAAAATAATATCCCTATAGATGGCGATGTGTTATGTCATCTAGTTTTAAAAAAAATTAACAAACATAAATTCTAATATATTATGTATAATGGCGTCATGTTTTGGCAAAATGGCTTTTCTGGTTGCATACGACCTCCGATGAAAATAATCTTTTTTAATGAAAAATGCATCTATGCAAAATTTTACATCTGATTTTAATGGCCTATGGCCGTTTAGCGATTTTTTAGATTCCAAAAAATCGAAAAGGAAAATATAATTTTTTAGGTTTTAGATTTCGGCGCAAAAAAAAATTCAAGTCCAAAAAATTCCAAAAAAGAATTCCCTCCCTCATTTCAAACTTTTCCCTCCTCATCTACCCTTCTACATGTTATGCGCACCTTCTCTTCTGCGTCTCCACTTTCTCTCCTCCTACTCTTTCACTTATCCACCTCTCCTCCTCTTCCAGTTCTCCACCTTTTCCTCTCCTCCTCTTCAACCTTCTCCTCTCCTCCTCTTCCACCTCTCCCCCTTCTCCCCAAAGACGAGCACCACCTCCAACGAACACCTCCTCTCCGGCGACAGCGACGGCGACTGCCTCCTCTCCAATGACGGTGAGCATCTCGGGCGCCCTGCTCCACCTCCACTGACAACCAGCTTCGATGTCGTGCTCCGCCACCGTCGACACCTCCTCGGACGACCTCCTACTGGCTATCTCCTCTCATCAACGCTACAAGGAGATGAGATGGATTCGATTGCTTTGTTTTAGTTTTTATGGTGTTTTGTGTAAAATCATGTGAACAGGTGGGCAATGGTCCCAACTTTAAAAAAATGCGAAAAAACACACTAGCAGCGGACCTCACCGGCGCACGAGACTAGTATATCAGAAAAAAAAAAGATTTCATAAAATACTATGTTGCGCACATGAGAATAAATCTGTTATATTGGCAACTTCACCACTCATAGTGAAAGTTCATTTACGTGTAGTGAAAGCTAGTTAACCACAAACAATGCGGACATGTTTTGTTACCTGCATGAATTAGCGAAATTGAGGCCCGTTGCAGCATGTCTCAAACAGCTTATGCGAGATAGATGCCTCTAGTTTTGTTTTATGTATTGCAATGAAAAAGGGGGAACAAACACTCCATGTTTGATTGCATACAATAGGCCCCGAGGACTTGACTTATGCAATCGTTCTCGAGCAGGATGTCGATGTTGTTTTGAGTTTTTTTTTTATCCGTCGCTATTAGGCGGTTGATTCTGCCTATGCAATAAGTTGGACCGATTTCACTGTTGCAATTAACATTGGCCAAAAATCAGTTCTTCTAATCAAGTTAGATTGTCTCAACATTGGTGAGATCATCCACTAGTGTTGCAACCAACTTTATCAAAAAAAATTAGAGTGAATTAGTTTGCTGGAGCAGTTTATAAATTTGTGATGTTATATATGGAGAACAATTAGTTCGTGATGTCAAGTTTGCAATTTCCAATTAGTGTGTGTGATGGATTTGCATTTCTAGAGTGAAGAACTCAAGTCAGATGTAACTGCTTTTATTTGTTTTACTATATAGTTACGAAATTACTGCTTGCACAAAACAACGTACCCATATTATTGTCTCTCCTCTCCTCATATGGTTTAGTCCAACTTATAAATTAATCAAGGAAAGATTATTTTTTTCTGAAATGGGAGCATCACCCCGGTCTATGCATTGAAATGATGCACACTTCTGGCATGTTCTTATTGCAAAGTTCAAAAGTATCAAGGAAGGATGAAACAACTGTAAAAAAATTAAAATAATTATCATAATATTTAATAACCAACATAGTTGAATACATAGTCTAAGAAAAAAATCTCCTAACAATAAATCTTAACAAGAAACATAGTTTCAAATTAATCAGCCGGTGCTCAGAAACTAAATTATCCATATACGCTTCAAGTAGCCTCGTCCAGCCTGCTAAGGATAAGTCGGGTAAGTACCGCCGGGACCGGGGTTCCAGCCACCACTGTACGGAGCATCATCTGCACCCCAGAAGTTTACATACCTCATCAGTGATCAGACCAGAATTAATATCGGACGGCAGATTCTTAGTGAAGCCAAAAAGAAAGATAGAGAGAGAATTACCGAGGACTCTGGCCGCGAGCGCGTCCTGCGCGACGAACGCGAGCAAGGCCAGGATCACGCACAGGATCACGGCCAAGGTTCTGGAGGAAGCCATGCCTGTGAATCTGATGCCTGCACTACACCGGCATACTCCATTTATATACGCGTGCTGGTAGCCGATGGCCTGTGGGTGTACAGCTCGGCATGCATGCGTGTCGGATCAAAACCTTTGAAAAGTAGTGGTAGTGGACTTTGTGCATTCCGTATTCGTCAAAACTGTGCAAAAGTCGTTGGGAACTTAGTCAGCATTACGACCATCTCAATTATTTTCTTTGACAATTGGGAGCAGGCAGGCTCCGCATTGAACACAGCTAGCAAGCTAGGCAACTTCCAGCTCGTACCAAGAGCCTTCTTTAGAAATAACTCAATAAATATATTTTCATGTTTTTCAGGGTGCTGCACATGATGAAAATCATATTTTTTAGGTGCACACATGATTAGAAAATCACAATTTTACAAATAAATTTATATCTACCCGGTGTTCTGTGCACCCCTAAGGCTACATGCAGACCCGCAACTGATTAAGTCTAAGTAAAGTCTTAAAAGACCTACTCCCTCCGATCCGAAAAAAGTATTGGACAGCTAACACAATTACTTTTTACAATTAAACCCTTCTAGGGGGGCCCATGATCGGACCTTCTCTATATACTACTATGGTTTGGAAAAATGATTGGTAGGGAACTGAGACAACTTTAGATAACTGACCCTTTCGTCCAAGTCCCAAGAGCATTCACGAGCAAGGGCTGTTCACGAGGGGAGTGCCCCTGCCTCACCCGATCGGTTCAAATCCCTACGCGTTAGACCGTGAGTGCGTGACCCATTGACCGATCGTTTCCTTTCGACCCTGCCGACCGGTCCGACACTCTGCCTCCATCGTTTCCTTTCGACCCTGCCGATCGGTCCAACTTTCCCTGCCTCGATCGGTTTGTATAAAGGAGTAGACGTTCACCTGTTTCTGTATGTGTGGCTGTGTCTTTCTCATCTGATCATCTCTGCGTCTCCCAAATTTCTTGGGGTCAACTATATTACAAGACATATTAAATGGTTTGGCTACGTGTTATATCGAAAAGAGTGAACTTTTTATCCTGTACTTGCGCATTTGCGACACATATTACCCCATTTAGTTGAACTTCTACCAAAATATGTCATCTAGGAGGTCTTAAACACGGTTTTGCCGCCAGTTTAGCATTTTGTATATTTTGGTTAGATAGGACCAGCATGTTACGTCGATGTGGCTCGAAAAAATATGTAAAGATTGGAGGTCAGAATCGACGATCATGTCCAGACTTTTCAACACCAATTGTTCACATTCCTTGTCATCATTCTGATAATTTGGAACCTTGTTAATCCGTTCAGACCTTTCTCAGTGGGCATCCATGAAAAAATGATGTTTCAAAGCTTATAAAAGGGGTATTCTAGATGAGTTTTCTTTGAATGGGGTAATATGTGTCACAAATGCACAACTACATGGTAAACAACGGAATTCACTCTGTTGAAAAGGATATCTTGAACAACATTGATCTTGAAATTACTTTTGATGATTTTGCATCTATGAATGTACGAAGAAGCTTTTTTATGAAGCATTGAAACCGAATTGTCAATGGAGTCAATGTAATTTGATTTTTTATTTGAGTTAATTAAACTAATAAAAAATACTTATTACATTTTTTACATTTTATTATTGTTTCTACCGTAAATATATTAGCGTCAAGGAGCCCTTTTATTGACTTCGCCCAAGGGCCCCGAAAAACATAGGACAGGGGCTGGTGGTTGATGGGAGACAAGATTATAGGATAGATAGCCGCACTATCAAGAGGGGCTTTCGGTTGGGTAACTTGATCACAACGTCTTAGGGAGCTCAATCATTTCCATACTTTGCATATCCCTATTGCTTCTTAGTGTTTCTCTGTGAGAGGTTATTGAGCTTGTTCCTAGCTTTACAACAAATCCAAGTTCATCGAAAACGGAATCCGCATTGTTTCGTTGCTTGTGACGGTAAAGCACACGTCCGTTGGGAACCCCAAGAGGAAGGTATGATGAGTACAGCTGCGAGTTTTCCCTCAGTAAGAAACCAAGGTTATCGAACCAGTAGGAGATGAAGATCACGTGAAGGTTGTTGGTCAAGGAGTGTAGTGTGGCGCAACACCAGGGATTCCGGTGGCAACGTGGAACCTGCACAACACAATCAAACTAATTTACCCCAAATTAACAGTGAGGTTGTCAATCTCACCGGTTTGCTGAAAACAAAGGATTAAACGTATGGTGTGGAAAATGATGTTTGCTTTGCAAAAACAAAAAGAGAACAATGATTGGTACAGAGGTTGTATTTCAGATGTAAAAGAATGGACCTAGGTCCACAGTTCACTAGTGGTGTCTCTCCAATAAGATAAATAGCATGTTGGGTAAACAAATTACAGTTGGGAAATTGAAAAATAGAGAGGGCATAACAATGCACATACATATCATGATGACTACTATGAGATTTACTTAGGGCATTACGACAAAAAACATAGACCGCCATCCATCATGCATCTATGCCTAAAAAGTCCACCTTCGGGTTAGCATCCGCACCTCTTCCAGTATTAAGTTGCAAACAACAGACAATTGCATTAAGTATTGTGCGTAATGTAAACAATATAAATATCCTTAGACAAAGCATTGATGTTTTATCCCTAGTGGCAACAGCACATCCACAACCTTAGGGGTTGCTGTCACTCCTCCAGATTCAATGGAGACATGAACCCACTATCTAGCATAAATACTCCCTCTTGGAGTTACAAGTATCAACTTGGCCAGAGCCTCTACTAGCAACGGAGAGCATGCAAGATCATAAATAACACATATATGATAGATCAATAATCAACTTGACATAGTATTCCATATTCATCGGATCCTAACGAACACAACATGTAGCATTACAAATAGATGATCTTGATCATGATAGGAAGCTCACAAGATCTAAACATGATGGCACAATAGGAGAAGACAACCATCTAGCTACTGCTATGGACCCATAGTCCAAGGATGAACTACTCACGCATCAATCCGGAGGCGGGCATGGTGTTGTAGAGCCCTCCGGTGATGATTCCCTCCCAGGGTGCCGGAGGAGACCCAACTCCCGAGTTAGGTTGACGGCGGCGCGTGCCTCCGGAACCGTTCTGGTATTTTGGCTTCGGGTGCTAGGGTTTTCATGACGAAGGAATAAATAGGCGAAGAGGCAGCATCGGGGAGCCAGGGGGCTCCCTCCCCACATCTGGGCGCGGCCAAGGGCTCCCCGTGCCGCCCTATGGGGTGGGCCCTGATGCGCGTAAATGTACACGTCCGTTGGGAACCCCAAGAGGAAGGTATGATGCGCACAGTGGCAAGTTTTCCTCAGAAAGAAACCAAGGTTTAATCGAACCAGGAGGAGCCAAGAAGCACGTTGAAGGTTGATGGTGGCGAAATGTGATGCGGCGCAACAACAGGGATTCCGCCAACGTGGAATCGCACAACAAAACTAAAGTACTTTGCTCCAACGAAACAGTGAGGTTGTCAATCTCACCGGCTTGCTGTAACAAAGGATTAAGCGTATCGAGTGGAAGATGATTGTTTGCAAGAAAACAGTAAAGAACAATTGCAGTAGATTGTATGCTATGTAAAGAACAGGGGTCCACAGTCACTAGAGGTGTCTCCCATAAGATAAAAGCATGTTGGGTGAACAAATTACAGTCGGGCAATTGACAAATAGAGAAAGGCATAACAATGCATATACATGATATGATAAATATAGTGAGATTTAATTGGGCATTACGACAAAGTACATAGACCGCCATCCAACGCATCTATGCCTAAAAGTCCACCTTCGGTTATCGTCCAACCCCATTAGTATTAAGTTGCAAAGCAGACAATTGCATTAAGTATGGTGCGTAATGTAATCGACAACTACATTCTTAGACATAGAATCAATGTTTTATCCCTAGTGGCAAACATCACAACCTTAGAACTTTTCGTCCTGTCCCAGGTGTACATGAAGGCATGAACCCACTATCGAGCATAAATACTCCCTCTTGGAGTTAAGAGTAAAACTTGGCCAGAGCCTCTACTAATAACGGAGAGCATGCAAGATCATAAACAACACATAAACAATAGATTGATAATCACCATAACATAGCATTCTCTATCCATCGGATCCCGACAAACACAACATATAGTATTACATATAGATGATCTTGATCATGTTAGGCAGCTCACAAGATCCAACAATGAAGCACAATTAGGAGAAGACTACCATCTAGCTACTGCTATGGACCCATAGTCCAGGGGTGAACTACTCACTCATCACTCCGGAGGCGATCATGGCGATGAAGAGTCCTCCGGGAGATGAATCCCCTCTCCCGGCGAAGTGCCGGAGGCGATCTCGAATCCCCCGAGATGGGATTCGCGCGGCGGCGTCTCCGGAAGGTTTTCGTGTCGTGGCTCTCGATGCTGGGGTTTTCGACGGAGGCTTTAAGTAGGCGAAAGGCAGGTCAGAGGCGGCGCGAGGGGCCCACACAGGCCGGCGCGGCCAGGGCCTGGGCCGCGCCGCCTATGGTGTGGCCTCGTGGCCCCACTTCGACTCCCTTCGGTCTTACGGAAGCTTCGTGCAAAAATAGGACCCCGGGCGGTGATTTCGTCCAATTCCGAGAATATTTCCTTACTAGGATTTCTGAAACCAAAAACAGAGAAACACAACTGGCTCTTCGGCATCTTGTTAATAGGTTAGTTCCAAAATGCGTAAATACGACATATAATGTGCATAAAACATGTAGGTATCATCAAGTAGCATGGAACATAAGAAATTATCGATACGTTGGAGACGTATACGCATCCCCAAGCTTAGTTCTCGTCCCGAGCAGGTAAAACATAACAAAGATAATTTGAAGTGACATGCCATCATAATCTTGATCATACTATTTGTAAACATATGTAATGAATGCAGCGATCAAAACAAAAGTAATGACATGAGTAAACAAGTGAATCATATAGCAAAGACTTTTCATGAATAGTACTTCAAGACAAGCATCAATAAGTCTTGCATAAGAGTTAACTCATAAAGCAATAAATCAAAGTAAAGGTATTGAAGCAACACAAAGGAAGATTAAGTTTCAGCGGTTGCTTTCAACTTATAACATGTATATCTCATGGATATTGTCAACATAAAGTAATATAACAAGTGCAATATGCAAGTATGTAGGAATCAATGCACAGTTCACACAAGTGTTTGCTTCTAAGGTGGAAGGAGATAGGTAAACTGACTCAACAATAAAAGTAAAAGAATGGTCCTTCAAAGAGGAAAGCATCGATTGCCGTATTTGTGCTAGAGCTTTTATTTTGAAAACATGAAACAATTTTGTCAACGGTAGTAATAAAGCATATGAGTTATGTAAATTATATCTTACAAGTTGCAAGCCTCATGCATAGTATACTAATAGTGCCCGCACCTTGTCCTACTTAGCTTGGACTACCGGATCTTTGCATGCCATGTTTCAACCAAGTGTCACAAAGGGGTACCTCCATGCCGCCTGTACAAAGGTCTAAGGAGAATGCTCGCATTTGGATTTCTCGCTTTTGATTATTCTCAACTTAGACATCCATACGGGACAACATGGACAACAGATAATGGACTCCTCTTAAATGCATAAGCATGTAGCAACAATTATTATTCTCATATGAGATTGAGGATATATGTCCAAAACTGAAACTTCAACCATGATTCATGGCTTTAGTTAGCGGCCCAATGTTCTTCTCTAACAATTTGCATGCTCCAATCATTAAAGTGATAGATCCTTCAGACAAGACGGACATGCATAGCAACTCACATGATATTCAACAATAGTTGATGGCGTTCCCCAGAAGCATGGTTATCGCACAACAAGCAACTTAATAAAAGATAAAGTGCATAAGTACATATTCAATACTACGATAGTTTTTAAGGCTATTTTGTCCCATGAGCTATATATTGCAAAGGTGAATGATGGAATTTTAAAGGTAGCACTCAAGCAATTTACTTTGGAATGGCGGAGAAATACCATGTAGTAGGTAGGTATGGTGGACACAAATGGCATAGTGGTTGGCTCAAGGATTTTGGATGCATGAGAAGTATTCCCTCTCGATACAAAGTTTAGGCTAGCAAGGTTATTTGAAGCAAACTCAAGGATGAAACGGTGCAGCAAAACTCACATAAAAGACATATTGTAGACATTATAAGACTCTACACCGTCTTCCTTGTTGTTCAAAACTCAATACTAGATATTATCTAGACCTTAGAGAGACCAAATATGCAAATCAAATTTTAGCAAGCTCTATGTATTTCTTCATTAATGGGTGCAAAGCATATGATGCAAGAGCTTAAACATGAGCACAACAATTGCCAAGTATCACATTATCCAAGACATTTTAGAATTACTACATGTAGCATTTTCCAATTCCAACCATATAACAATTTAACGAAGAAGAAACTTCGCCTTGAACATTATGAGTAAAGCCTAAGGACATATTTTTCCATATGCAACAGCGGAGCGTGTCTCTCTCCCACAAAGTGAATGCTAGGATCCATTTTATTCAAACAAAAACAAAAACAAAAACAAACTGACGCTCCAAGTAAAGAACACAAGATGTGATTTAAATAAAAATATAGTTTCAGGGAGGAACCTGATGATGTTGTCGATGAAGAAGGGGATGCCTTGGGCATCCCCAAGCTTAGACGCTTGAGTCTTCTTAAAATATGCAGGGATGAACCACGGGGGCATCCCCAAGCTTAGAGCTTTCACTCCTCTTGATCATAGTATATCATACTCCTCTCTTGACCCTTGAAAACTTCCTTCACACCAAACTTCAAGCAAACTCATTAGAGGGTTAGTGCACAATTAATAATTCACACATTCAGAGGTGACACAAACATTCTTTACACTTCTGGACATTGCATAAAGCTACTGGACATTAATGGATCAAAGAAATAAATCCAACATAGCAAAAGAGGCAATGTGAAATAAAGGCAGAATCTGTCAAAAACAGAACAGTCCGTAAAGACGAATTTTAAGATGGCACCAGACTTGCTCAAATGGAAAAACTCAAAACTAATGAAAGTTGCGTACATATCTGAGGATCACGCTCGTAAATTGGCATATTTTTCGAATTTTCTACAGAGACCTGTGCCCAGATTCGTGACAGACAGCAATGCTGTTTCTGCGCAGCGATCCCAAATATAACATCAACTTTGACATAGAAACTTTACTTGGCACAAAAACATGATAAGGAGAGGTTGCTACAGTAGTAAACAACTTCCAAGACTCAAATATAAAACAAAGTACTGTAGTAAAAACATGGGTTGTCTCCCATAAGCGCTTTTGTTTAACGCCTTTCAGCTAGGCGCAGAAAGTGCAAATCAAGTAACATCAAGAGTAGAAGCATCAACATCATAACTTTGGCTTGATGCGCGTAAATGTACACGTCCGTTGGGAACCCCAAGAGGAAGGTATGATGCGCACAGTGGCAAGTTTTCCCTCAGAAAGAAACCAAGGTTTAATCGAACCAGGAGGAGCCAAGAAGCACGTTGAAGGTTGATGGTGGCGAAATGTGATGCGGCGCAACAACGAGGATTCCCGCCAACGTGGAATCTGCACAACAAAACCAAAGTACTTTGCCCCAACGAAACAGTGAGGTTGTCAATCTCACCGGCTTGCTGTAACAAAGGATTAAGCGTATCGAGTGGAAGATGATTGTTTGCAAGAAAACAATAAAGAACAATTGCAGTAGATTGTATGCTATGTAAGAATAGGACCGGGGTCCACAGTTCACTAGAGGTGTCTCTCCCATAAGATAAAAGCATGTTGGGTGAACAAATTACAGTCGGGCAATTGACAAATAGAGAAAGGCATAACAATGCATATACATGATATGATAAATATAGTGAGATTTAATTGGGCATTACGACAAAGTACATAGACCGCCATCCAACTGCATCTATGCCTAAAAAGTCCACCTTCAGTTATCGTCCGAACCCCATTCAGTATTAAGTTGCAAAGCAACAGACAATTGCATTAAGTATGGTGCGTAATGTAATCGACAACTACATCCTTAGACATAGAATCAATGTTTTATCCCTAGTGGCAACAGCACATCACAACCTTAGAACTTTCTGTCACTGTCCCAGGTGTCAATGAAGGCATGAACCCACTATCGAGCATAAATACTCCCTCTTGGAGTTAAGAGTAAAAACTTGCCCAGAGCCTCTACTAATAACGGAGAGCATGCAAGATCATAAACAACACATAAACAATAGATTGATAATCACCATAACATAGTATTCTCTATCCATCGGATCCCGACAAACACAACATATAGTATTACATATAGATGATCTTGATCATGTTAGGCAGCTCACAAGATCCAACAATGAAGCACAATTAGGAGAAGACGACCATCTAGCTACGCTATGGACCCATAGTCCAGGGGTGAACTACTCACTCATCACTCCGGAGGCGATCATGGCGATGAAGAGTCCTCCGGAGATGAATCCCCTCTCCGGCAGGGCCGGAGGCGATCTCCTGAATCCCCGAGATGGGATTTGCGGCGGCGGCTCGGAAGGTTTTCCGTATCGTGGCTCTCGACCGGGTTTTCGCGACGGAGGCTTTAAGTAGGCGAAAGGGCAGGTCAAGAGGCGGCGCGAGGGCCCACACCAGGCCGGCGCGGGGAGGGGGCGCGCCGCCCTATGGTGTGGCCACCTCGTGGCCCCACTTCGACTCCCCTTCGGTCTTCTGGAAGCTTCGTGCAAAAATAGGACCCTGGGCGGTGATTTCGTCCAATTCGAGAATATTTCCTTACTAGGATTTCTGAAAAAGCAGAAAACAGCAACCGGCTCTTCGGCATCTTGTTAATAGGTTAGTTCAGAAAATGCGTAAATACGACATATAATGTGCATAAAACATGTAGGTATCATCAATAAATTATCGATACGTTGGAGACGTATCGGGCCCTGCTGGCCTTCCGACTCTTCTTCGGTGTTGGAACACTCCGTGGAAAATAGGGCCGTGGGCTTTTGTTTCATCCAATTCGAGAATATTTGTAAACCAACTTTTCTGAAATCCAAACAACAGAATTGGCTGTGGCATCTTGTTAATAGGTTAGTTCCGGAAAATGCATAAAAACATTGTAAAGTATGAATAAAACATGTAGGTATTGTCATAAAACTAGCATGGAACATAAGAAATTATAGATACGTTGGAGACGTATGATACGTCTCAAACGTATCTATAATTTCTTATGTTCCATGCTACTTTTATGACACTACTTCAATGTTTTATACATACTTTACAGCATTATTATACATTTTCCGGCACTAACCTATTAACAAGATGCGGCGCCGTTCTGTTTTGCTGTTTTGGTTTCAGAAATCCTAGTAAGGAAATATTCTCGGAATTGGACGAAATCAACGCCCGTGGTCCTATTTTTTTGAAGCTCGAGAAGACCGAAGGAGACGAAGTGGGGCACGAGGCGGCCGGACACCAGGACGGCGCGGCATGGGCCCGGCGCGCGGCCTGTTGTGTGGGCCTCGTGACGCCCCCTGACCTACCCTTCCGCCTACAAATAGCCTTCGTCGCGAAACCCCCGTACCGAGAGCCACGATACGGAAAACCTTCCAGAGCCGCCGTCGCGAATCCCATCTCGGGGATTCAGGAGATCGCCTCCGGCACCCTGCCGGGAGGGGAATCATCACCGGAGGGGCTCTACATCATCATGCCCGCCTCGGATTGATGCGTGATTAGTTCATCCTTGGACTATGGGTCCATAGCAGTAGCTAGATGGCTGTCTTCTCCGCTTGTGCTATCATTGTTTAGATCTTGTGAGCTGCGTAACATGATCAAGATCATCTATTTGTAATGCTACATGTTGTGTTTGGCGGGATCCGATGAATATAGAATATTATGTTAAGTTGATTATCAATCTATCATATATGTGTTGTTTATGTTCTTGCATGCTCTCCGTTGCTAGTAGAGGCTCTGGCCAAGTTGATACTTGTAACTCCAAGAGGGGTAATTATGCTCGATAGTGGGTTCATGCCTCCATTGAATCTGGGACAGTGACAGAAAGTTCTAAGGTTGTGGATGTGCTGTTGCTACTAGGGATAAAACATCGATGCTTTGTCTAAGGATATTTGTGTTGATTACATTACGCGCCATACTTAATGCAATTATCTGTTGTTTACAACTTAATACTGGAAGGGGTTCGGATGATAACCTGAAGGTGGATTATTTAGGCATAGATGCATGCTAGATAGCGGTCTATGTACTTTGTCGTAATGCCCTGATTAAATCACATAGTAATCATCATTGATATGTATTGAATCTTTATTTGTCAATTGCCCGCCTGTAATTTGTTCACCCAGCATGTTAGTTATCTTATTGGAGAGACACCTCTAGTGAACTATGGACCCCGGTCCATTCTTTTACATCTGAATACATTCTACTGTTTTTACTGTTCTTTGCAAACAAACACCATCTTCCACTCGATACGCTTAATCCTTTGTTTTCAGCAAGCCGGTGAGATTGACAACCTCACTGTTACGTTGGGGCAAAGTACTTTGATTGTGTTGTGCAGGTTCCACGTTGGCGCCGGTTTCACCGGTGTTGCGCCGCACTACATTCCTCCACCAACAACCTTCACGTGCTTCTTGGCTCCTACTGGTTCGATAACCTTGGTTTCTTTCGAGGGAAAACTTGCTGCTGTGCGCATCACACCTTCCTCTTGGGGTTCCCAACGGACGTGTACATCTACGCGCATCAAGCATAAAGCGCCGTTGCCGGGGAGATCAAGACACGCTGCAAGGGGAGTCTCCACTTCCAATCTCTTTACTTTGTTTTTGTCTTGCTTTACTTTATTTTATTTACTGTCTTGTTTGCTTCATATTAAAAACACAAAAAAATTTAGTTACTTTACTTATTGTCTTGTTTACTTGTTCTATATCAAAACACAAAAAATTAGTTACTTGTCTTTACTTTATTTGCTTAGTTTACTTTATTGCTGCTATAATGGGTACTCCTGAAAATACTAAGTTGTGTGATTTCACTAGCACAAATAATAATGATTTTATATGTACTCCTATTGCTCCACCTGCTACTACAGCAGAATTCTATGAAATTAAACCTGCTTTACTGAATCTTGTTATGAGAGAGCAATTTTCTGGTGTTAGTACTGATGATGCTGCTGCCCATCTTAGTAATTTTGTTGAACTTTGTGAAATGCAAAAGTATAAGGATATAGATGGTGATATTATAAAACTGAAATTGTTTCCTTTCTCCTTAAGAGGAAGAGCTAAAGATTGGTTGCTATCTTTGCCTAAGAATAGTATTGATTCATGGACTAAATGTAAAGATGCTTTTATTAGTAAATATTATCCTCCTGCTAAGATTATATCTTTGAGAAGTAGCATAATGAACTTTAAACAATTTGATAATGAACATGTTGCTCAAGCATGGGAGAGAATGAAATCTTTGGTAAAGAATTGCCCAACCCATGGACTGACTACTTGGATGATCATCCAAACCTTTTATGCAGGATTGAATTTTTCCTCGAGAAACCTATTGGATTCAGCTGCTGGAGGTACCTTTATGTCCATCACCCTGGGCGCCGCAACTAAATTACTTGATGATATGATGATCAATTACTCTGAATGGCACACTGAAAGAACTCCTCAAGGTAAGAAGGTAAATTCTGTTGAAGAAACCTCTTCTTTGGGTGATAAGATTGATGCTATTATGTCTATGCTTGCAAATGGTAGATCTCATATTGATCCTAATAATGTTCCTTTAGCTTCATTGGTTTCTCAAGAAGAAAATGTTGATGTGAATTTCATTAAGAACAATAATTTCAACAACAATGCTTATAGGAATAATTATGGTAACAACAACTATAGGCCATATCCTTCTAATAATGGTAATGGTTATGGTAATTCTTACAACAATAATAAGAGTGTACCCTCTGGTCTTGAAGTGATGCTTAAAGAATTTATTAGTACACAAACTGCTTTCAATAAAACTGTTGAAGAAAAGCTTGGTAAAATTGATATTCTTGCTTCTAAGGTTGATAATCTTGCTCTTGATGTTGATCTTTTAAAATTGAAAGTTATGCCTGAGGAAGTTAAAGATGCTAGGTTTGCTAAAACAAATGCCATCCAAGTTCGAATTAATGATAATATTAATGTTGGCTGAATTGCATGCTAGGTGGGATAGAGAAGAAAAAGAAAAACTTGCTAAAGAGAATAATGTAGCTAAAGTATGGACTATTACCACCACTAGTAATGTTGATTCTTCACATGTTGCTGCACCTCCTACTATCAATGGTAAAATAATTGGTGTTGGCAATGTTTCTACTCCTAGTGCAAAGCGTACAAAATTGCCTGAAACTGCTGTTTGTGATAAAACTGCTGAAATTTTTCAAAATATTGGTGACAATGATTCCATTGCTGTAGAACATAATGGTTTATATTTTGATGATTGTCATATTACTGAAGTTATAAAGTTCTTACAAAAACTTGCTAGAAGTCCCAATGCTAGTGCTATAAATTTAGCCTTTACAAAACATATTACAAATGCTCTCATTAAAGCTAGGGAAGAGAAATTAAAACTTGAAGCTTCTATTCCTAGGAAGTTAGAAGATGGTTGGGAGCCCATCATTAAAATGAAATTCAATGACTTTGAATGTAATGCTTTATGTGATCTTGGTGCAAGTATTTCTGTTATGCCTAAAAGGATTTATGATATGCTTGACTTGCCACCATTAAAGAATTGTTATTTGGATGTTAATCTTGCCGATAATGTTAAAAAGAAACCTTTGGGGAGGATTGATAATGTGCGCATTACGGTTAACAATAACCTTGTCCCCGTTGATTTTGTTGTCTTGGATATCGAATGCAATGCATCTTGTCCTATTGTATTGGGAAGACCTTTTCTTCGAACCGTTGGTGCTGTTATTGATATGAGGAAAGGTAATATTAAATATCAATTTCCTCTCAAGAAAGGTATGGAACACTTCCCTAGAAAGAGAATGAAGTTGCCTTTTGATTCTATTATTAGAACAAGCTATGATGTTGATGCTTCTTCTCTTGATGTTACTTGATTTGCACTTTCTGCGCCTAGCTGAAAGGCGTTAAAGAAAAGCACTTCTTGGGAGATAACCCAAGTTTCATTTTATTTACTGTATTGTTGAGTCTTGGAAGTTGTTTACTACTGTAGAAACCTCTCCTTATCATGTTTTTGTGCCAAGTAAAGTTTCTATGTCAAAGTTGATACTATATTTGGGATCGCTGCGCAGAAACAACATTGCTGTCTGTCACGAGTTCTCGCAGAGCTCTCTGTACAAAAATCGAAAAAATCTGCAAATTTACGAGCGTGATCCTCATATATGTACGCAACTTTCATTAGTTTTGATTTTTTCCATTTGAGCAAGTTAAGTGCCCCTGCCAGATTCATCTTTACGGACTGTTCTGTTTTTGACAGATTCTGTCTTTTATTTCGCATTGCCGCTTTTGCTATGTTGAATGAGTTTCTTTGTTCCATTAACTTTCAGAAGCTTTGTGCAATGTCCAGAAGTGTTAAGAATGATTGTGTCACCTCTGAATATGTGAATTTTTGGTTATACACTAACCCTCTAATGAGTTGGCTTGAAGTTTGTGTGAAGGAAGTTTTCAAGGGTCAAGAGAAGAGGATGATATACTATGATCAAGAAGAGTGAAAGGTCTAAGCTTGGGGATGCCCCGGTGGTTCATCCCTGCATATTTTAATAAGACTCAAGCATCTAAGCTTGGGGATGCCCAAGGCATCCCCTTCTTCATCGACAACATTATCAGGTCACTTCTAGTGAAACTATATTTTTATTCCATCACATCCTATGTTCTTTACTTGGAGCGTCGGTTTGCTTTTATTTTTGTTTTGTTTTGAATAAAGTTGGATCCCACCATTCTTATATTGGAGATATTACGCTCCGCTTTTTCATATGGAACACTTGTGTTCTTAATTGTGCTTTAATGTTCATGGCGAAGGCTGAAATTGCTTCGTTAAATTGCTATTTGGTTGGAATCAGAAAATGTTGCATATGGTTTGGAAATTTGGCAATTGTTTGAGCTCTCATAGATCATGTTTAAGCTCTTGCATCATGTAGTTTAATCTATTAATGAAGAACTACCGTAGAGCTTGTTTAATTTGGTTTGCATGATTGGTCTCTCTAAGTCTAGATATTTTCGGGTAAAGTGTTTGAACAACAAGGAAGACAGTGTAGAGTCTTATAATGCTTGCAATATGTTCTTGTGTGAGTTTTGATGTACCTGTTCATACTTGTGTTTGCTTCAAACAACCTTGCTAGCCCAAACCTTGTACTGAGAGGAAATGCTTCTCGTGCATCCAAACACCTTGAGCCAAAAACCCATGCCATTTGTGTCCACCATATCTACCTACTATGTGGTATTTTTCTGCCATTCCAAAGTAAATTACTTGAGTGCTACCTTTAAAATTTCATTCCTTTACCTTTACAATATATAGCTCATGGGACAAATAGCTTAAAAACTATTGTGGTGATGAATATGTAGTTATGTGTCTTAATTCTTATAAGTTGCTTGTTGAGCGGTAACCATGTTTGGGGACGCCATCAACTTTACCTTTGTTGGATATCATGTGAGATGTTATGCATGTTCGTCTTGTCTGAAGTAAGTGCGATTTCATGATCAAATGGTTTGAGTATGCATATGTTAGAGAAGAACATTGGGCAGCCAACTAAAGCCATGTATCATGGTGGAAGTTTCAGTTTGGACATACAACCTCAATCTCTTATGAGAATATTAAATGTTGTTGAATGCTTAAGCATTAAAAGAGGAGTCCATTATCTGTTGTCTATGTTGTCCCGGTATGGATGTCTAAGTTGAGAATAATCAAAAGCGAGAAATCCAATGCGTGCTTTCTCCTTAGACATTTGTACAGGCGGCATAGAGGTACCCCTTTGTGACACTTGGTTGAAACATATGTTATGCGATGATAATCCGTGTTTTCCGAGCTAAGTAGGACAAGGTGCGAGCACTATTAGTACTCTATGCATGAGACATGCAACTTGTAGGAAGTATTATGCATAGCACATATGAATTATTACTACCGTTGACAAAATTGTTTCTATGTTTTCAAAACAAAAGCTCTAGCACAAAAATAGTAATCCATGCTTCCCTCTGCGAAGGGCCAATCTTTTACTTTATTGTTGAGTCAGTTTACCTACTCCTTTCTATCTTATAAGCAAACACTTGTGTTAACTGTGTGCATTGATTCTTACATGTTTACTTATTGCACTTGTTATATTACTCTATGTTGACAAATATCCATGAGATATACATGTTACAAATTGAAAGCAATTGCTGAAACTTAATCATCCTTTGTGTTGCTTCAATGCATTCTACTTTGAATTTATTGCTTATGAGTTAGCTCTTATGCAACTCTTATTAATACTTGTTTGAAAGTACTATTCATGAAAAGTTTTGCTATATGATTCATTTGTTTAGTCATTATCTTTGTTAGCAATCTTTTGTTCAGATCACTCCATTCATCTCATATGCTTTACAATAATGTTGATCAAGATTATGTTGGTAGCATGTCACTTCAGAAATTATTTGTGTTATCGTTTACCTACTCGAGGCGAGTAGGAACTAAGCTTGGGGATGCTTGATACGTCTCAAACGTATCTATAATTTCTTATGTTCCATGCTACTTTTATGACAATACTTGAATGTTTTATACATACTTTACGCATTATTATACATTTTCCGGCACTAACCTATTAACAAGATGCCGAAGCGCCAGTTGTTTTCTGCTGTTTTTGGTTTCAGAAATCCTAGTAAGGAAATATTCTCGGAATTGGACGAAATCAACGCCAGGGTCCTATTTTTGCACGAAGCCGAAGACCGAAGGGAGAAGTGGGGCCACGGGCGGCAGACACCGGGGCAGCGTGGCCGGGCCCTGGCCGCCGGCCTGTTGTGTGGGCCCTCGTGACGCCCCGACCTACCCTTCCGCCTACAAATAGCCTTCGTCGCGAAACCCCCTAGAGAGCCACGATACGGAAAACCTTCGAGACGCGCGTCGAATCCCATCTCGGGGATTCAGGAGATCGCCTCCGGCACCCTGAGAGGGGAATCATCACCGGAGGGGCTCTACATCATCATGCCCGCCTCCGGATTGATGCGTGAGTAGTTCATCCTTGGACTATGGGTCCATAGCAGTAGCTAGATGGTTGTCTTCTCCGCTTGTGCTATCATTGTTTAGATCTTGTGAGCTGCCTAACATGATCAAGATCATCTATTTGTAATGCTACATGTTGTGTTTGGCGAGATCCGATGAATATAGAATATTATGTTAAGTTGATTATCAATCTATCATATATGTGTTGTTTATGTTCTTGCATGCTCTCCGTTGCTAGTAGAGGCTCTGGCCAAGTTGATACTAGTAACTCCAAGAGGGGGTAATTATGCTCGATAGTGGGTTCATGCCTCCATTGAATCTGGGACAGTGACAGAAAGTTCTAAGGTTGTGGATGTGTTGTTGCTACTAGGGATAAAACATCGATGCTTTGTCTAAGGATATTTGTGTTGATTACATTACGCGCCATACTTAATGCAATTATCTGTTGTTTACAACTTAATACTGGAAGGGGTTCGGATGATAACCTGAAGGTGGATTATTTAGGCATAGATGCATGCTGGATAGCGGTCTATGTACTTTGTCGTAATGCCCTGATTAAATCACATAGTAATCATCATTGATATGTATTGAATCTTTATTTGTCAATTGCCTGCCTGTAATTTGTTCACCCAACATGTTAGTTATCTTATTGGAGAGACACCTCTAGTGAACTGTGGACCCCGGTCCATTCTTTTACATCTGAATACATTCTACTGTTTTTACTGTTCTTTGAAAACAAACACCATCTTCCACTCGATACGCTTAATTCTTTGTTTTCAGCAAGCGGTGAGATTGACAACCTCATTCGTTGGGGCAAAGTACTTTGATTGTGTTGTGCAGGTTCCACGTTGGCGCCGGTTTCCCTGGTGTTGCGCCGCACTACATTCCTCCACCAACAACCTTCACATGCTTCTTGGCTCCTACTGGTTCGATAACCTTGGTTTCTTACTGAGGGAAAACTTGCTGATGTGCGCATCACACCTTCCTCTTGGGGTTCCCAACGGACGTGTACATCTACGCGCATCAACGTATCAAGCATCCCCAAGCTTAGTTCCTACTCGCCCTCGAGTAGGTAAATGATAAAAATAATAATTTCTGAAGTGACATGCTACCAACATAATCTTGATCAATACTATTGTAAAGCATATGAGATGAATGAAGTGACTCAAAGCAATGGTATATAGTTTGCTAACAAAAATATAATGACTAAACAACTGAATCATATAGCAAAAACTTTTCATGAATAGTACTTTCAAGACAAGCATCAAAAAGTTTTGCAAAAGAGTTAACTCATAAAGCAATAGATTCTTAATACAAGGTTTTGAAGCAACACAAAGGAAGATTTAAGTTTCAGCAATTGCTTTCAACTTTCAACATGTATATCTCATGGATAATTGTCAACACAAAGTAATATAATAAGTGCAATAAGTAAGCATGTAAGAATCAACGCACATAGTTGACACAAGTGTTTGCTTCTAAGATAGAAAGAAGTAGGTAAACTGACTCAACATAAAGTAAAAGAAAGGCCCTTCGCAGAGGGAAGCAGAGATTACTCATGTGCTAGAGCTTTTTATTTTGAAAGCATGGAAACAATTGTGTCAACGGTAGTAATAATTCATATGGGTTATGTATAAAACTTCCTATAAGTTGCAAGCCTCATGCATCGAATACTAATAGTGCCCGCACCTTGTCCTAATTAGCTCGGATTTCCATGGATTATCATTGCATTACATATGTTTTAACCAAGTGTCACAAAGGGGTACCTCTATGCCACCTGTACAAAGGTCCAAGGAGATAAATCGCATTTGATTTCTCGATTTTGATAGATCTCAACTTAAGGACATCCATACCGGGACAACATAGAAAACAGATAATGGAATCCTCTTTTTAATGCTTTAAGCATTCAACAATAATAATATTCTCATAAGAGATTTTGAGGATTTGAGTGTCCAAGCTGAAACTTCCACCATGATACATGGCTTTGGTTGGCGGCCCAATGTTCTTCTCTAACAATATGCATACTCGAATCATTTCAACTCATGGCAAATCTCCCTTACTTTAGACAAGACGAACATGCATAGCAACTCACATGATATTCAACAACGGTGGTTGATGGCGTCCCCAGATAACATGGTTACCGCACAGCAACGATACGTCTCCAACGTATCGATAATTTCTTATGTTCCATGCTACTTTATTGATGATACCTACATGTTTTATGCACACTTTATGTCATATTCGTGCATTTTCTGGAACTAACCTATTAACAAGATGCGAAGTGCCGGTTCGTTTTCTTTTTTGGTTTCGAAATCCTAGTAACGAAATATTCTCGGAATTGGACGAAATCAACGCCCAGGTTCCTATTTTGCCCGGAAGCATCCAACACCCGAGAGCCGCAGAGATGGGCCAGGGGGCCCACACCACACCTGGGCGCGGGCGGGCCGGCCGCCACCTGGTGGTGAGGGCACCCTGGTGCCCCTCCGAGGCTCCCCTTTCGCCTATTTAAAGGTCTGACCTAAAACCCCGATGGAGGAAGCCACGGTACGCGAAACCTTCCGAGCCGCCGCCATCGCTAAGCCAAGATCCGGGGACAGGAGTCTCTGTTCCGGCACGGCTGCCGGAGCGGGGAAGTGCCCGGAAGGCTTCTCCATCGACACCGCTGCCATCTTCATCACCGCTGCTGCTCCCATGAGGAGGGAGTAGTTCTCCATTGAGGCTCGGGGCTGTACCGGTAGCTATGTGGTTCATCTCTCTCCTATGTACCTCAATACAATAATCTCATGAGCTGCCTTACTGTTGGAGATATGCCCAAGAGGCAATAATAAATGGTTATTATATATCTTTGTGTTTATGATAATGTTTATATACCATGCTGTAATTGTATTAACCGAAACATTGATACATGTGTGATATGTAAACAACAAAGAGTCCCTAGTAAGCCTCTTAACTAGCTTGTTGATTAATAGATGATTAGTTTCATAATCATGAACATTGGATGTTATTAATAACAAGGTTATATCATTATATGAATGATGTAATGGACACACCCAATTAAGCGTAGCATAAGATCACGTCATTAAGTTATTTGCTATAAGCTTTCGATACATAGTTACCTAGTCCTTATGACCATGAGATCATGTAAATCACTTATACCGGAAAGGTACTTTGATTACACCAAACGCCACTGCGTAAATGGGTGGTTATAAAGGTGGGATTAAGTATCCGGAAAGTATGAGTTGAGGCATATGGATCAACAGTGGGATTTGTCCATCCCGATGACGGATAGATATACTCTGGGCCCTCTCGGTGGAATGTCGTCTAATGTCTTGCAAGCATATGAATAAGTTCATAAGAGACCACATACCACGGTACGAGTAAAGAGTACTTGTCAGGAGACGAGGTTGAACAAGGTATAGAGTGATACCGAAGATCAAACCTCGGACAAGTAAAATATCGCGTGACAAAAGGAATTGGTATCGTATGTGAATGGTTCATTCGATCACTAAAGTCATCGTTGAATATGTGGGAGCCATTATGGATCTCCAGATCCCGCTATTGGTTATTGGTCGGAGTGAGTACTCAACCATGTCCACATAGTTCACGAACCGTAGGGTGACACACTTAAAGTTGGATGTTGAAATGGTAGAACTTGAATATGGAATGGAGTTCGAATATTTGTTCGAGTCCGGATGAGATCCCGGACATCACGAGGAGTTCCGGAATGGTCCGGAGAATAAGATTCATATATAGGAAGTCATATTCCAAGTTTGGAAATGATCGGTGCATTTATGGCAGGTTCTAGAAGGTTCTAGAAAAGTCCGGAAGAAACGCACTATGGAAGGTGGAGTCCCTAAGGACTCCACAAGCTTGGCCAGCCAAACCCTAGAGGGGAAAGTCCAAGGTGGACTTCCCCCAAGGTGGCCGGCCACCCCTCATGGAAAGGTGGGAGTCCCACTTGAGGTGGGAATCCCACCTTGGGTAGGTTCCCTACACATGGAAGGTTTTGGGTTGGGTCTTATTCGAAGACTTGTACACCAACTCTTGGGTGTTCCACCTATATAATGAGGGCCAAGGGGAGGGGCCGGCCACCAAAGCCATAGCTTGGCCGCACCCCTTAGTGGCCGGCCACCCCCTCTCCCAAACCCTAGCGGTCTCTCTCCTCCACCACATCCCGCACGCTTAAGCGAAGCTCCGCCGGATTTCTCCACCACCACCGACACCACGCCGTCGTGCTGTCGGATTCAAGAGGAGCTACTACTTCCGCTGCCCGCTGGAACGGGGAGGTGGACGTCGTCTTCATCAACAACCGAACGTGTGACCGAGTACGGAGGTGCTGCCCGTTCGTGGCGCCGGAAGCGATCGTGATCAAGATCTTCTACGCGCTTTTGCAAGCGGCAAGGAACGTCTACCGCAGCAACAAGAGCCTCATCTTGTAGGCTTTGGAATCTCTTCAAGGGTGAGACTCGATATCCCCTCGTTGCTACCATCTTCTAGATTGCATCTTGGCTTGGATTGCGTGTTCGCGGTAGGAAAATTTTTGTTTTCTATGCAACGAATCCCTACAGTGGTATCAGAGCCGTGTCTATGCATAGATGGTTGCACGAGTAGAACACAATTGTTTTGTGGGCGTTGATGCTTATGTTGTCTTTAGTTTGAGTACTTTGCATCTTTGTGGCATAGTGGGATGAAGCGGCTCGGGCTAACTTTACATGACCGCGTTCATGAGATTTGCTCCACGCTTGACATGCAACTTGTATTGCATAAGTGGCTTTGCGGGTGTCTGTCTCTCCTACTATAGTGAAGATTCAATTTACTCTTCTATTGACAACACTAGTATCACCGTTGTGGTTCATGTTCGTAGGTAGATTAGATCTCACTCGAAAACCCTAAACCACGTAAAATATGCAAACCAAATTAGAGAACGTCTAACTTGTTTTTGCAGGGTTTGGTGATGTGATATGGCCATAATGTGATGATGACTATGTATGAGATGATCATTATTGTATTCGGCAGGAGCCTTATGGTTGTCTTTAAATTTCATGTTGAGTAGTATTTCAAAGTAGTTGTAATAGTTGCTACATGAGGTGAACAACCATGAAGACGGCGCCATGGACCTTGACACTACGCCGACGATGATGGAGATCATGCCCGTTGATGATGGAGATCATGTCCGTGCTTTGGAGATGAAGATCGAAGGCGCAAAGACTAAAGGGCCATATCATATCACATATGAATTGCATGTGATGTTAATCCTTTATGCATCTTATTTTGCTTAGATCGCGACGGTAGCATTATAAGATGATCCCTCACATTAATATCAAGATAATAAAGTGTTCTCCCCTCGTATGCACCGTTGATATAGTTCGTCGTTTCGAAGCATCTCGTGATGATCGGATGTGATAGACTCAACGTTCACATACAACGGGTGTAAGCCATGTTGCACACGCGGAATACTTGGGTTTGCTTGACGAGCCTAGCATGTACAGACATGGCCTCGGGACAACGGAAACCGAAAGGTTGAACACGAGTCATATGGATGATATGATCAACATGTTGATGTTCACCATTGAAGCTACATCATCTCACGTGATGATCGGTTTTGGTGTAGTGGATTTGGATCGTGTACCACTTAACAACTATGAGGGATGTTGTATTAAGTGGGAGTTCATTAGTAATTAGATTAAAACATGAACTAATTATCATAAACATAGTCTGAGTAGTATTTTGAATTAATTTGTAGTATTGGCATCCGTTTTTCTACCAAGCGCTAGTCTTGTTATTGAGATAGAAATACTGTTAAAATCTGAAAATAAACTTTACGGACTGGTACCGTATTGTTAAAGAATCAAGAAATGATTAAGTCCTATTGCAAACTTTTAGTAAACCTCACATTGTTGATTCAAAGAGCTATGGTTTCAATTAGTACCTAAAGTTATCTTGTCTCCGTGAAACTTGAAGTTCAAATCTGTTTGAAAAGTAAGGAGCTGAAAATTTAGTTTTCAGAAATAATCAAGGTATGAGATATATGTGATATCTAAAGACCTTATTGCAAGATGATAGAATATAATTTGGTGAGACTACATAAACTCATAAGTTTTATGGGAATGTACGAAGGTTGAAGACGCAAGGCGTCCCAATTCTCCAACTATTGGGGCACTAACGATATTCGCATATCCATGAAGTAATCATCCTTAGTATGCATCGTTGCTAAACACTCGTCGTTTCGAATACTAAGGTATAGATTCTACGTGTGCATACAACGGGCGCAAACCAGATTTGCACATGCGAATACTGAGGTTAAACTTTACAAGCCTAGCATGTACAGACATGGTCTTGGAAAGTCATCATGAATTGATGGATAAAATTATGAGTGAAATTGTTCATCATATTACATAGTTACTAATAGTGAAATCTGCAACACTTGTCATATGATGATCAACTTCAGAACCTCAAGGTTATTGGTATTTGACCAACAAACCTAGAAGTTATTGATGTTGAAGTGTTTTTATGAATAATGAGGAAAGCTAAAAGAGAAACTACAAAGGATATTTTGGCAGAAAGAAAGAAAAGACTAGAAAGTCTAGCTCAGGTGTATATAAATGATATACATGTTATGGTTGTATTTCTAGTTTGATCACACAATGAAATTCTTGGGTATTAGTACCATATTGGTTGGTATGAAGTGTCATACAAAACAACACAATACAAGAATACAATGGCCTAAGTGACTAACAAGGAATATGATAGAAATGCACGTCAAGAACAAAAATAAAGTGTTATTATGTTCGTCGTTAGCATTCTATCTAGCCCTTAGAATTTATAATAAAGAACTTAATAATTGTTATTTTGCTCTGGTCAAATGAAAACAATGAGTTGTTCAAATTATGACATTACTCCATGTACGATGGATAAGTTATTATAAATCTTAATGGTGAAAACACACATACATAAACATTGACGCTAAAATGCCATAAGGCAAATGATTTGAATTCCACTTATTTGTGGAACCGCCATTTAGGTCATGTTAGAAAGGAACGCATGAAGGAACTCCATGCAAATGGATTTTTGGAGTCATTTGATTTTTGAATCGTTTGACACTTGCAAATCTTTTCTAAAGAGAATGACTAAAATACCGTTCATAGGCCAAGAGTTGAACGGGCAACTAACTTAGTGGAAAAATACATGATGATGTATGTGGTTCACTGGGCATAGTTGTGTGCGGGAGATTCTTCTACTTCATGAAAACTTCCAACAATGAATTGAGTATATATGTATATATTCGATAAGGAAGAAGTTTGAAACATTTGAATGGATTCAAATAAATTTCAGCATGAGGTGGAAATCATCGTAATAGAAAAGTCAAATATCTATGATTGGATCATAGTGGAAATATTTGAATTACGAGTTTTAGCGAACATCTAAGAGAGTTATGAAGTTGTTCTACAACTCACGTTTCTTGGAGTATCATAGTGATGATGGAGTATCCGAGAGATGTATCCAAACCTTGTTGGATCAATGATGAGATAAAATATTGATGCCATTATATTTTTGGGGATTATGCTTTAGAGACTACCGCTTTTACACTGAATAGAGCATCATCATGATCCGTTGAAATGACACCATACGAGTTATGGCATGGGTATGAAACCTAATAGTTATTTCTTAAATTTTGGTATGCATAGCATAAGGTAAATAAAGTTTACAACCAAAATCGGATGTATGTCTTTGTTGGTTATCCCAAAGAATTAATTGGGAATTCTTTCCACTATGGAGACAAAGACAAAAGTGTTTGTCGATGTTTCTTACTTATTTCCAAGAAATTGTTTTTAGCGAAGTATTTGAGTGGGAGGACAATAGAACTTGATAAAGTTTATGAACCTGAGCATAATGATCAGAGTAGCGTAGCATCGGAATTAGTTCCGGAAGCGGCCACGACGATCATGGCTCCCATGTCTACAAAATGTTATAGTCATGGAGATCAAAGTACTTATTGAACCTTGTAGGTATGATTTACTTTGTGATCAAATAAATGATTTGTGAACAAAGGATTGTTTTTGAACAATGATAAACCAACTACAAACAAAGAAGTTATGATGGGCCCTGACTCCGTTAAAATGGCTATACGCCATGAAATCCAAGATAGATGAATACTTTTTGAAAGTAAATGGATCTATAAAATTGATGAACTTGGATGGAATATCCTTGAATAAGCTCGACTTGTCGAAAAGTTGTTTACGACAAAGTTCAAAGAGTTGACTACGATAAGATTAGATCTTCCGTAGTAATGCTTATAGTCTATGTGGATTATTCTAGTAATCGCTACATATTTCTTTCATGAGATATGATAGTAGGATGGCAAAATACATTACTTAACAGAAGTGTGTATTAAAGGTGTATACAAGATACAACCAATTGTTTTGCTAGTCCGTGGAATACTAGATAGGTATACGAACTTCAATTGGATGAAGTGAGTATCGCGGAGTTGGAATCTTCACCGGATGAAATAGTCAAAGAGTTTTGATTTCATCAGAAACGATGAAGGTGCTTGCATTTGCAAGAAATTAAGTGGGAGCGCTGAGACATATTTGTAATACTTTATGTAGCTGACATATCGTTGATTATAAATAGTGTAATTATATAATTGATTAAAAAGGTTTCATTGAGAATTAACTTCAATGAAAGAATATGGACTGAAACATATTTAGTGTCAAGATCTATGAAGATAGATTGAAACACATAATAAGTTTAAGTCAAAGTACATAGAAAGGATATTGAAGTAGTTCAATATTAAGAAAATGTTCTTGTCATGTGAAGTTTTAACAAGACTTGAGTGTATCTGACACTCAATGAGTAAAAACACATGAGTGATTTTAAATCACAATTAATATGTACACAATCAGATGTCCTGAGCTCTAAAAGTTAGGAGCATATACCAGAATGATTCATGTGATGATCATTGACAAACAGTAAGAATATCCATGTGTGCTTTAGAAGGACCAAGGATATATATATATAGTTTTATATGGGTAATGACAAAACAAAATCGTTGTAAAGTGTTGCACCGATATTAGTTTGGTCATATATAAAATTAAATTTCAATCTCAATTAGGCTAAGTGTTATTAAAAAGGTAGCACAATGCTAGATTTAGAAGAGTTCTAAATATTGTGACGGATTCTACAAAAGAAGGCAGAGTATGTCATTGTTTTGACAATGATTGAGGATGTTGAGTTAAGAAGTTCTTTGAGAACTTGGTGTAGTTCCGATAGTGTCAGAACTTTGAAGCTATATTGTGTGACAATATTAGTGACATATTTCAGACCGCGGAATTAAGGTTCCACCAGAAGACCAAACATATTTAATGCCGACTCATTTGGAAAATGAGTGATGCGTGAAGACGCAAATGAATTGCAAAATACATACGTTTCTGAGTGTGTCAGAACCGTTGACTAAAACCTCTCCCGTGAGCAAAACATGATAAAACACCAGAAGGCCAAGGTGTTATATCTTTACATATGTAAACTAGATTATTGACTCTAGTGCAAGTGGGAGACTGTTGGAGATATGCCCAAGAGGCAATAATAAATGGTTATTATATATCTTTGTGTTTATGATAATGTTTATATACCATGCTATAATTGTATTAACCGAAACATTGATACATGTGTGATATGTAAACAACAAAGAGTCCCTAGTAAGCCTCTTAACTAGCTTGTTGATTAATAGATGATTAGTTTCATAATCATGAACATTGGATGTTATTAATAACAAGGTTATATCATTATATGAATGATGTAATGGACACACCCAATTAAGCGTAGCATAAGATCACGTCATTAAGTTATTTGCTATAAGCTTTCGATACATAGTTACCTAGTCCTTATGACCATGAGATCATGTAAATCACTTATACCGGAAAGGTACTTTGATTACACCAAACGCCACTACGTAAATGGGTGGTTATAAAGGTGGGATTAAGTATCCGGAAAGTATGAGTTGAGGCATATGGATCAACAGTGGGATTTGTCCATCCCGATGACGGATAGATATACTCTGGGCCCTCTCGGTGGAATGTCGTCTAATGTCTTGCAAGCATATGAATAAGTTCATAAGAGACCACATACCACGGTACGAGTAAAGAGTACTTGTCAGGAGACGAGGTTGAACAAGGTATAGAGTGATACCGAAGATCAAACCTCGGACAAGTAAAATATCGCGTGACAAAAGGAATTGGTATCGTATGTGAATGGTTCATTCGATCACTAAGTCATCGTTGAATATGTGGGAGCCATTATGGATCTCCAGATCCCGCTATTGGTTATTGGTCGGAGTGAGTACTCAACCATGTCCACATAGTTCACGAACCGTAGGGTGACACACTTAAAGTTGGATGTTGAAATGGTAGAACTTGAATATGGAATGGAGTTCGAATATTTGTTCGGAGTCCCGGATGAGATCCCGGACATCACGAGGAGTTCCGGAATGGTCCGGAGAATAAGATTCATATATAGAAAGTCATATTCCAAGTTTGGAAATGATCCGGTGCATTTATGGCAGGTTCTAGAAGGTTCTAGAAAAGTCCGGAAGAAACGCACTATGGAAGGTGGAGTCCCGGAAGGACTCAAGCTTGGCCAGCCAAACCCTAGAGGGGAAAGTCCAAGGTGGACTTCCCCCCAAGGTGGCCGGCCACCCCCCTCATGGAAAGGTGGGAGTCCCACTTGAGGTGGGAATCCCACCTTGGGTAGGTTTCCCTACACATGGAAGGTTTTGGGTTGGGGTCTTATTCGAAGACTTGTACACCAACTCTTGGGTGTTCCACCTATATAATGAGGGCCAAGGGGAGGGGCCCGGCCACACCAAAGCCATAGCTTGGCCCCCCTTAGTGGCCGGCCCCCCTCTCCCAAACCCTAGCGGTCTCTCTCCTCCACCACATCCCGCACGCTTAAGCGAAGCTCCGCCGGATTTCTCCACCACCACCGACACCACGCCGTCGTGCTGTCGGATTCAAGAGGAGCTACTACTTCCGCTGCCCGCTGGAACGGGGAGGTGGACGTCGTCTTCATCAACAACCGAACGTGTGGACCGAGTACGGAGGTGCTGCCCGTTCGTGGCGGAAGCGATCGTGATCAAGATCTTCACGCTTTGCAAGCGGCAAGTGAACGTCTACCGCAGCAACAAGAGCCTCATCTTGTGGCTTTGGAATCTCTTCAAGGGTGAGACTCGATATCCCCTCGTTGCTACCATCTTCTAGATTGCATCTTGGCTTGGATTGCGTGTTGGTAGGAAAATTTTGTTTTCTATGAGCTGCCTTACATGATTGAGATTCATATGAGTTTTGTATCACTATTCATCTATGTGCTACTCTAGTGATGTTATTAAAGTACTCTATTCCTCCTCCATGTGTGTAAAGGTGACAGTGTGTGCAGTGTAGTACTTGGCGTAGGCTATGATTGTGATCTCTTGTAGATTATGAAGTTAACTATTACTATGATGGTATTGATGTGATCTATTCCTCCTAACTGGCGTGAAGGTGACAGTGTGCATGCTATGTTAGTACTTGGTTTAGTAGTATCGATCTTTCTTGCACTCTAAGGTTATTTAAATATGAACATCTAATTGTGGAGCTTGTTAACTCCGGCATTGAGGGTTCGTGTAATCCTACGCAATGTGTTCATCATCCAACAAGAGAGTGTAGAGTATGCATTTATCTATTCTGTTATGTGATCAATGTTGAGAGTGTCCACTAGTGAAAGTCTATTCCCTAGGCCTTGTTCCTAAATCTGCTATCGCTGCTTGTTACTGTTTACTGCGTTACTACTACTGCGTTACTACTGCATGTTTACTTCCCGCAATAGTACTACCATCAACTGCACGCCAGCAAGCACTTTTCTGGCGCCGTACTACTGCTCATATTCATTCATACCACTTGTATTTCACTATCTCTTCGCCGAACTAGTGCACCTATTAGGTGTGTTGGGGACACAAGAGACTTCTTGCTTTGTGGTTGCAGGGTTGCATGAGAGGGATATCTTTGACCTCTTCCTCCCTGAGTTCGATAAACCTTGGGTAATCCACTTAAGGGAAACTTGCTGCTGTTCTACAAACCTCTGCTCTTGGAGGCCCAACACTGTCTACAAGAATAGAAGCACAGATAGACATCAAGCACTTTTCGGCCGTTGCCGGGAGGAAAGGTAAAAGGCACTCATACTTCGGTTCCAGGTAACAGTACTTTTCTGGCGCCATTGTGTGTGTGCTCGAAGCTATTTCCTTTAGACTCTGCAATTGCGACATTTGGTTTCTTGTTTACACTAGTTAGGCATAATGGACAACAATGACCTTTTTATTCTATTTCCTGATTTAAGACATGGATGGTTTGATGCGAAAATTAAAAAAACCATGGAACATATTAATATGAATGCTTTGAACACCATTGTTGCTAATGCTATGGAAAATTCTAAGCTTGGGGAAGCTGGCTTTGATGAGCATGATATTTTTAGTCCCCCAAGCATTGAGGAGAAAATTTACTTTGATGATACTTTGCCTCCCATTTATGATTATTATAATGATAGTAGTCTTTTGTTACCACCTGTTATGGAGGATAAATTTGATTATGATTACAATATACCTCCTATATTTGATAGCTACTTTGTTGAATTTGCTCCCACTACAATTAATAAGAATGACTATGCTTATGTTGGGAGTAGTAATTATTTTATGCATGAGACTCATGGTAAGAATGCTTTATGTGATAGTTATATTGTTGAGTTTGCTCATGATGCTACTGAAAGTTATTATGAGAGAGGAAAATATGGTTGTAGAAATTTTCATGTTACTAAAATGCCTCTCTATGTGCTGAAATTTTTGAAGCTACACTTGTTTTATCTTCCTATGCTTGTTACTTTGCTCTTCATGAACTTGTTTATTTACAAGATTCCTATGCATAGGAAGCATGTTAGACTTAAATGTGTTTTGAATTTGCCTCTTGATGCTCTCTTTTGCTTCAACTTCTATTTCTTGCGAGTGCATCATTAAAAGCTGAGACCATCTTAATGGCTATAAAGAAGAACTTCTTGGGAGATAACCCATGTGTTTTTACTACAGTACTTTGTTTTATATTTGAGTCTTGGAAGTTGTTTACTACTGTAGCAACCTCTCCTTATCATGTTTTTGTGCCAAGTAAAGTTTTCTATGTCAAAGTTGATGTTATATTTGGGATCGCTGCGCAGAACCAGCATTGCTGTCTGTCACGAATCTGGGCACAGGCCTCTGTAGAAAATTCGAAAAAATCTGCCAATTTACGAGCGTGATCCTCACGCAACTTTCATTAGTTTTGAGTTTTTCTATTTGAGCAAGTCTGGTGCCATCCTAAAATTCGTCTTTACGGACTGTTCTGTTTTTGACAGATTCTGCCTTTTATTTCGCATTGCCTCTTTTGCTATGTTGGATTCATTTCTTTGATCCATTAATGTCCAGTAGCTTTATGCAATGTCCAGAAGTGAAAAGAATGTTTGTGTCACCTCTGAACATGTGAATTTTTGATTATGCACTAACCCTCTAATGAGTTTGCTTGAAGTTTGGTGTGAAGGAAGTTTTCAAGGGTCAAGAGAGGAGGATGATATACTACGATCAAGAAGAATGAAAAGTCTAAGCTTGGGGATGCCCCGGTGGTTCATCCCTGCATATTTCAAGAAGACTCAAGCATCTAAGCTTGGGGATGCCCAAGGCATCCCTTCTTCATCGACAAAGTATCAGGTTCCTTCTCTTGAAACTATATTTTTATTCGGTCACATCTTATGTATTTTACTTGGAGCGTATGTGTGCTTTTATTTTTGTTTTTGTTTTGTTATCTTAGTTCTCTGAATAAGTTCATCCTTGTGTGGGAGAGAGACACGCTCCGCTGGTTCGTATGAACACATGTGTTCTTAGCTCATAATATTCATGGCGAAGTTTCCTCTTCGTTAAATTGTTATATGGTTGGAATTGAAAAATGCTACATGTAGTAATTGGTAAAATGTCTTGGATAATGTGATACTTGGCAATTGTTGTGCTCATGTTTAAGCTCTTGCATCATATACTTTGCACCCATTAATGAAGAAATACATAGAGCTTGCTAAAATTTGATTTGCATAATTGGTCTCTCTAAGGTCTAGATAATTTCTAGTATTGAGTTTTGAACAACAAGGAAGACGGTGTAGAGTCTTATAATGTTTACAATATGTCTTTTATGTGAGTTTTGCTGCACCGGTTCATCCTTGAGTTTGCTTCAAATAACCTTGCTAGCCTAAACCTTGTATCGAGAGGGATTACTTCTCATGCATCCAAATCCTTGAGCCAACTACTATGCCATTTGTGTCCACCATACCTACCTACTACATGGTATTTCTCCGCCATTCCAAAGTAAATTGCTTGAGTGCTACCTTTAAATAATTCAAAATTTATCACCTCTTATTTGTGTCAATGTTTTATAGCTCATGAGGAAGTATGTGGTGTTTTATCTTTCGATCTTGTCATTTACTTTTGACAGACTTTCACAATGGACTAGTGGCACATCCGCTTATCCAATAATTTTGCAAAAAGAGCTGGCAATGGGGTTCCCAGCCCCAATTAATTAACTTTCATTAATAATTCTCTTCACATGTTTTGCTCTGATTCATCAGTAAGCAACTTAATTTTGCAAATAGACACTCCTCCATGGTATGTGAATGTTGGAAGGCACCCGAGGATTCGGTTAGCCATGGCTTGTGTAAGCAAAAGGTTGGAGGAGTGTCATCCATAAATAATAAAAAAACTAAAGTACATGTGTAAACAAAAGAGAAGAGGGATGATCTACCTTGCTGGTAGAGATAACGTCCTTCATGGGAGCCGCTCTTGAAAGTCTGGTTGATGAGGTAGTTAGAGTGCCCACTACCATTCGTTGACAACAACAAACACCTCTCAAAATTTTACTTTTATGCTCTCTTTATGTTTTCAAAACCAAAGCTCTAGCACAAATACATCAATCGATGCTTTCCTCTTTGAAGGACCTTTCTTTTACTTTTATTGTTGAGTCAGTTTACCTATCTCCCTCCACCTTAAGAAGCAAACACTTGTGTGAACTGTGCATTGATTCCTACATGCTTGCATATTGCACTTGTTATATTACTTTATGTTGACAATATCCATGAGATATACATGTTATAAGTTGAAAGCAACTGCTGAAACTTAATCTTCCTTTGTGTTGCTTCAACACCTTTACTTTGAATTATTGCTTTATGAGTTAACTCTTATGCAAGACTTATTAATGCTTGTCTTGAAAGTACTATTCATGAAAAGTCTTTGCTTTATGATTCATTTGTTTACTCATGTCATTACCATTGTTTTGATCGCTACATTCATTACATATGTTTATAGTATGATCAATATTATGATGGCATGTCACTTGAAATTATCTTTGTTATCGTTTTACTGCTCGGGACGACAGAACTAAGGGGATGCTGATACGTCTCCAACGTATCGATAATTTCTTATGTTCCATGCTACTTTATTGATGATACCTACATGTTTATGCACACTTTATGTATGCATTTTCGGAACTAACCTATTAACAAGATGCCGAAGTGCAGTTCCTGTTTTCTGCTGTTTTTGGTTTTCGAAATCTAGTGAAATATTCTCGGAATTGGACGAAATCAGGTTCTATTTTGCCGGAAGCATCAGAACACCCGAGAGCCGCGAGAGATGGGCCAGGGGGCCCCCACCACACACTGGGCGCGGGCCGGAGCCCTGGCCGCACCACCTGGTGGTGAGGGCACCCAGTGCCCCTCCGAGGCTCACCTTTCGCCTATTTAAAGGTCCTGACCTAAAACCCCGACGGAGGAAGCCACGATACGCGAAACCTTCCAGAGCCGCCGCCATCGCAAGCCAAATCTGGGGGACAGGAGTCTGTTCGCACGTTGCCGGAGAGGGGAAGTGCCCCGGAAGGCTTCTCCATCGACACCGCTGCCATCTCCACCGCCATCTTCATCACCACTGCTGCTCCCATGAGGAGGAGTAGTTCTCCATTGAGGCTCGGGGCTGTACCGGTAGCTATGTGGTTCATCTCTCTCCTATGTACCTCAATACAATAATCTCATGAGCTGCCTTACATGATTGAGATTCATATGAGTTTTGTATCACTATTCATCTATGTGCTACTCTAGTGATGTTATTGAAGTACTCTATTCCTCCTCCACGTGTGTAAAGGTGACAGTGTGTGCACCGTGTGAGTACTTAGCGTAGGCTATGATTGTGATCTCTTGTAGATTATGAAGTTAACTATTACTATGATGGTATTGATGTGATCTATTCCTCCTAACTGGCGTGAAGGTGACAGTGTGCATGCTATGTTAGTACTTGGTTTAGTAGTGTCGATCTTTCTTGCACTCTAAGGTTATTTAAATATGAACATCTAATTGTGGAGCTTGTTAACTACGGCATTGAGGGTTCGTGTAATCCTACGCAATGTGTTCATCATCCAACAAGAGAGTGTAGAGTATGCATTTATCTATTCTGTTATGTGATCAATGTTGAGTGTCCACTAGTGAAAGTCTATTCTAAGCCTTGTTCCTAAATACTGCTATCGTGCTTGTTTACTGTTTACTGCGTTACTACGCTGCGTTACTCTGCATGTTTACTTCCCGCAATATTACTACCATCAGCTGCACGCCAGCAAGCATTTTCTGGCGCCGTACTACTGCTCATATTCATTCATACCACTTGTATTTCACTATCTCTTCGCCGAACTAGTGCACCTATTAGGTGTGTTGGGGACACGAGAGACTTCTTGCTTTGTGGTTGCAGGGTTGCATGAGAGGGATATCTTTGACCTCTTCCTCCCTGAGTTCGATAAACCTTGGGTAATCCACGAGAAACTTGCTGCTGTTCTACAAACCTCTCTTTGCTCTTGGAGGGCGACTCTTTTGTCTACAAAAATAAACATAGTAGACATCGACGCTTATAAGGACTAAGATACATGACATATTCCTTACCACAATAGTTTTTAGGCTACTTTCCCATGAGCTATGTATTGCAAAAACAAGGAATGAATTTTTGAAAGGTTTTAAAGGTAGCACGCAAGCAATTTACTTTGGAGTGGCGAGAAAAAATACCACATAGTAGGTAGTTATGGTGGACACAAATGGCATAGGTTTTGGCTCAAGGTTTTGGATGCACGAGAAGCATTCCCTCTCAGTACAAGGCTTTGGCTAGCAAGGTTGTTTGAAGCAAACATAAGTATAAACCGGTACAGCAAAACTTACAAAATAACATATTGCAAACATTATAAGACTCTACACTGTCTTTCTTGGTGCTCAAACACTTTTACCAAAAAAATATCTAGACCTTAGAGAGACCAATCATGCAATCCAAATTTCAACAAAGCTCTACGGTAGTTCTCCGCTAATAGGTTTAAACTACATGATGCAAGAGCTTAAACATGATCTACTTGAGAGCTCAAAACAATTGCCAAGTATCAAATTATTCAAGACAATATACCAATTACCATATGAAGCATTTTCTGTTTCCAACCAAATAACAATAACAATAAGTGTTGCGGCTTTCAGCTTTCGCCATGAACATGAAAAATAAAGCAGAACACAAGTGTTCAAATGAAAAAGCGGAGCGTCTCTCTCCCACACAAGCATGTTAGGATCCAATTTATTAAGAAAACTTAAATAACAAACGAGAAAAGCACTTGGACGCTCCAAAGTAAAAGCACATAAGATGTGTGGAATTAAAATATAGTTCACTAGAGGTGACACGATAAGTTTTGATGAATAAGGGCATGTCTTGGGCATCCCCAAGTTTAGACGCCTGGAGTCTTCTTGAAATATGCAGGGATGAACCATGGGGCATCCCCAAGCTTAGACTTTTCCCTCTTCTTGATCATATTAATTATATCATCCTCCTCTCTTGATCCTAAACTTCCTCCACACCAAACTCAAAGCAATATCATTAGAGGGTTAGTGCATAATCAAAAATTCACATGTTCAACAGGGGACACAATCATTCTCAACATACGGACATTACCCAAAGGCTACAGAAATTTAAGAGACAAGAAATCCACTCAAACACGATAAAAGAGGCAATGCAAAGTAAAAAGGCAGAATCTGTCAAAACGGGACAGTCAGTAAGGCAATTTTTCGAGGCACTTACCATGGTCAGATGGAAAAGCTTGATTGAATGAAGAAGTTGCGTACATATACGAGGATTACTCATAATTTTTTCAAAAATTTTAGATTCTTTCTACGGAGAGAAAAACTCAAATTAAGTGACAGCTAAACATCTGTTTACGCGCGGAAATCCAAATCTAGTATCAACTTTCTATCAAAGACTTCCCGACACAACAATGCAAGAAAATAAAGATACAAAGGTATTGCTACAGTAACAAGCATCTTGACTCAAATATAAAACAAAAATTGCAGAAATAAAATAATGGGTTGTCTCCCATAAGCGCTTTCTTTAACGCCTTTCAGCTAGGCGCAGAAAGTGCAAATCAAGTAACATCAAGAGAAGAAGCATCAACATCATAATTTGTTCTAAGAATAGAATCAAAAGGCATCTTCATTCTCTTTCTAGGGAAGTGTTCCATATCTTTCTTAAGAGGGAATTGATATTTAATATTTCCTTCTTTCATATCAATAATAGCACAAACGGTTCGAAGAAAGGGTCTTCCCAAAACAATAGGACAAGATGCATTGCATTCAATATCGAAAACAACAAAATCAACGGGGACAAGGTTATTGTTAACCGTAATGTGAACATTGTCAATTCTCCCCAAAGGTTTCTTTATAGAATTATCAGCAAGATTAACATCCAAATAACAACATTCCAAGGGTGGCAAGTCAAGTATATCATAAAGTTTCTTAGGCATAACAGAAATACTTGCACCAAGATCACATAAAGCATTACAATCCAAATCATTGACCTTCATTTTAATGATGGGCTCCCAACCATCTTCCAACTTCCTAGGGACAGATTCAAGTTTTAATTCCTCTTCCCTAGCTTTAATGAGAGCATTTGTAATATGTTTTGTGAAAGCCAAGTTTACCTAGCATTAGGACTTCTAACAAGTTTTTGCAAGAACTTAATAACTTCAGAAATATGACAATTATCAAAATCAAAACCATTATGATCTACAATGGGACCATTGTCCCCAACACTTTTGAAAAATTTCAGCACTTTTATCACAAGCAGTTTCAGCATTTGGCAATTTTGCACACTTTGTAGTAGAAGTAGAAACATTGCCAACACCAATTATTTACCATTGATAGTAGAGGGAGGTTTAGAAACATGTGAAGCATCAACATTACTAGTGGTGGTAATAGTCCAAACTCTAGCTATATTATTCTCTTTAACAAGTTTTTCTTCTCTTTCCCACCTAGCATACAATTCAGCCATCATTCTAATATTGTCATTAATTCGAACTTGGATAGAATTTGTTTTAGCAAACTTAGTATCTTTAACTTCCTCAGGCATAACTTTCAATTTTCAAAGATCAACATCAAGAGCAAGACTATCAACCTTAGAAGCAAGAACATCAATTTTGCCAAGCTTTTCTTCAACAGATTTGTTAAAAGCAGTTTGTGTACTAATAAATTCTTTAAGCATGACTTCAAGATCAGAGGGTACACTCTACTATTGTTGTAGATTACCATAACCATTACCACTATTAGAAGGATATGGCCTATAGTTGTTGTTACCAAAATTATTCCCATAAGGATTGTTGTTGAAATTATTATTTTTTATGAAATTCACATCAACATGCTCTTCTTGAGCAACCAATGAAGCTAAAGGAACATTATTAGGATCAACATGAGATCTACCATTAACAAGCATAGACATAATAACATCAATCTTATCACTCCAAGAAGAGGTTTCTTCAACAAAATTTACCTTCTTACCTTGAGGAGTTCTTTCAGTGTGCCATTTATAGTATTTGATCATCATATCATCAAGAAGCTTTGTTGCAGCACCCAAAGTGATGGACATAAAAGTACCTCCAGCAACTGAATCCAATAGGTTCCTCGAAGAAAGTTTTAATCCTGCATAAAAGGTTTGGATGATTATCCAAGTAGTTAGTCCATGGGTAGGGCAATTCTTTACCAAAGATTTCATTCTCTCTCATGCTTGGGCAACATGTTCATTATCCAATTGCTTAAAATTCATAATGCTACTTCTCAAACATATAATTTTAGCAGGAGGATAATATTTTCCAATGAAAGCATCTTTACATTTAGTGCATGAACTAATACTATTTTTAGGCAAAGATAACAACCAATCTTTAGCTCTTCCTCTCAAGGAGAAGGAAACAATTTCAGTTTTATAATATCCCCATCTATATCCTTATACTTTTTCATTTCATTTCACAGAGTTCAACAAAATTATTAAGATGGGCGACATCATCAGTACTAACACCAAACTGCTCTCTCATAACAAGATTTAGTAAACGAGGTTTAATTTCATAAAATTCTGTTGTAGTAGCAGGTGGAGCAATAGGAGTGCATGACATCATTATTTGTGCTAGTGAAGTCACACAACTTAGTGTTCTCGGGAGTATTCATTTTAGCAATAATAAAAATAAATAAAGCAAAACCGAATTAAATAGAGTAAAACAAATAACTATTTTTTGTGTTTTTGATATAAAGAAAGCAAACAAGACAGAAAATAAAATAAAGCAAGACAATAAACAAAGTAAAAAGAGATTGGGTGTGAGAGACTCCCCTTACGAGCGTGTCTTGATCTCCAGAGCAACGGCGCCGAGAAAAGTGGCCCACTTGTGACGGTAAAGCACAATCAGTTGGGAACCCAAGAGGCGATATGATGAGTACAGCGGCGAGTTTTTTCACGGTAGAAAACCAGGTTGCTCAGACCGGTAGGAGATGAAGATCACGTGAAGGTTGTTGGTGAAGGAGTGTAGTGCGCCGCAACACCGATTCCGGCGCCGACGTGGAACCTGCACAACACAATCAAACTACTTTGCTCCAACTTAACGGTGAGGTTGTCAATCTCATACTGAAAACAAAGGATTAAACGTGGTGTGGAAAATGATGTTTGCTTGCGAAAATAAAAGAGAACAATGATTGCAATAGGTTGTATTTTAGATGTAAAAGAATGGACCGGGGTCCACGGTTCACTAGTGGTGTCTCTTCAATAAGATAAATAGCATGTTGGGTAAACAAATTACGAGTTGGGCAATTGACACATAGAAGGGCATAACAATGCACATACATATCATGATGACTACTATGAGATTTACTTAGGGCATTACGACAAAGAACATAGACCGCTATCCAGCATGCATCTATACCTAAAAAGTCCACCTTCGGGTTAGCATCCGCACCCCTTCCAGTATTAAGTTGCAAACAACAGACAATTGCATTAAGTACTGTGCGTAATGTAATCAACAAAAATATCCTTAGACAAAGCATTGATGTTTTATCCCTAGTGGCAACAGCACATCCACAACCTTAGGGGTTGCTGTCACTCCCCCAGATTCAATGGAGACATGAACCCACTATCTAGCATAAATACTCCCTCTTGAAGTTACAAGTATCAACTTGGCCAGAGCCTCTACTAGCAACGGAGAGCATGCAAGATCATAAATAACACATATATGATAGATCAATAATCAACTTGACATAGTATTCCATATTCATCGGATCCCAACAAACACAAAATGTAGCATTACAAATAGATGATCTTGATCATGATAGGCGGCTCACAAGATCTAAACATAATAGCACAAGAGGAGAAGACCATCTAGCTCTTGCTATGGACCGTAGTCCAAGGATGAACTACTCACGCATCAATCGGACGGGCATGGTGATGTAGAGCCTCGGTGATGATTCCCCTCTCCGTGGTCTTGCAATGGGGAGATCTTACGAACCCCAGGATTAGGGTTGACGACGGCGCGTCTACGGAACTGTTAAAGTATTTTGGCTCTCGGTGCTAGGGTTTCGCGGACGAAGGAATAAATAGGTGAAGAGCGGCCTTGGAGAACCAGGGGGCTCCTACATCACAGGCGCGGCCAAGGGGACCCCGTCAAAACATGCAAATACAAGTTGCATGTCAAGTGTGGAGCAAGTCTCATGAGGCGCGGTCATGTAAAGTTAGCCCGGGACGCTTCATCCCACCATCCCGCAAGATGCAAAGTACACAAACTAAAGCAACAAGAGCCAACGGCCACAAAACCATTGTGTTCTACTCGAGCCAGATCTATGCATAGACATGGCTCTGATAACCACTGAAGGGTTCGTAGCATAGAAAACAAAAAATTTCCTACCGCAAGACGAATAAATCAAGATCTAAACTATGGAACACCGAAAGATCTAATCTATAAGATCGGAGCAACAAGATTGATGTGAGACTAACCCTCGAATTTCCAAAGCCTACGAGATTAGATCTCGTTGTTGGTGTGACGATCGTTCCCGATGCGCAATTCCGGCAGCACTTCCGTACTCAGTCGCGCGTACGGTGTCGATGAAGCCCTTCCTCTCCCCGTTCCAGCGGAGCAGCGGAGGTGTGGTAGATCCCTCGGAATCCCAGCGGCACGACGGCGTGGTGGTGGAGGTGGAGGAAAAATTCCTGCAGGGCTTTCGCCAAGCCTGCGCAGGAAGAAGAAGGAGGGAGAGAGGGGCGGCTGGGGCTTGGGGGATGATGCTGCGCCCCAGCCCTCTCCTCCCTCTTATATAGGCGTGGGGGGGCTGCCTTGGCCCCCCCTCCAAGCCTTTGGGTCGGCCAAAACAAGGGGGGAAACTTCCCCCCCAAGTTAAGCCCCTATTTTCAAGGGATTTGATCTTATCCACTTGATCCAGCCACATGGGCCTTGGGGGCTGGTGTGCGCATGGCCCATGTGGGCCTATGCGACCCCTCGGTCCATGTTGGTCGTCCGTGATAGGTGGGCCCCACTACCAGTGCCCTCCAGGAACCTTCTAGAACCTGCGTCTGTCTGAAAAATCTGAACTTTTTACGGTAACCACGAAAATGACTTCCCATATATGAATCTTCTTCTCCGGACTTCCGGACCCCCTCGTGATGTCCTGGATCCCATCAGAGACCGAACAAACTTCGTCTCCATACCATATTCCATATCTACTTATGCGACATCGAACCTTAAGCGTCACCCTACGGTTCGTGAACTATGCAGACATGGTCGAGACTCCTCTCCGAGCAATAACCAATAGCGGGATCTGGAGATCCACAATGGCTCCCACATATTCAACGATGACTTAGTGATCGATTGAACCATTTACATACGATGCCAATTCCCTTTGTCACGCGATATTTTACTTGTCCAAGGTTCGATCATCGGTATATCCATACCTTGTTCAACCTGGGTGCAGAACAAGTACTCTTTATAAATAGTGGTATATCATCTCTTATAAGTCAATCATATGCTTGCAAGCTAATCGGACGACATTCCACCGAGAGGGCCCGTATATCTATCCGTCATCGGGATAGACAAATCCCACTATTGATCCATATTCCTCAACTCACACTTTCCGTACATAATCCCATCTTTATAACCACCCATTTACGCAATGGCGTTTGATGTAATCAAAGTACCCTTACGGTGTAAGTGATTTACATGATCTCATGGTCGAAGGACTAAAGCAACTATGGAAAGCTTATAGCAAATTGAACTTAATGACTTGATCTTATGCTGCGCTCATTTGGGTGTGTGTCCATTATATCATTCACCTAATGACATAACCTTGTTATTAATAACATCCAATGTTCATAACACGAAACCATGATCATTCATTAATCAACAAGCTAGTTATACAGGAGGCTTACTAGGGATTGTTTACATATCAAACATGTATCAATGTTTCGGTTAATACAATTTATAGCATGGGATGTAAACATTTATCTTGAACACTAAGATATAACAATAAATAATTTATTATTGCCTCTTGGGCATATCTCCGAAACCAAGCAGTCTTGGCCCGGTCTTGAGTCCAGGTTTGGGCGGTGGTGACCTGTGGCAGGTTTGTGCGGCTCACACAGACCAGGACAGCCGACCCAGACCCCGATTGACCGGCCTCCTCGAGTGTCTTATTTAAAACTCTATTCGTCGTTATCTTTTCAACAAAATTGGTTTCATGTCAATCGGAGTCTGGACACAAAAGTTATCACAGTTTTTGTATAACATGTTTTCTTGGCCGAGTTTCTCGCCGGCGTGGCCGTGCGTCCATGGTCTTGAGGTTCAAACCGGCCCTGAGTAAAGTCCCCGGCCGGGTGCACCATCCGAGGGGGGTTTCCCGCCCGGTCAAGGCCGGCGCGGAGTCGGTTGGGACCCATTTATTCGGTCGTAGTCGTCCCCAGTAGCCATGCAACCGGGACGGCCGGTCCCGAGCCGGTTGTCGCCTCCCTCGGCGTATTGTGTTAGGTGCCCACAACGGTTAGATTTCGGCCTTGGACTATAAATGAGCATTCTTCCACCTTGAGCTAAATAAGTTCTTCCACTCTCTCTCTCCTCCATTGTTGACTTTGAAGAGCACTGCCCTATCTCTTGCCCCCATGATTCTTGCTCATTCTTGAGGGATCTAGAGAGAGGGGAGATCTAGATCTACAATCCCCAATCTCTCCTCTAAGTGAGGGGAACCCTTTGGATCTAGATCTTGGAGTCATTTTTGATTTCCTCATTTGTTCTTCCTCTCTAATCTCATCCTAGCATTTGTTGCTTTTGGTGGGATTTGAGTGTGAAGGATTTGAACACCTCTAGTGTTCTTGCTTTGCATCATTGCATAGTGTTGAGCCCTCCACCACGATTAGTTCGAGTGAGAGACCGTGAGCTTGTTACTCTTGGAGGGGAACCTTCCTAGTTGGCTTGGCGGTTGGTGCTCCGATGATCTCTTCAAGGAAGATTGTGAAGAGGCCGGGCTTCTCCTTCGTGGAGCTTGTGAAGTGGTTGTGGAGCTTGCCATCTCGGGAGTGGAGGAAAAGCTAACCATAAGGAAAGGGTCATTATCCTTCGTGGGTGTGGCTCGGAGAATAGGGTGAGCCTTCTTGGCGTCGCAGGGAATCCTTCGTGGGACCTCCACTCCTCCCAAAGCGTGACGTACCTTCTTGCAAAGAAGGGAACACGGGAATACATCCTCGTCTCCGCATGCCTCGGTTATTTCTATACCCGAGCTTACTTTCCTTGTGATAGCCATCATGCTTGAAGTACATTATCTTGCTATCACTTGTGCTTCATATATCTTGTGCCTATCTTGCTTAGCTCTAGTTGTTATTGTTGCACTTAGTTGAACCTAGCATATTTAGGAGTTGTGCTTGTAAACTAAACGTTAGTAATTCCGCATTCTTACAAGCCAAATCCGCAAGAGTTTTTAAACGCCTATTCCCCCCTCTAAGCGACATCTCGTCCTTTCAATAACCGCCCAACCCAGACGGAAGACAGCCCACGATGAAAACGACGAGTCAAGTAAAGTGCTTCCCAAAACCTAATTCACCTACTCACATATAGGATCGCAAGAGCAAGTGGTTAGGAGACCTGCTCTCCCTTTGGATTCGCCGAGGAGCACTGTTGGCGGGGCGGGTTGAGTAGGCTACGGTGGCTGCGCAAAAAGAGAGAGATGGAAAAACCTAACTCGTGTATTAGATTTTTTATGCGGCAAGCAAGGCAGAAATTATATAGGGTGAGAAAACCCTAGGCAACGTGGGCCACACCCACGGCGCACATGTTCATGTCGATTACGGGTAGCCAACGATTCGGGAGCGACAGGAACCGCCTAAGCGTGACCCTGAATCCGTCCTAGTCCCGATCCAGGATCCTCGAGTCCAGGTCAAGACAAGCGAGGGAGGGCAAAGGGGCGTGTACACGCTCTCTTCTCACTCATTTATTAGTGGTGGAACAAGCAGCCTAATAAGATGTGAGTCTAACTACTCCCAACTTTTCATGCGTACTATCTTCCTACCTCTTGTCACTCCTTTGTGAGTTGCCACTAGCAACCTTAAACTAATATAAGGCTGACGTATATGGGTTTTGATATTTATAGGAAAGTAAATTCTAACATGAGCCACTAGGTATGGGTCTATTTTTTTTATAAAATGGAATATATTAATATCAAAAGATACCAATTATACCTAGCCTCTGCAACAACGCTCCACCCTAGTGGCAGTACGGATACACACACAAAAAGAGTAAAGAAAACTAAGAAATAGAAGCCCCGCTACAACATACAGACCTAGCAACGGCAATACAACCACCAGTGACAAAACCTGATACCGACTCTCCAATGACGCCTCAAGAGGAACATTGCACTGTGGCCGTCGTCACCCGGCCAAAGGTCTTATGTCTTCACCCTGAAAATAGTCCCCACTCTCAAACAATGCCTCCAACAAGGTCATTGCCGGACACAACAAAGTTAAGGCAGGACCTTGGGTTTCACCTGAGATGTGAGACTGCGAACTTCACTTGTCTGCCGCCCACACATGCATACCACTGCTGCAGAGCCCGGAACGCCAAGCACATCCCTCAGCATCACGGAGACTCGAACCTAGTTTAGTCAGTCCACCAATCCAGCCTTCATGATATTCCTTCTTCTGAGTTCATCATGGACTAAAAAGTCACCTGATATCAACACAGAATAGAGCTTCGCGCCGCTCCCTCCGAAACCAAACGGTCGGAATAAAAACATGGGTGCGCGTGATCGAATACCACCCGATGCAACAAACTCTAGAAAAAAAGATGCAACATTTCATTCACCGGCGGAGCTTTCTAGAACTCATCTCTCCATTAATGCAAATTCATGCAATAAAATTTGGGAGTGTGCACCACCACCTTACGAGAATGATATGTTGCAACATGAAAAGGTGCGTTCTATAACCCTACAACTACAAGTTAGTGTTGCGAGGCCAACTAGATTTAATTATTCTATGTGGATATTGACATGATGACATCGTTATAACCTTAATCACTTGACGCAAAATTAAGTCAAATGGAAGATATTTCGTGCAAGATGTGCATGGAGAAGGATGCTCAATGGTCAGTCATTAGGAAAACTAGATGATATCCCGCACGTTGTTGCGGTATATTTGTTTAGAATCTTTGTAGCACAATAAAGAAGATAAGTGCATAATTCCCACAAAATTGCTCATGCAAATAATATCAGTGTTTGTGTTATCAACTATGCTAGCAAAATTGGTAGATAGAAAATGAGTCATCACTAAAAGGATGTGAATCAGAGGCAAACATCGAATCACTCGTCTAAATATATAAATGTCTTGAATTAAATTTGATAGCAAGCATATGGAGGTGGATTCACAAAATAGAATTACCACATTATTGGTATGATATAATTCTTACCAAAATGTGTGAAATAGTTCAAATCATTTGGTAAGCTATCCAGTGGAAATCAGGGTGCAATGGTGCATACATAGAAATGATTGAAAACCCAATACCAAATGAAAATTTGAAAAGAAGTTGTAGTTTATTATGCAATATGTAAATATGGGAGTGTTCGCACAAAGCTACGTATTCTTGGGTGAATCATACAGCCTTCAATAGTAAACGAATGCATCTCTTGCACACTCATTTTCTCACATGTAAATATCGAGCATTTTTGTAAAATGCTCTGTATAGCTATTGTGGAGTAGATATTCTAGAAAAGTTAATCGTATAATGATATCTTCTGGTGTTCTGTTTGTTAGCGTGAAAAAAGTACAGAAGAAATAGGCTTAGTAGAAGAATCAACTAATACAGAAAGAACCTTTGCTCTCTAGGGACATTTGCAAGTGTTTCAACAAAAGAAAAACTAAAACTTATCTTTGATAGAGATAATGAGGTCAATGGTCATTAGCGGTAGTACTCTGCCCAAGCATACAATGGCTGGTTTTATCCATGTCTTGTGGAAAAAAACATCTTGTTATGCTCAATCCAGAAATATTCCTTAGCACTACTCCAACTCAAACAAACCAGGGATGTACTCGCCTTCCATGTCCTTCCAAAATTCTAGAAAAAAGCTGCATCCAAGATCAATCATATACGAAAAATAATTTAAGGGAGAGTGGAAAACTGAGAACCAAGAGGAACTTCATTTAGAAAATATCTAGAGAGGAACTGGCATCGTTGTTGCACCTGTTGTCCAGCGGTTGATGGTTGAGCCTCCAGGCGAGCTTCTCTAGGTCGAGCATGGGAGAGGCTAGATGATATGGAACTCAAGCAAAAGTGTGGCCTTCTTTTACCCCAAACGTTAGCCAAAGCATTAGGAGCGGCAAAAACTTCTCAGCAACGATGATTGAGCGGCGAATTTGGATAGAGGACTAGCATCTCTGTGGTGTGCCGCTGAATGAAGTTGGTCTGAGAGACTGGTACTGCTAAGACCAGTGGTGAATTTATAGGAATTTATAGGGTTGAAGCCAAAAAGGAGGCGAGTTACACTAAAGTCGGATCCCTGCATGTCTCAATGCATCCATAAAATATCCTAGTTGGAGTGTGAGTTCAGGAAGATGAGAAGATGGAGCAACTGTGTATGCCTCCATCAGTTTTAGCAGAGAATTTCTGGAACACCGTGAGGAGGAAGAGAGTGTGTGCCTGTTCGGTGGCTCGAGACGCAATGGAAAAAATTAGTAATGTGATACTCCTCCGTAGTTATGGGCTGCATGTTGGCTCAACTAATGGGTTGTGCGGTTAATCTTATGTGGTTAGAACGTACATATTGGAAACAAAACACATCCATGAAAACTTTCTCAGAAAACACATGCATAGAAACTAAACTCTGAAAAGGAAAAAATGGAGTGATGAATTAGCATGCCAAGATGATGTGGCATAGCTGCATGTTGAGAGAAATAGGTTAGTGGGGATGAACTTCTTAGTTATGCTGGGATGTTTTGTGTATTGCAGAACTCACAATAATTCACCTAACAAGATTTTCTATTATGTTTCCTGTAACGATGACCCCACATCTTTTCTTATTCAAAGAAAATAATAAAAACATTGCCGAACTTTCAATTCCCTAAGATATTGAAGTCAGTGTCTCAGATCAGATGGAGTAATAACAATTCCAACTTTCTCTTTAACCTGTTGAGTCATACTTTTTGATAAAGGGCAACATTACTTTCAAAGAAGCAAAGAATCCGGTCTGCACGCTCCCCAAGTTCTGGCACTAGCCATCAATCCTGATATGTGCGAACTAGTCAGTGTATGAAAGTAAAACAACGTGAGAATACAAAACGAACATAAAGTCTAAGCGGAGGACCTAGACGGGCGTCATGCTGCCACCCATGTTGGAAAAAATATCCGCAGCGTATCCTCCCGATCGATGTAGGCAGCACACTCAAATAAAGTGGTCATGATGTTACCAGATTGAAGGTCGTATGAACGTAGGTAGCCGTGCAGGTATATGACACACGCATGAGATTAGAAGATATATTGTTAAAAACCTTATCATTTCACCCAACCACTCTTGTTGTTAGGAAAGTGAAAGAACCCTTGGGATTGGAACCCACACATTAGAAGCAATGGGTTGCCAAGGAAGGTCACTTAACAAATGTGCAATATATGACCCAATTTCCACAAAGAACACATCTAATAGTAGGGCAATGAGCAATTAAATGACCACTGATGTTACAATTAACTCATGGACCAGGATCCTGACGGTGATCATTCCTCACGAGTCTAGAGGCTGCTGATTCTGAGCACGGAGTATACCTTGATTTGCAACACCTTGATTACCTTGGAATCCTTGCGCAACAGCTTCCCAACAATCTTGTTCAGGCATCGCTGCCCAGATCCTCCATTGTTTGAGGAGTTCTGACCCGGTTCTTCATGTATGTCTCTTTGCCAAACATTGGTCCGACCCGGCCTTTTTCGCCACACGAACCTGCCTCAGCAGAGCTCACCGCACCCACACCGCAACCTCCACGAAGATTCTGACCACTGAGTGGCTGGAGAGCCCCATGAGGCCTCCTCACGGTTAGTGTCGACCCAATTTCAGTATGTGTTTTATTTTTTGTCTTTTTGCCTGCTAACTTTCCTTTAAGACCTGATTTTTGTTTCTCAAATGGCAATTTATGATGCCAACCTTTTTGTTCTTGAGGTTACAAGGGACAAGTGGCACAACCGTTTTAAAACAACGACAGCTGCCACAACCTACAGGTAATATTGATGCTCAAACAGATTATTTTACAAACAAAGGGCAGCAATCCTGAACAATGGGAGGTTGAATGAATCACTGGGGAGGTAACAAAACTTTTGTCCTACACAGAGAAAATCTCTAGATTGCCACTCCACAAAGTTGACATATGCAGAGCAATCTTTGTGTGTAATCCAGTTGAGATTAGCTCATGAAATACAGATCTAAGTCTGAACAGAAAAGAAATTGAAAAGAAACAGATCTTTGTAGCAGCAGAAGAGACTGAAGTGTGGGCATCTGAGAAGCCCGCCATGGAAGTATATGGGTTGTCAGTGGGCCTGAAAAAACATGACCGTAGGCATCGAAGCTATAGTAGTCCATGTGAACCTATGTCATTGAGTTTTAGAGAAGATAAATGAAATAAGCTTGCGGTGTTAAATAAACCAATGGACTGGATAAGACATATCAAGGAAATAACGGTATATATACAACAATATTAATTACAATAGGCATTGCATAAAGGGAGGATATCAGCGAAGCTCAAATGCTACAACTCTCCTAAAGTGTCAATCTACTATTGGCTCAGTTTGGCTTTGTAGTGGCATGCACTTAATCAATTCATTCACACTTGGAAAATAATAGGGATTACAATTTATGCACCTCTTAGTAACTACATGATGAGTATTCAATAATTTCAGAAGCACACATCATATACAAGTTCACAACAAGGATAAAGCTGCCGATTAAAGATTTGATTATGCACCTCTCAAAATGTATCAACTTGATGAGAATTCAGTGATTTCAAAAGCACATCGTATACAACTATTAACGCGGATTTAGTACCTATGGTTGTAGCTACGAATGCATTTACGGGTGTTCGATTTTGTTCCGTGATCCATCTTGTCGATGTTAAATAGTCTCTATGGCCGACGTGCTTCATTTGTGTCAAACAAAATATAGACGTGCATGTTTACTATAAAAAAAAGTCATGTGTTCCTACCAACAAAAATCTAGCCATGCCTGGCATGGGATAATCGTTTTCAAGCATTGGATTTATATGTGGTCAAACTGAATCAAGTTAACAACAAGGTTAAAGTTTTTTAAACTGATGAAAGATTCTCACCAATCCTCTGATTCATTCTGTTCGAGTTTCAGTTAGGGACGGATCTTCTTCTTCTTCTACTCGTGTCGGATGATTGTCTGACGGACGGAAACTGCACCTAAGTCAAGTAGTAGTATGGTTACTTCTTATTTCAGTCATTAATTAATTGGAGAGAGAGAAGCAGAGGAGATGGGGATTGGGGAGGGGCGAGCGGCGAGCGGCGAGCGGCGGCGGGTTCCAGAGGAGAGGAGGGCGCCGGTTCGAGATGGCGGCCCCTTTCCACGGCGACTGCAGCGCCGGCGGCAGCATCTCCGTCCCCCCACCAGGCCAACTGCTCCCACAGGTAACCGCCGCCCGCCACCACCTTTCCCCTCCCTTCCTCCTCCGGCTGCTCGCTAATGGGCTCCTCCACAGCTGCCGCGCTGCAATCTCGAGTCCGTGCGTCACTGGATTTCGCTGGATTGCTGGCTTCTTGCTTTTACCCGCTTTGGCCAAGCGTGGTTTCCTTGTGACGTGACGTCTGAGAGTGATTGCTTCGTTGGTCCTTGCTTAGTTGCTATGATCAAGTGTGAGTTGTTTGGTTCCTGCTGTCTGCGCTTGTGATTTCAGAAGGTCTCTCAGGTTTTACAATTCTCAACTTCTCAACATGTTGTTAATTCCATGTCGAGTTGCTCCATCGTAGTGGGAGTGTGGGACTAGAAGTTTCATGCCTCTGGCCCTAGTGCATTTGTGCAATCTGAAATGTTTGAGGGTGTTGATCATGTTAACTGCATGCCAATACTACTAGATATGCCTACCGCTTTTCTGATCTTTCAGATTCTTAGATGATATGCTTGCTTTGCTTAATTAGATCTAACGTTAGACCTGGCATTGTGTTTTGCACTGATTGTTCGAGTTTGTGTGTGTGCCCCTCCTCTCTGGAGGTTGTAACCTGTTGTCTTCTTTTTCAATGAAAAGACAAGTTGCTTGCTTCCCTGCTGCATGATGAACCAAAAAACGACTCCTGTCCTGAACCGCATTCAGCAGTACGATGGCCGTTTTGGTAGACCTCCTGACAGTATGGTTCAGTTAAACCTGCCATATCTTTTCAGTGCCACTGCAACACACACTTGAAAATGCCTAAGTGCCTTACATCTGCACTTGATTTTGTTGGCCACTTTCCAATGAAATTCTCTATTTTAGATTTCTGCGATGAACACCTATTAATTGATTTAGATTAGTCTATAGAAGCACCTCTATTTTACCCATACTAGTACAATTACAGTGTTCTAATATTTGCAGCCTTAACCCTTTGAATCAGCAGATATAAATGCAGTGATTGAGACAAATGTCCATCCGAGGGTACAACTGAACTGGATTGATGATGTACATAGTCACACTTAATTAACTAGTTGGGCTAGCACTACTCTTATCAAAAGAAATGTTCTTACACGTGTTTTAAAAGTTGGTACCTTCTGAAGTTGCTTCCCTGCTGTGTGATGAAACAGATATCTCTCCTGTTATGGATCAGTTTGAGCAGCACCATGAGCATTTCAGTTTAGCTCACCACAGATTGATTCAGGCAAACCTGCCATATCTTCTGAAGTACCATTGTAATCTGGGTTTACACATGAAAGACAAGTGTGCCATGTTAACCCTTCAAATCTTCTTGAAATTAAATCCTGTGATCAAGATTGAAATGTCTATCAGAGGTTACTACTGAACTCAGTTGATAATGTACAGTAGTCACACCTAACTAGTCAGGCAATATATAGTTCATCGGAGATATTCTTGATAAACTAGCTTCGGTGCATTCTCTGAGTTGAGAGACACGTTATGTTACTATATGTTTAAATATTTAAAAGATTTCACTGTAACAACAACAGGTCTGTCCAGCTGGAAAATTTACACCCTTCATGTAGTCAACTAACTATTATTTAACTTGATACAAGTTAAAGTACATGTAACCACTCATTCCTGCCACATTTATGTTGGTAGATATGGTGGTTATTATATGAATTAGAATAGGAAAGTCAAACTAATTAGTTCTATTTGGGTCAGGCATGCTTGGTGATTGCTACAAGTAATCACTATCCACTGTAGATTCATGCTGTATGAATCAGAAGCTAAGTCATGTGTAAGAACCTTGCTCTTATTGTATAAAATTGTCTTATGGTTGTCTGTTTTACGTTTGCTGTTGCCCTTCCTTGACCGCTAATCTAATGGCAGGCAATTCTTTGCATTTGCTGGGTACCTTGCAGTGGGGTTGCTAGCCCAGTTCTTCTACGTCAGGATTATGCAGAATTCCACGACACATGCTGTGAACCTCTGTTCTTGAAAATCCAAGTCGAGCTGGCAATTAAGTCTATCCATGTTTCCAATTAGTCTAGTTCTGTCATCTTCATTTATCATATCATGTCATTGTTTTTTTCTTCCAAATGGCATATCATGTTATTGTGCCTGTCACTAATTAGACAATGAATGACGATCTACTGGTGCAACATGTTATTAACTAGAATGTAGTACACATGTCAATGGACCATTAAACATATCAGTCTTTCCAGTTAATTGTTTCCATGATTTTCTGGAGTGTACCAGCTGAGAAGTCAATATCTAGGTTGCTGCTGTAAAAAGGAATTGAAAGCATGAGAGTGTCAAATACCCATTTTCATAGCCTAGACTCTTAAGTAAAATGTGGCAGACGGTGGGGATTACCTTATCATTGTTCGTTCTTGTGAATTATCATAATGTTGCAAGTATGGTATTCAAAGTTTGACTATCTGCATGTGATTTTATAATTTAACATTGCTGGTTATGCAATTTCAGTAACAAGTATTACTTGAGTGAAAATTCTGTTTCGAGCAAATGGGGAACCAATTCCATTATTTTCAAGAAAAATGGGTGATTATATTGAAAGAATTATTGGCTGTGCTGAGGTTTCATTCCACGATGCTGTGATTTGAAGTATACTTGAAAGGAATGAGGAAAACCTGGGTTAGTTGAGACTTGAGAGAGCCTATTTCATTTGGCATATTACCAGTAGTTAATGCATGAAGTCTTGGAACCTCTCTATTGCTATTGGATAATACAAACTTGAACATAGAATAGCTTGTTGGCTGACAAGATTTTCCTGTTGAAGATAGTATGAACTATCATAAGTCTTGAAGAATCGTAGAAACAACCATTGCACACTGGTTTTGTGCACAAGATATTCTCATGGGTGATGGCCTTTTATGCCAGTGTAGGTTGTTAGCCTATTTTGTCATCTGCTCTATGTCTAGACTATTAGCCATATTAGATAGGACCGTTATCCTTTTTTGATTCCGATTACTTTTTTGCAAAACCTTGTACCTTTTCAGTGTTGGCATTATGTTGACAGTTGGTAATGTTTCGGTCTTATATCAACATATAAGGCAACTTGCTATGATACACATTAAGTCGAGCACGTACCTTCATTCAGGCCGCTTATCATTTGGCTATTCTAAACTGATCATGCTTGATGGCTTGCAGGTAACCCTGCTATCCCTCGTGGGGGCCCATCGACATTCTTCCTGAAGGTAATGCAGCGAGTTGATTCAGGCATTCCGATACTTCTAACAAGCTATCTTCATCAAACTCCAATAGCTTCCATATATGATGTTACAGTGGCGGACTGCTGAGTTAGGGAGATAACCACTAGCCATGTTTCCTGAATGACTGTAACCTACTGCTGCTGTGTTTGCATTGCGTGTTTGTGTGCAAGGATGAATTCCAAGTTTTTCTTTTGCTGTACTTTGTATTATTACTTGGAAATACTTTGTACTTACACGCATGTTGTAACCCAAATAGTTGCATATGCACCATCGCTGCAGTACCTCCTGCTCGTGACAAGAATAGACCAACATGCCCAGTTTGAGACCAACGGGGTCAATCACTACGTGTAGCCACTGCCTCACATTTTTGTTTAGGAAAATCGAAGAGCTTTATTACTACCTCCGTAAAAAAAAGTAATTTTTTTTCTAAATACGGATGTTACATTAAAAACGCGTTTAAATACAGCATTAGATAAATTTAGGTCACTTATTTATAGGCGATTGAGTAATTCAATTAACAGAGTTAAAATTTGCATCTAGGCTGTGAAATAAAAAGCTACATGTCTTTCAACTCAAATTAACAGAGTTAAAATTTGCATCTAGGCTGTGAAATAAAAAGCTACATGTCTTTCAACTCGCAAATTTTGTGTTGGAATGAGCCGCCTGGTGGGCATGAATTATACTTGAAGAAGTAAAAGACACACTTAGCTGGCTAATCTCATTTAACATAAAAACTAAACGACATGTAGCTTGCTAATCTCATCTAACACTAGTATGGGCAACTTCACCAAAAAGCAATTCTTATGCTGCTTCACAAAACAGTTAAACAGCCTTACATGGTTACAATCGATCAACACATGCATCAGTGTTTTAGTTTTATATAATACACAGGTGTTGTTTTCCCTTATATGTCGTTGTGATAAAGTCTCATAATCTGGTAGGAATACTTGAAGACTCGTCACCCAAAACACACGCACCTAGGTACAAGTGTACAACTGGAAGCTTCCATAGTCCCACTTCCACAACTCACTATCATTTTCAGAGAAAGATGGAACAAGCACTATTCCTTAACTCCTCCAGGAAGTAACTCTTCTCGCTCTAGAGATTTTTATACCGAACAGAAATAATATCCCAGGCTTCTCTTTATTTACTTTTAAAAAAGGCAAAAGATTTGCCTTAATTCATTAAATAAGGAGAAGTCAGAACAAAGTTTTAGTCTTACAACCACAGCAAGGGAAAAAAGCCTACTCTCCCGCAAGAAAACAACCCAAGTGCTTTGCGCCTGCTACAACCCATGTTCTAGCTACTAACTTGATTCTATCAAAGACCAAGGTTGGCATGGTACTCACGTTTTTGAAAGTTCTCGCATTTCGTTCGTTCCAAAACTCCCAAGCAACTAGATGCATGAGGAGGGAGGCCATTGCTTTCCTTCTTCCGCCATGAGCAAAGATCATGGAGGTCCATCAATGCTCCACATTATCATACCCACTCCAGAAGATGGTTAGAAATCATGAATGTGAAGCCAATACTTGACCATCTTCCAAATACGGATAGAGTAGCGACATTTGAATAAGAGGTGATAGGCGATTCATCTCATCGACATACATGATAAACTCTACCATTGGGCTACCCATACTCTCAAGGAAGTTGGCCGTCCAAACCCGGTTTTGGATGATAAGCCAGCGAATAGCTTGCATTTTGGAGCGCCAAGCCTTCCAAACAACGGGTTCCATGCAAGAGTGGATAGTTCGAGCGGGTACCTTGTAATATGGCAGAGCAGAAGTAGACCCCGTTGGTGGTAAGTTCAAACAATAAGAGTTTGGCACTTCATCTTGAAGGGTGATTTAGGGTGTGTTGCCAAAGCATGGTGAATTCATGAAGGTTTTGGTAGAGGCCCGCGGAAATGTCGAGGTGGAGGACTCAAAGAATCGTTTGTGATAGACTTCGAATCGTCCAATTTTCCTATTGGAGAGAGCGTAAATGAAGGGTGCGATGCATTTGGGGCTAAGTCCGTTCTCCCAAGGATCCTCCCAAACTCGCCTTGTGCCATGTGGACTTTAGTCAGGAATGAAAGATCTCCATGTCATCTTCGTTGCATGGGTTTTCCATCCCAGCCTATCCTAGGATGTCCCGACCAAGCCAAGGCCATTGAAGGCACAATGCTCTCGCAAACTACCATGTTAAGGATACCAAGCCTTGAGGTAGAGTGGGGCAGCAAACCACGGTCAATTAACCTTGCACTTGCCGCTGGTTGCTTTTTTTGTTACCATCAAAAGAAGCTTCGAATTAGCTTCATGATAGCAGAAAAGAGGCTCCACGGGGTGGTATATGGTTTGCGGTGAGAACCGACTTGCGAGTTCCTTTCCCAGACGATGTTGAAGTATCTACCATGAGCGGCGCAAGGCGGACCCGGCCTTTGTCTTCAATATATTGGAAATGCGATCTTTTTAGTCTCTTTGGGACAAGATACTTTATGGGAAGGTTTTGGTAGCCCCGGAAGAGCTTGGGGATATGGTGGGGTCCACCTCATTGCAATTGGAGCGGGGAGCTCTTTTCAAAGTTTGTCCAATGGGCGTGGCGTTCCAAAATTTTGAAGAATTAGGCACAAGCTTGGAAGAACGATCCTCGTGAGTAGGCACCAAGAAAATGGCCACGTCGTCGGCGTAGAGCGAGGTACAAATATGGCACCTCGGCGGAGAGGCGACTAAGAAGTCCCATGATCGGTGGCCACTTGAAGGATGCATTGTAGAGGGTCAATGGAAATATATAAAAGCAAGGGGAGAGCGGATCCCCTTGTCTTAGTCCACTCCCATGCTTGATAGGGTCGCCGGAATAACGTTGAGGAGGACTCTCGAAGAGACGCTAAAAAGGGCGTGAATCGCGGAAGCGGAGGAAATCAAGGCGTTGGAAGATCAATGGCCATAATCCCAACGCAGTGAAGGCCTTCTAATGTCGAAGCTTGAAGACTATGATTTCCTTCTTTCTATAGTGTATCCATCTTGCATATTTACGAACAAGCATGAAGTTGTCATGATGCTTCTAGACTTGATGAACGCGCTTTGGACATTGGAGACAATGTCATTCATGCGAGGAGGAAAATGCCGAGAAAGTATTTTTGCCACAATCTTGGCAAATCCATGGATGAGACTAATAGGTCTATAGTCGTTGATGCCTTCTTCCCCCTCTTTCTTTGGGATGAGTACGATGACCATCGGTGTTTGCTTGATGGAGAAAGAGTTCTTTCCACTGGAGGAGCGTGTCTGCGCAAGACTAAATATATACGGGTCATTAGATTGGTGGCCCTAGAAAGGGCTAGGAAAAAAAACAAAGGGTGAGAATCAATAACCTTCGGGATGGGGATGCAAACACGAAGTTTTCATAGGAAGCTTAATGCCCGAAGACGATTTTTATTTATTCTCAAGCTAAGGTGCGATAATGTTGGATTACCTCACAAGAACAAGCAACTAATCACCCCCATTCTCACTTCAACGGCTATTGGATATTACAGACCCCGGCCCCTCTCCTTCAATTAGGATTCCATCAACCTTCCAACGCCGAACTTGTTGGGCTTGGATGACCTTTTCTCGAAGGAGGAGGTCAAGGACACTATTATGGACATGCCTTCCAATAAAGCCCTAGGTCCGGATGGTTTCAATGGAAAATTCTTCAAGGCTTGTTGGGAAATTACTAAACATGACATCATGGCGGTTATGCAATGTTTCTCCAACCTCCATACCAAGAATCTTCATTGGCTTAACACCGCCAACATCGTCCTTCTTCCAAAGAGAGATATTTTTTTCCTACTAGTGGTACAATCATATACAAATGAATTTTGCTAATGTATTTGCATGCAATATTGAGTTATGGGTTACTGGGTACAATTGAGTATTATTTGTTGCATATATAAAATGTATACGATGCTTACAGAAAGCATACCGCTGGTTGTAATAAAAAAAAAATTCATTTGACTTGAACACATACACCTAGTCAAAAAACACTCGTTTGCAATCTTACAATCAGGCGACAATCGAGTATAAAAATTCGTTTGTTTTTTTTGAGGGAAAAACGTGAGCTATATTGATTTTAGGTAACAGCGTTCGTACATTCACGCTCGACCAGTGCCGACACACAGGAAGGAACTGAGTCGTGCATAACACCACACACACCACGCTTACCTAGCTGGGCTAAGCCATGTGCCACACCATTGCTCACTCTCCCAATCTTGCAAATCTTCAAGTTTGATATGGTTTCCATCAGTGCCTTGGCTTCCGCAAACAAATTCCAGCAGGGCGAACGATCCACATCAGAATTTGATAGGACTTGGATCACTCTCGCACAGTCAGACTCAAGGATGGCAATCCAGTGCGGGTGTTGCGCAAGATTTTGGGAAAGTGAATGTGTTCGAAAAGATATCTCTTCGCACAAAACCGTGTGAGACATAGAGGCTCATCGTCCACCCTTGCATGGTGATGGCTAGCTAAACCGTGTGTGACCGACCATTTCGATCATATGTGAAGAACTTGTTCGTGTGGTATTTGTGATATTGACAAGTGAAAATTTGTTTATTGATTTGCACTAGATGAGCATTATTATGCTTAAAAGATGGTCATCGAAGCTTAATTGTTGAGAAATTCGTGAAATTCATTCATACAAGATAAATAAATCTTGAGGGAGCCTAATAATTAGTAACATGCTTAAATAATGCTGTTATGATAATTTATCAGATATAAAACACCAAGACAAATCAAGAGCATTGGGTCTTAGTAGAAAATTTGGAACTGGAGAATAGGACAGAACGATCAGAAACAAACAGAAAAGAGAAGATCTTACAAATAGTAATGTATTTTTTCGAATAGACATGGCAATAGATTTTTTAAGGCCCATGGTTTTACATACCTCGTACTGAATTTCAATTTCAAGAAACATAAACTCTGGCATTAAATCTTGAGCAAGTAAGGATAGAGTGCAAATTTTTAAAGCCATAGCGAAAACATGCACATAATCTACCTAGATTCAATTCGTAAGAACCAAATGAACTTCCACATTATCATTCGGGCTATGAGGAACAGTAATATGTAAATTACTAATCGCTGCTCGCTAGCATGTTATAGAGTTCTGTATATGTTCCACATCTCATGAAATAGACATCCAACTTAAATGAACTAGAGCATGCAGTGAATGATAAATTTTCTGACAAAACCTACCGTATAATTAAACTTGATTTGAAACACGGTGATGGAATCGTTTGACATTTGGGGTAAATACTACATACCTTTGTCTATAAAAAGATGTGAAGATTTGTCTAAATTCGGATGTATCACAGAGGGAGTACAAGAAATGAAGCAATTATTACCCATACTAAGACTAATTTGTTTGTGCATATAGACATAAAAAAGATGTACATCAATATTTGATGGCCCATCTTCTTAAAGAGGTCCACCTGATTGGTCAGAGTCGATATTGAGTGACTGATTTTCGCTTCTTTTCTGCCATTCGATCTTCCTGTGATCTGCCATGTCGATTGTGAAACTCTTTGCTAGATTATTTACGCATAATTACATGATAATAAATCAAGAATAGGCAACACAAAAAGGAGCTAGCTAGCTAGCAAAGAAAGAAAAAAGAGGGGGCAAAATTGGACACCGTTTATGCAAACATATTTCTATCTCAAATTGTATTCAAGTGAACAATTACCATGTCGATCTCATGTTGTACACTGCTTATGAACAGGTATTTATGTGGCTAAAGTCATTGGATTTATTACTCACAAGATAAGCAAGCACAAACAGCCATCAGATCCAGAGGGTGCATTAGCTAGGTTTAGCTCACCGGCTGGCCCCTAGCTAGTGCCTGTCGAGCCTGGACATGCTGACCATGGTGGCCGTCACTGGGGCGTAGTAGTAGTAGAGGGTTGACCCTGACACCGCTTGCGTCGCAGGTGTCCGGCGGAAGGCTGTGCCAGAGAACCGCACCGCCACGATCAGTGCCGTGCCGAGCTCCACCGCCATGGCGACGACCTCGTGCAGTCGGCAGATGCTCCTCCGCATCACCACCCCCAGCACCACTTGGATCGCGCAGTCCATGGATGCCGCCGGTCGGCAACAGCAGCCAGGCCTCGCCGGTGCCGCCGACCAAGTAGTACTCGCTCTATGTCTTCTATTTTTCTTTGTAAAGCACTAAAGCATAGCTAGCTTTAGTTTGTGTGTGTTCGATCTAGCTTGATCGAGGTGTGTGTTTTAGACGGCAGGTAGGTTGCTTTTGTCATCTACCTTCCAATATTTATTTGGTTGCTAGCGTTCGTGATGTCTGGCCATCTGATGGACTGATGCAAGTTGTGCAGATCAAAGGAATATTACCAACTTACATTTTGTGAACATGAAATGTGAATTTGATTCATCATTTCAAATTAAGTGATTGATAGGATTTGTCTGAAGTAAAGTTAATCACATTCAGTATGATGGAAGCATGAAGACACGACCAAAGCCTTTTTCTCTTCTTTTCTCGAGACCTATAGGTATTTCTTATTGTAGTTGTAGGCTTATAGCTACTCCTCCTTACAAATCATGTCGTGTGTGACCCAAAGTTAACACTTGATCAACAAATTAACCAGTAAAATATGAGTTATTTTACATAAAAAATGATATCATTTATCCACATTCGTAAGCTTTTAGTGATGTTAAATATTTTTTTCTAGCTAATTTGCGGTTAATAAAATTTAAATCTTGGGAGGAGAGCAGTTTTTAGCATAAAGAAATGATAAGAAACATTTGAATTTTGAATAACATATTTCTCAATTAATTAGCACAACGTATCCCTAACAAATCAAATGTGGACATACCTAAGATTGCACACTTGCACAAAATTATTATATCTACGGAAAGTACTATGTTGTACTATTGACGATGGAACTAGGTACCGTCAATTAGATCCTGCCAGCAATAATTTATCCATGCATGTTGTCATCTCAATTATTCAATGGTCTCATCATATAGGTATGTTTAGGTTATCTCTATATAACATGTACACCAATTTTCCTCTATTAACAAATGGGTACGGTTTTTGTATTTTGTTGTGAAAACAAAACTATGTACACAACATGAATCGTGATGGGGCATATGTAATATTGGTTGAGCGATCCAACCCATGTATGCTTTTATATTAAATCTAGAACAAAACGATACATCGAGTTTTTCTTCTAGAAGACAATGGAAGCATGCATAAATCATGCTCATGGAAAACAAAATTGACACTCGTCATCACAGAAGAATTACAAAAAAAGGGAAAATGTGAAATTGCAAGGTTATGTGTTGAATCCCACCACAAATATGCATGATTCACCCAAAATCCTTTGATTCTATT